>JANBXA010000734.1:45812500-46172500 GCA_030556225.1 Cricetiscus sungorus
CCTTCCTGAAGACTACTACTGCCAAGCTGACCTGACCGGTTTTGGAAGAAGTCTCTCATTCTTCTACATTCTGCTTTTGAGCCTTCCTCCATCAACTGTGTGTTCATGAAGATCTGCCATGTTTCTGACACAAAACTAATCACTCACTTTGAACTGTGCTTCTAGGCTAGATATTTTAAATATTAGAGAGAACAAAATTCAAACAACAACAAGAAACACATGGAATTCAAATACTTGAGGAATGTGAGAGAGAAGAGAATTAATTTAAAAGATATGAAGCCAGAATTTGAGTTATGACTCTAAATTCCAGTGTAACAAAATGATTTATTACTAAGTATCCATAAACTTCTGGCACCATTAAGCAGATATCTGACTCCAACACTCGTAATGGTGCCCTGAAAAACTATTCTGCATTAATGTGTAAAATATGATGGTAAAATTATGAAAACAATAAAAAGTATACTTCAAAAGACAAACAAAACAATATTCCATCAAAATATTGTTCTTTCTTTTTTCCCTGCCATCCCTCTCCCCTCTCTCCTTTCCTCTGTCCCGCTCTCCCTCTGTCTCTCTCTCTATTTCTTTCATCTGATGTCTTACAAAGTAAAATCTAAAGGTTATTTCTCTTTTTCTTTTTAAATACTGTATTTATATTTAGTGTGTGTGTGTGTGTGTGTGTGTGTGTGTGTGTGTGTGTGTGTGTTAGAACAGGCATGTGCCATGGAATTCATGTAAAAGTTAGCAGAAAACTTTTGGTATTGGTCCTTACCTTTCACCTTGTTTAAGACAACACCTCTTGTTCAATGATGTGTATGCCAAGGGAGCTACCTAAAAACTTCTGGAGATTTTCAACCTATATCTCACTATATGAGTATTGGAACTACAGGTAAATGTTACTGAACCTGGCTTTACATGAATCCCAGTGTTCTGAACTATGACCCTCATGGTAAATGGCATGTGCTGAGAAATACACATAGTTTTTGTTTTGTTTTGTTTTTTAATGTGGTTCATCACACTCATGGCCAAAGTGAGATATTCCATAGCCACTTCAAAACAAATGATTCTAAACTAAAGAGAATGTAAGATTGAAGGTCAACTGGATCTGAGCTAAATTTCTCTTCCTTGAGTACTTGGAAATAATAATAATAAAAAAAAGATGGAGGGGAAAAGAAAAGAACAGGAGATTAGAAAAAATAAAAACTAGATAAAACCATTACAAAACAACAGAAATTCAGAATGTAAGAAGGACAATAAAAATATTAATACAGTGCATCTTGGCTGAAGTGACTATTGCTGGTACAGCAGCTTTTCTCCTTACACAGTGTAGCAGGGATTGGTTCTTCAGGAGTAGGCTGCCTAGGGGGCTGGGTGGTGGTGGTATAAGCCTTCAATCCCAGCACTCAGGAGACAGAGGCAGGTGGATCTCTGAGTTTGAGGCCAGTATGGTCTCCAGTGTGAGTTCCTGGACTGCCTAGGATATACACAGAGATGCCTTATCTTGAATAAAAGAGAAGGAAGAAAGAAAGAAGGAAAAAAGGAGGGAGGGAGGGTGGGAGGGAAGAGAGAGAGGGAGGGAAGGACGGAGAGACGGGGAAAGGTGCCAACAAGAGGATCCTGCCAAAAACAAAAACATGTTTTCAAACCAACATATGTACAAGTCACACCACAGAAACACATGGAAATGGAAAAGACAAGACTCCTTTAAAAGTCATAACTACTAGGCTACTGAACTAAAAAAATATTGAAATAAGTAAAACAGCAGGAGATTATTTCAAAAGTTTTCTGGTTAAAAATTATGTATGATATGAAAGAAGATACAAATAGGCAGGTGAATTTAACCCAGAATCTAAGTAGAAAATTAGGAACATGGAGGATAAACAAAATGAACAAGAAACTCGGCAATGTAGATGAATAGGTCATCCATGTGGAATATGTAAGGAAAACGCACAAGAAAATAAAGTTTAAAGAAATATCATAAAAAAGATGGTAGTTTGAGTCATTATTACCAAATACTAATTAAAACAAGCTACCATGTTCCTAAATTTCCTATATGTATTGTCTCACTTGAAGTTTTTTAAATTGATAGGGCACTCATATAGATATTCATATAAGTCTGTTTAGTTATATAAAGATATTTTTACAAAATTAGCAATATTGTTTTATTCACAGTTATTTTTATTTGTCATAAACAGTGTATCTGTCCCACTGTACTCACAAGAAATGATACAATTGTACTCACAAGATGAATACATACTTATGTGGGATCTTATGAATGAAAATGTCCTAAAACTATCTAGAGGCCTTATAGCATTTGTGTTACTACTACAAAACTGCAGTGTGTTCTTTGCAATTTGAAGTAAAAAGCATAAGTTAAATTTACTTCTCAAAACTTAACACCAAACACTGCAGTGAAGACAAACTGAAACTCAGACTGCAGGCTGCTTGATTCAAAGAGAGTGCTTCCAGGATCAAACCCAAGACCACAGCACATTAGGGCAGAAAGCAAACAAAGACTTCAGACTGTTTGGAAGTAAGGAGTCTGAAAATCTCCAGAACATGTTGTTAGAAAAATGTTCTTCCAACAAAAGGACACTGTGTAAATAGTAACACTGAATTACCTGAAACAGAACTCAAGGAAGCAAACCCATTTAAAATAGATGTAAGAATAAATAAAATATCTAGGAACAAATCTAACCATAGAAATAAAATATCTCCATGATGAAAATAGTAAAATATTGATGAAAGGAAATGAAGAGGACACAAAGAAAATTGAAAGTCATCACCTTTCAAGTAGACAAATCAGTAAAATGTTCACACTACCCAAATTGATCTACAGAATTAATGTCATTCCTTTTACACTACTGGTGACTTGTTTTAACTGGAGACAAAAAAATCCTAAAATGTGAATGAAAATATCCTGATTTGCTAAAACAACATGGAGTACATGAATAACATTACAAAATATGTTGCTATAATTTCATAATATGTTATCATACAAAAGTGGCATTACATTGACTTCAAAAACAGGTACCAGCCAATGAAACACAACAGACAGGCAGAAATAAGCTTATATATATCAGTAGACATGAAAACATCCATGAGCCTCAATTCTACTGCCAAATAAGAAATTCTGAGGGCAGGAGAAATAGGCTTCCCCACGGAAGAACATACTAATGGTCATCTGATTTCAAATGATCATCACTAAAAACAAACACACAAGTAATATTATACAGACTGAGTAGGTTATATTTAGGAATATTCATGCATACAATAACAAGCAATGATAAAAAGGCTATGAATTTGAAAGTGGGCAAAGAGGAGTATATAAGAAGGTTTAGAGGGAAGAAACAAAAGGGATGAATGTTTACTTATCCTATAAACTCAAAATAAAAAAGGAAATAAGGAGAAATAGCATACATATTTCAATACTAACAACTATTTTCCTCCAGAAATTAATTCCTTTAGAATTTGTGTTTTATAGAGGGTTAAAGGTAGATAATAATAGTACACAGTGGCAAATATGTCAAATTCTGGACAAGTATTGTGTTTAGAATGGTATTAAAAATGGCAGGTGAATGGAGCTAAACTTTATAATATTAATAGATTAAAATAAAATATAGCCCAGCATTTATTTTCTTCTTTTGTTCAATATTTTTAAAACAAGCACAATAACAAAATTGAATATCCAAAATGGAAAAGCACCTGGAGACTGTTGTAAACACATGATCCTAAACATTTTTGGACAAACCTCCTGTTGTTTCTCTTTCTTCTTTATCTTTTTCTGGCTGGAATGACAAAAGAAACCTAGAGTCTGCCACAAATATTTGATTCATTTGTAACAATGTAAAATGATAGATGATAGCACTGGAAATTGAGGTTGATTCTAAAGGAATACAAATCAAAATAATGTTCTGGATGGGCTGTTCCAAATATATGAACCAACACTGAAACACTAAGGAAATACTTGATCTTCCTCACAAGAAGTCTAAAGTGATGTACCACCTGCCTTTGCCTAGCATCCATGTTGTCTCCCAAAAATTCATTCTTCATGTCATTTATTTAGGGATTTTCTTGAAACTGGAACATCCTGTCTCTTCTGGGTATCTTAATTTTTGATATGGTCTGACGAAGCTAACAATACATTTTGTGGCAAAGGGTGTTGTCATGAAATGCTTAGTGGATACAAACCTTTTTTTAAAAAAAAAAAAGATTTGAACTTCTTTTAAATAATGATATTCTACAGTCTTTAAGGTTGCACTGCCAGATTTGACTGTCAGATAAGGGGCATCAGGAGACTGAAACACAGAGGTCAGTCCCTCACATGGCCAGCTAACTTGGCTTCAGCAGTCAGTCTATGAATGAGTGTCACTGGCCCTTACAGTTTTAATTAGAGAGGACATGCAAATTAGAGAGAGAGAGAGAGAGAGAGAGAGAGCTCTATTATGTGTATATAGTGTGTGTGTGTGTGTGTGTGTGTGTGTGTGTGTGTGTGTGTGTGTGTTTGTGTATACATATGGAGAAAGAGACAGCAAGAGAAAGTGTGTGTGCATGCATTCTGGATAACCAGTCATTTCTATTTTAAACAATTAGAACCATGAAGTTCTTAATAATGTAATTTTGATATCAAATGTTTATTGAATACAACAATGAATGTAAATTCTAGACTCTGTAGTGTTCCTACTCTTGTTTATCAGTACTTACAATTCTTAACCAACATATGCAATGTGATTTATCAAGAGAAGAACATTATATAGAAGGGCTTGAAAATACTTTTAAGTTAGTGTGAAGTGTTTTAGCAAATACTTTTTAATCTGATATTTGAATATATTTTGTTTCTTTCAGACACTAGACAATCAACATAGACATTCTGGAGGAAGAGCAGAAGAGCAAGAAAGATTATAAGAATAAACAATGATTGTAAGGTTTTCAAATTGGAGATGAATAAATACATAAATATAAATATTGGATAAATACCACAAATGAAGAAATACATACTGAGATATTATCAAAAAGCAAATTCAGTTAACAACAATTGGCCAAGAGTTTCTCCCCAAGTCTATCAGCAAATTTCTCACTAGAAATATGAATATTAATCCCACCGCCTTTTGGCATCACAGTAATATATTTAGCATGCTAAAAGCAAAAGCAAACATAGATTGCCCACCTAAAAGTTCATATTTCTCACAACTTTCTGAAAGCAAAATGAAGACATTCCCAAACAAAATGAGAAAACAAGAAATAAAATTTGGAGTCTTTTCAAACTGAAGCAAAAAATATTCTGAACAGTAACTCATAGCCATTGAAAATATAAGGCAAGGACAAATGCATGGTCAAATACAAGCAACAATATTACTATAATTTGATTTGCATTGCACTTACTTTTCAAAGGACAAATGAATCAAAAAAATATATCTTTTTAAAAATATTTATAGTAATAAAGATGCTTATATCAACTCCATAAATTAGGGAGAATTATGAGTGAGAAAAATGTTCATGTGTAACTAAAGATAAACTCATATACAGCAAGATTCTGAAAATAAATGGAGATGATAGTTGTACAAAAATAGTATATTTAGCCCTTTAGAACCATACACTTAAAAAATCAAGAAAATGGTACTTGTTATATAAGATACATTAAGCTAATTCCAAATATTATGGCTTTATTTAAAGTATGCCACATGACAGCATAACATCAAACTGTGCATACCAAATTGTCTCAATGGCACTGGCAAGACATTCTAACACTGGAAATTAATGGCGCTAGAAACAAATGAAGCATTCACGCAGCCACCAGAGAAATGTCTAGGAAAGTGGCAGAGTTGTCATACTTGCTGTATGGGTGAGAACCCCAGCACACTGTAAAATAATGTGCCCTCTGAAGCATTTTCATGCCTGTGAACCATTTGCTATCTTAGTTTCAAATGACTGGACAAATAATTATTTTTCCCAACATAGAAATGGAGTGTGCAATTCTCCTTCAACAGACTCCAATCATCACTCAGCTAGAATTCCACTGCTGTAAGATTGGTTGGTACCTAATGAGACACTAAAATATCGATAGATTACTAAGCATCAATTAGCTAGTGGAAAAATTTGAAGTTGGATAAATGAGAAAAGTTCAATTTTAAGTTGAAGGAATTACCAGGCTTGTATTTATTTAATGACCTTAATTTGTATATAACCTATGTCAATAAAACTTTGAATTTCTTTAGACTGAGTGTGAATTCATCACATGTGAATAAAGCTGTTATATTTGCTGTTACTTTTCATTTCAGAGTGAATGTAGATGTATAATTTATTTATTTTTACATCTTAAATTTTCATTTTATGTGTTATAAATGTTTAGTCTGCATGTGTGTCTGTGTACTTTGTTCATACAAGGCATGGATGTGGATGCCTGAGAGTGCATAGGTTACCTGGAGAAAAGAGCCCTAGGTGGTTGTGAGTGCCAAGTATGTTGGGAATAAAACCCAGGTTCTCTGGAAGAAATGCTTGTACTGCTATACATTGATTCATCTCTGCACAGTTGGTGGAGCTTAAGAGGGGGGAGTGAATGTCTGCAGCCATACTTTCCAATTCCTTTTTCTAAATTCTTACATTTGAATACATTTCAGTATGTAATGAAACTAAACTTTCTCTGACTACCCTTTTTGCATCAGTCTAATTTCATCTGCATTTTAATACTCATCAATGTACCCACAGATAGTGTATGTAGCACCATAGAAGCTTCTTTTTACAGTAGACATATCATTACAAGAAAACTACAACTGGTCAACATGCAGAGAACAAATGAGAGTGGGATGCCTGCACCCAGTTAATAAATTTCCAATACAGCCCCCCCTACACCTAAGTCTCCGGGAACATCAAAGAAGAAAGGTCACAGATATTGGAAAAAAGATCCAGAGGACCAGGATATTGTCTATAAGACAGTATATTCTATCAAGATGGAGGAGAGTAGGGATGAGTTGTTGTGATCTGGGAGAAGTTGGGGGAAGGAACATGTAGGCTGAGTGGTATTACAGTTTTATGGACATAATAAAAAAAAGATATACACAATGTATATGATGTTCTTATATGTATTTCCACTTAACATATACAGAAACTATGATAGACAATTATCGTTTATGCCATTAAGCAAAAGAGACTTAACTAGAAAAGAAAACCCATTTATTCAACTTGGTATCCCAGCATTTTGTGATGTGTTTATGTATTGGCAATTGCCCTATATTGTTAGCCTTTGTTTGGGGATACTATGCATTACTAATATTGGTTAAGAGAAGTAAGAAAATCTGGAGCTGAGGAGACAGCTCAGTCTGTAAAATTAATTAAGGACTTGGCTTTGATTCCTAGAGCCTTCATTAAAAAGTGTGGATTCCTGCCAGGGAAGCAGGTAAGCTACCTGCAGAACTTCACCTCTCCTTCCACTACTCCAGATCCAGTCCCATAGTCTCATCCCCAGTTCTTCAGCAGAGCACTTGCTATGGTCTTTTCTCATAGAGGATTCTCAAGTGATAGATAAACACTTCTTAGCCATTGTGGAAATACAAATCAAAATTACTTAGCGATTCTGTCAGAATGACTAACATCAATAACACAAGTGACAGCTCTCAGTGGCTAGGATGTGGAATAAAGAAAAACTCATTGCTTAATGAAGAAAATGTCAATTTGTACAGTCACTGTGAAATTTGTGTGGCAGTTTTTAAAAAATATGGCAATCACTCTACATTAAGATTAAGCTAGACCTTTCTTGGGTATATACCTAACGGATGTTTCATCCTACCACAAGGACATTTACTCAACCATCTTCATTGCTACTCTATCTATAATAGCTAGAAACTGGAAATAACTTACATATCCCATAACAGAAGAATGCATAAAGAAAATGTGGTATGCTTACATAGCAGAATAATACTCATGTTTAAAAAATGGTATTGTGAAATTTTCAGGCAAATAGATGGGACTAGGAAAAATATCAACCTGAGTGAGGTTACCCAGACCCAGAAAGATAAATATGGTCTGTACTCAATTACATGTAGGTAGATATTAACTGTGGGAGGCGTGAAAGGAAAGATCAGGTGGGAAGTAGGGGGTTGGGCTTGAGGAAGAGAATAACAAAATTAAGGGGCATTAGAGGGGTGGTATAGAAACTCCCTATAATATATGAAGCAATCCTAGTGAAGTCTCCAAATAGTAGGAGAGACTGAATCTCAACTGCACATCTCTTTTACAAAATGGAACTTCAAGTACTGGCATTGGGTTATATCTAATTGAGTTGTTGGACAAAGAGATCCTATAGAAATTTCCAAAAAACTTATACTGTTGTCAAGGCCATGCCCTTTACAAACTAACAGCAAGGCCTCATAGGTGAAGACAACATCCCCTAGAACTTATTGAATGTGGAGAAGGTGACCTGGTTGGTGTCAACATAGATGCTTCACCTTGCAGTCTAATGTGTTAGTATGGGAAGGTGCTCTGAAATATGTCAAAAGAAAAACATAAACACCAAGCTGCTCACTAAATCTTTGATCTACAATGGTATCATGACATCATGATAAGCTAATGTAATGGTGGCACAAAGCTTGTGGGAGTAACCACGCATTGTCTGATATGACTTAAAGCTTTCTCCACAATATGGAACCCACACCTGACATTGCTTGAATAAACAAGAACCAGAGACTAAATAGCTAAATAGCTCATAGACCTAGGATAAAACCAAATACCACTGGTAAAAAAAAATAAGTAGTGATAAGATGATTACTAATGATATTCTGTTATACCGATAGATAAGTGCCTTATTCAGGCATAATCAGAGATGCTTCCTCCTGCATTGTATGGGAACAAATATTGAGACCCATATCTAGACATTACACAAAAAAGAGAAAGACCTTGAAACACACATTTCTAAATGAGATGTCTCCATCTCATCCCTCCCCTCAGAGATAAGAGAACCCCATAGATAAAGAGGCAGAAAGTGTATAAGAACCAGAGGGTATGGAGGACAACAAGAGAACAAGTACCTCCAAATAAACTGAACAAAACTCATATGAACTCATAGAAACAGAAGCAATAAGCACAGGGCATGCAAAGGTCTGCACCAGGTCATGTACACAAATATTATATCTATCAGTTTAGTAGTTTTAAGTATCTTCTCTTGGGTTCTTTTCCTTTTGTTGGTTTGTCTTGTCCAACTTTGTTGTGATGGTTTTTGTTTTATTTTATTATATTTTATTGTGTTATGTTTTGTTGTTATATCTTAGAAGCCTTCTCTTTTCTAATGAGAGACAGAAATGGAATAAATCCAGATGGGAGGGAAGGAGGTGAGGCATTAAGAGAAGTAGAGGGAGGGAAAACTGTAATCAAGATACATTGCATGACCAAAGAATATATTTTCAATAAAAATAAGATAATTATAAAATACTACAGGTGATATAGTGCAAGCTTATAATTCTAATGTTGAGGAGATAGAAACAACAAACTCTATCAGGCTTCAAGATCAGCAGTCCAGCTACTCTGCAGTTTCAACCCCGTGAGAGTCCTGTCTCAAAAAAAAGGTAGACAGTACCTTTGATGAATGGCTGCCACAGATGCACAACCATGTGTATGCATGCTCACACACACACACACACACACACACACACCACCCACTTAAGATATATGAACATGCACACAAACAAAGAAAATGGGTGGCAGTTGTGTCACTTGATCTACTTGTGAGACTCATAGCAGCGGGAGCATGGGTTGTCCCTAATGTTTTTGACTGGCTTTTGGGAACCAATTTCTCATGGTGGGTTGTCTTATCCAGCCTTAATACAACAAGGTGAAGAGCTTAGTGCTACCTCAACTTGATACATCATGCTTTATTGATAACCATGGTTGGCCTGGCTTGCTCTGAATAGAAACAAAGGAGGCATGGATTTGAGGGTGTTGAGCTTTGGGAACAGGTATTGGGAGGAGTGGAGGGAGGTGAAATGGCAGCCAAGATGTACAAGTAAATAAATAAATAATAATAAAGAAATCCATCAACCCAGGAACCCTGCCTGTAACACCAAGAGAAAAGACTTATTTTGGCTATCTCAGGAGCTAAATTTGATATGACTATTTCTTGCATTTTGTTATTATCAATTTAAATATAAATCCTTAAAACTCTTATGGGCTGAGAATGATTTAGAACTTCTCTGTGTCTTGTTCTGGTCCAATATGTAAATAAGTCTACTTTCTTATGCTATTTTCAATTGAGCAATAAGCAACATGAGCAAACATCCCAATAGCATCTTCCTCCACACAAAATTCTGAGATCAAGGTAGGTAATTTCTAGAATGCTAAAAATCTTTACCATTTATATTTCAAACAAAAAGTTACCTGGTGATTTTTAACTTCCTCTTTGTTTGGTAAGAGAACATATATATACATATATATATATGCAACAATATCTTCTTCAGTCTTGATCATTTTTGTCCCTCATCATTTTCTTCATCTGCCCTAGCTTGCTGTGGTATTGAAAAAGCTATGAACCACTCAAACTTTCTAATCATATAGATGATTCTAGCCTTTGTTGTCTCCAAAGGCAGATTAAATGCCCCTTTCTATTTCCATTTCATTTCAGTTCTTTGTAGTTCCTGTTCTTCAGTATCTAAGCTTTAATTCATGAGTCACTCGATGAATACAGCAGAATAGCGAACAACTTCCTAGTGTGCCATTTTCTGATTCTTTATTATTCATTGTCCTACAAAGGCTTGTCCTCTGAGGCATTCATCTCTCTCCCATGATATTCTTGCTATTGTTGTTTTATTTTTTCATGTGTGAGATTCTTCAAATTTTAGAAAATGTCTTATTTTCGAGTAGAGGGGGGATAAGATTGACTTCAACACTTTTTATCCCTGAGAACTTGAACTTTGACAGGAAGAGTCTATGTTTCACAACCAAAGATCACATTGGCAAAAACAACTTCAGACTCTAATGCCAATGAAGATGTGAGAGATCCTAACAGATGCTCAAATGCCTGCTCTTAAAAAGGATCTGAATCAGTATGCTTGTGGATCCACTTCTTTTCTGGTTGCACAGTCCTCTCACTTTGACCTAATGAAGTGTTATACACACACGGACAATAATTCTTGCCTCATTCCCAATACCTGTTTGTACTATGCCTTTTCTTCTCTGTAAACAACAAAATCAGGTAATCCTTCCTTTATTTCTTAAGGCCTTAGGTAGACTTAATTTAATTGTGAATTTCAGGCTAACAATGTAGAGGCTTCTCAGAAGCTAATAATAGATTAATTTCATAGTTTTAAATGTTGTCACAGATTTTATTTTCTATTTTTCTCTTACTGAAAATAGATTTTCTTCATGTAATATATTCTCATTATAGTTTCCTCTCTTCTACTTCCACCTAACTTCCCCTCATGTCTGAATCCACACTCTTTCTCTTTTTGGATATATAAATATAAATATAAAAAAGATAAAAACAAGCAAACTAGGATAAGGCAAAACAAAGAAGAAAAAAGAACCAAAGGAAAAAAACAGAAGACACATATATAGATGTAGAGACACAGAAATCCCATAGAACACAAAACCCAAAACCATAATATATATGCAAAGGATATATAAACTTTAAAAGAAAAGCTCTGACAAAATATTATAAAACAAAGAACCTCCAAAAATGTGATGGACTTTATTTTGGTTGGCTGTCTTCTGCTAGCCATGGAATCTGCCTTCCAGTACAGATGGCATAGGCAGTGACTCCCTTGGAGAAAACTATTTTTTCCTTTTTGAGCAGTTGTTAATTGCAGATAGCTTCTGGATTAGGGATGGGGGCTTGTATCCACTTTCCCTCTCAGCACCAGGATCCCATCTGGTGTAGGATCTGTGCATGCTGCTATAGTCTATGTGAGATCCTATGTATGCTAATGCCCCTGTGTTTGAAAGTCATTGTCTCTTGGTTCCCTCTAGCCCCTCTGGATCTTACAATCTTTCTGTGTCCTCTTCTATAGGGTTTCCTGAGACTCAAGGGGGGGGGTTGAATTTGATGTAGATCTTCCATTTAGAGCGCTATGTGTTTCCAATCTCTCTCTCTCTCTGTCTCTCTCTCTCTGTTTCTCTCTCTCTCTCTCACTTTCTGTGCATAATGTCTGGCTGTGGATCTCTGTATTTATTCCCATCTACTTTAGGAGCAAGCCTCTCTAATGGTGGCTGAGTGAGTGTTACAAATTTACATCTTATCTTAAGCCTCTTACAGCCTGTACATGTGTGAATGTGTTTGTGGATTTGTGTGATGTGTGTGTGTAGTTGAACATCCACTGTAACATAATTGCAACCTAAGTATAGTCATTTTAAACATAAAGCAATATTAAGCAGATGAAACTGAAAAAAACAAAACTAGTTTCCTGACTTAAAGAATGGCAGAAGGCAATCAATATCATTTAAAGGAAAAATCAAACAAACAAAATAAACAACCTATTATTGTAAATACTAGAAGTAAATACTTCCTCTAGTATTTACTCAAACCATAAACTATTTATAAACATAGGTGCAGTAATACTTTGACATGGTGATAAAATAGTTATAGAAGAAATGAGAAAGCCACAGAATACATCTAGCAAAGGAAATTCTCACTGCTGCTTCAATGTGAATTTCTCTTTGCACACAATAGTGCTTCGATTTTCTTTGGTATCTTTTGAAATGATCAAGTAATATTTATTTTCAGGCCTCTTCAGTGTAGTGGGGAAACAGTTCATTCTAATGTCAGAGCATGCCAAGAACCACCTTAATCTGCAGTGCTTGGTAACTGACAAGGTCTGTTCTTCTTAATACAGCCCAACTTTTCTTTAATGTTTTTAAAAGAGGAAAAGAAAAATAAATCAAAATTCCTTCAGCAATTCAACAACATATCTCAAATTTAGAAATCATATGTATAGAAATTTAAAAGTCATTCCTATCAACTCCAATGGCCCTTTGCTTCCTGTCATTTGGATGAAGCCTCTCTTTCCAGGAATGTTGTCCTTGTCACTTTCCTTATACCAGCTTCATTTTAACAATTTGAGATTCAATCTTCTTTCTCCATAGATCAAAAGGTGGAATTCTTGCAGTATGTTAAGGCTTGTCTAGAGCAACAGGAATAGATAAGAGCTTGAAGCTCACAGTAGGACTCAGAGTTAGACTTCCTGGTGTTCCTCTGTCAGTAGAGTGCTGACACTGCTCTATAGTCTACAGAGTGGTGTCTATCTGTCTGCTGACATCATAAGGGATTTTGATTTTGACAGAAAGTGTTAGAAACATTCCTAAAAATGCAATGCATTTATTTTATATTTGTGGGATAACAGTGATGAGAATTAAAAGTGGATATTTTTACTTCCTACTTTCAAATATTCTCACATCTCTTGCAAATACTCTTCAGTAATCTTACAAAAGCACTCATTCTGCAATGGATAAAAAATATACTGACCCTGAACTACAGAAAGTCTGAGAAGCTCAGAGCAGTAAGATACCTGGTGAGCAGCTAACCTTTTGGGACTGCAACTTCCCTATCTCTGAAAACTGAAAGAATGAATCTCACTCTGTTCTCTTATCAGCCTGTGAATACTAGATGCATTTACATATTTATAAGCCATTTGTAAGTTATAGGAAGGCATATAAACACACAAGCAGCATATTCTAAGTAACTACCCTCTGGAAAGTAGCATGGCATCTCAGCTAAAAGAAACTCAGTGTATCTTAACTACTCCAAAGTGTTGGCTTTATAAATCAATGGAAGAGCAGAAACTGCCATCAAAAAGAAATGCATCAGAAAGCTCCCAGGAAATACAGAGATTCCAAGGCAATTCAATGACATGTTGACAGTGCAGTTTCTCTATTTGCTAATGCAGGGGTCATTATACCTACCATGTTTTAGTTTATAGTGACAGGTAAACAAAGCAATGCAATAAAGTATCTTGGCTGTATTGCTTGTTGTGTGGAAAATATTCAGTATGAGCTAACCTGGTTTTCAGGTTAGCTAAACAACTAAAACGTTGGCATACAGTTTCTTAATTAACACTTAAGAAATCTAACCAGGCAAACATAAGCCCTGCTACAAAATGAGAAAACTACATTTTAATAAATGCAAACATTTCCCCAAGACCACTTTTAAGTTGCTCACAATTTATAAGACTTTTTTTACTTTTCCCCATACAAAAAAAATTAGCCCTTTTGTCCCCAGGGAAAGACAGAACTTTATCAAAGAACAAGAAGCAAAACTCTACATGAACCTATTCATATGTAGAATTTATAAAGATCAAAATAATAGAAATAGAATGTAGATTAAGTTAGTAAGAGATGAGGGAATTGTGAGGGAGGAATTATAGTAAAGAAACTGATTAAAAGGGGCCACAATTTTAGTGAAATAATGTCTTCCACATGACAAGAATACATTTTACAGATAAGCACTGTCATTTCTAAAATCAGTATACCATGAAAGTTTTTGTATTAAGGAAAGTAAAAAAAAAAAAAAAAAAAAACAAGCAAGCAAGCAAATAAACAAAAACAAACAAATAAAAAAACAGTACCAACAGAAATCATGACATGTATAGAAGCATAGAGTTGGATTCATCCACTTACCAATTTGAACTGGGCTCCTCATGCTGGTGGTGCTCACCTATGCTGTTAGTCATGGAACCTTTTTTATTTTTATAATTCTCTTATGGTGCTGCAAAAGGAAGAAAGAAAGAAAGAAAGAAAGAAAGAAAGAAAGAAAGAAAGAAAGAAAGAAAGAAAAGTGAAATGATGTTTCAACCTTTGTAGTTCCGACATCTTTTACTGCTTTCATAAACTTTTTAAATAATAGTAGAGATCAACCTACTTCAGGGATTTGGTACCTTCAATCTTGAAGACAATACATTGCTATCTTTACCCAGAACATGGAGTTATACTTATCTCTATCACCAAAGTATATGTTAGTTTTTTATTAGTTTGAAGAATAAGGCAAGGACACCAGAAATGCAAGACCATTCTGAGTTACCACATTTCCACAAAATATGTTTTGTGGAAACTGGGACTTACCACTTAGCTCTGACTCTCCAGGAAAATATGTAGACCATGCTAGCTTCAAACTCGGAATTCAATATGCCTCTGCCTCTGCCTCCCTAGTGTTGAGATTAAAGGCATGGAAAAAGTTCCATGTGCCATATCAGCCACTACATTTTCCCCTATGCTACACCATTCACAAAATACATGATAACTACTGTATAATGCTATTCACATGGACTTATAAAATTAGATTTGAAAGAAATTTAAGAGAGTCTTCATATGCAGGGTTTCAATGATCACATTGAATTACTATTGTCTACTTTACTATGTTATGTAATGATATAATTTCATGTGCGGTTAATTAGTATTTTCAAACATTTTCTGTTATCATTATTCCATGTTAAAATTGGTTTCACTTGGATTCAGTATCTAATCAGGAAATCTTAACAACACAGGAACGATATAGTCTAACCAGTAGGCTAATATGATTCATCTTTCATTACTCCAGAGGCCCACCATATCATTTCATGTTTTCTCTGCAAATTCAAATGCTATCTGAAGTGTATCATTGAAAGGAAACATCCATGTGGCTTTTACCATAGCATGTCAGCTTTGGTTATGTTTAGGAACCTATTGTTCTGAAAATTTTATTCTTTCTAAGAGCAGATGAGAAAACATTGAGAGGATCTGTGATGCAAGTGTGGAAATAAAAACAAAATTTGAGAAAACCTTAGATTAGAACAAATGAAAAAATATAAACTATATAGGCATTGTGTACCTGTTCCAAATATGAAAGTGGATCCCCTACCTATGAGAAAGAATCTAAGAGTATTTATACCCCTGGGATAACATCACACAGGAATAACTGTCCTGTTTGCAACTCCTTAAAAGCTCAATGTTTTTTGTTTTTTGTTTTTGTTTTTCTGCCTAGCCTCTTTGTCAAATGTGTCCATGCTTCTTATCCATTCTTATGAACTTAACTTCATTTATTTATTTTAGTATCCATATTTTGTCAGGCTTTGATGACATTCGGTAATGCACCAACTGATAGAAAGCTGCTAGGTTTTCCTGAAAGAAAGACATTGCTGAGTTTATTTCTAACTCACTAATGCCCCTGCCTTTATACCTGGCTAGTTTCCTAAGCAATTCACCGTCATCCATGGGGACACTGCCTCTTTTTCATACACAAGTACCTCTACCAGGCTTATCAGATTAGATCCTTAAACCAGAGTTAGAAGCTTGTTGGCCTATTATTAAAACTGTTAAAGAGCTGTGGAATAAAAGAAGTAGGGAACTAAGATCTGGTTTCTAACTAAGACTAAACTATATATATATATTCAACTGTCTTTAATTCACCTTTTTGTTGTCACTTGTTGGGTTTTATGAGAATTAAGATTGCTTTTCCTTATAGGTCTTATCATCATTTGTCTGGATCTTCTCAACCAACCAGAACCTTGTTGGTACTCCTATCCCCACACAATGGACTGTCTGGAGATAAAGTTCTTTTTGTGTACTTTAGGCAGTTTGAAAATAGCTTGTATCAAACTAAATCAGTTCTAGTATAAATAAAGAGCCTGAGACATTACAGATGGCACTCATGAAGATATTGGTGTGACAGCTAGAAAGATGCACTGTGACCTTCTGCAATTGATGCTTTTATCGAGTGTAAAGTCTAATAAAATGAGCTCCATCATCGACCAGTGTGCTCAATGAAATCTGTATTAAGACTAAATATGAGCTCTGACTGCTGCCTTAGTTAAAGGAGGAAAAAGATAAAAGAACAAACTGTAACTTGAATCAGATTCATGACACAAACAACCCCAGTGTAATATATATTTTCTATTCTAATCAAAGTGAGAAGTGAAAGAATATTTATATTATGTGTGTTGCCTTGGTGTGACAATATTTCAAATACACTAAAGCATAGCTTTAGTTATCTTAAAACCTCTGGCATAAGTTACACTTTGGTTCATTTTCTAGCACTGTCATAGCTGTAACTCATTAAATTATGCTTGTATTACATAAGCTGGCCTGAATATACACTATTAACCTAAAAAGGATTGTAGGGTAAGAGGTTATTTTAAATACATTCTATTTCTTCCACATAGCTCGATGCAGACAATCTTCCTAGATAATTTTTTGCATTACTGTATGAAAATCTTCTGAATCTGGTAATGGAGATATGGAGGAAGCGAAGCCACCTCAAGACAATAGACTATGTTGCATTTGTAGCCTGGGAACTTAACAAGTTAGTTTGGCATAAGCAGTAGATTAGTTAAATGGTTTTCCTGAAACTTTTCTCCTGAGTGTGCTGAGTGAGCATTGCTCATTGAAGTTTGATTGCCATCTCTTAGGAAATTGTTTAGTGACAGAGATAATCACAGCCTTCAAGTCATAAATGATGTAGGTCATCCCTTCTATCCCATACTCCCTGTGTGGATTTTATTGTTGACAAGATGGTACACATTGAAACTCTTTTGTCACCAGCTGAGCTGAATAAGCAGCTCTGACTATTCAAAAAATTGTCACACCTTGGTCCAAGAATTATTCTCTATAACTACTCAATATATAGATGGCAGTTCTCCAGTTGACTGAAAGAAACTGTCCTGGTCACACCAGGATACACAGAATCTTTTCAGCTTTAGCAATATCAAAATCTTGAACACACAATGAAAGCCACATTCTTTCCATGATGTGTTGGTAGAAACCTCACTATTCTGGTTATTATTTTCTGGATATACTTCAAATTATCACTGTGTCCTTTGAAATTATGCATGAGATAACATTTCTAAGACTTTAGCACAAAAAACAAAATAAGATGAATGGACAATTGTTCTGGTTTCTAAAGAATAATGAGGCCTAAAGTGAAAATGATTTCTATGTCACAAAAGTAGGCAGAAAACGAGCTAAAGGAAAATCTAATAACTTTTTAGTCATTTAGAAACTGAAGTTTCAGCTTGGTGATGGTTTTGTGTGTGTGTGTGTGTGTGTGTGTGTGTGTGTGTGTTGTGTGTGTGTGTGTGTGTGTGTGTGTGTCTGTCTGTCTGTCTATCTGACTGTGTGTCTCTGGCTACCTGTTTTGTGTGTATGTGAGTATGTGCACCCATCTGCATGTGGGTACATATGTGTGTGAGTGTTGTGGAGGGAGAGGAATTGGCAATTGGTATACGGTTTATAACCCACAGACATTTCAGTCAGTTATATACACTGGCTATTAAATCTTTAAAATGTCCAAGTCTCCAAAGGAGTTGAAAAGAATATTTGTTACAAAAAAAAGACACCTAGTATTATCTTTCCATAAGCCTTTTCCTTAAATTCTCTAATTTAGTTAACCCTATCTTTCCCTCTCTTCTGCCCAGTGTACCCACCCATCTCTACTTGAACCTCTCTAACCACAATATTCCTTTCCTTTGCTTTCTTATCACTATCTTCTACTAGCCACTGCCCCTTGAGATGTTTCTCCTGGTGGCCACTTTCTAGTTTACTGGCTTCTGCAGTTGCTCTAATTTAAACGTATGCTATGAAAGATTCAACTCTAGGACCACATATGGAAGAAGACATATTGTTTTGTCTTGCTTTGCCTTTCTAAATTATAGAAAGTACTTACCTGTGCCTACACCATAGAATGTATTCTGTGCTTTTTCTTCCATTATTTTAGAGTTTAAGGTTTTAATTTTGAATTTCTGAAATATTTGGAAATATTTTTGATGCAGGGGAAAAATAATCTAGTTTTATTCTTCTACAAGTCAATAATTAGCTTTTACAGCACCTTTTTGCTGATTGAGTAAATGTAGGTTAACTAATAAGGTTTATTTTAAAATTTACGCAGGTGAAATTGGTAGGTAGTTAGTAATGTGAGCACCTGGAGAACACGACTTACTAAAAACAATAAATCCAGCATGTAACAATATTGAAACTAGAAGCCACTTTGCCAGTACTGATTTATAATAAATTCCTTAAAAATAACATGTCATGAGTGCACCTTTTCTATGTATAAGGTGGCATATCCACGAATATTCATATGTTAAGTGAATAAAGTCTATTATTTAGTAATTAAATTGTTATAACTTTTATTATATTTTTATTTAAAAGTTTTTAAATTTAAATTTATTTTGATTTTGTCCTTTTCTCCCCCAAGTCCTTCCAGATTCTCTCTGCTTCCCTCTCCACATAACTTTAAGTTCTTTCTTAAAAACACAAAAATAACTGCAGAGTCATTCCTTTGTTTGTTAACTAATCCTGATCATGAAGCCTGTCCTGGAGTGGTTGATGTACCCAGTGTCACTTAATTGAAGAAAATACTTCCCCTATCACAGCATGTATAACAGTTCAGTTGTTAATCATACCCTGGTGACTTGGTTTTCATTCATTCATTTATTCATTCTTTTTAATTTTAAGAAAATAAAATATAATAGCATGAAATTAAACCTAAAATTTTATAAATAGACCAGAGTCTATAGGATTCCCAAAGTAAGGTCTCCTAGGTCAATAAAGGAAATTTAGTATGGTATAAAATGTGAATCACTAACTCTATAGGGAATACTGGAATTAAGGTTCTAGCAGTGCAATTAAGTGGTTGCTTATTGACTAATTTATGAAGCCATTTCTTCTGTGAAAAATAAGGAAACAATATGTACATTATATAATCATGAGAATCAACTCAGATGCTGATGAAAATTTAGAACCAAGCAAGGAAATCTATCAATAGTTTTTCTCACTGTTCTTAATGTTCTATTATTAGTTGCTCCAAATATAAACCTAAGTATCTTCCAGTAAAGGGAAGAACTTATAGATTCAGTCAAACCACCAAAATTAAATTTAAAAAGTCAACAAGCAAAACAGACAAGTAAGGAGATTGAAATAGTAATAAAAATCCTTCAGTGGGAGGGATTGTTCATGGACAGATATATTCACAGTAGAATTATACCAGACAATTAAAGATCTGTGACTAATCCTTAAACTATTTAAAAGAAGGAGGAACAGAGGGAACCCCTCAAATGCTGTATACAAAGCCAGTATCATTCTGATAATAAAACCAGATGAAGACACAACTGAAGGTAAAGACCATGTAACAAACTTCCAGCACCAGGCATGAGAAATAGTCTTTTGAGTTATTGGTCAAGGTTTTCTGAGAGACGGCCAAAACATAAAGCCTACTTCTATTGCCCTCTTCCCTCCAGGAATAAAGGTAAGTCTACTAAAGATACCATGCAATTTAGACGCAGAGCTTAAAGACTCCTTTCTGAAATGACCTGAAATGCCTCCATTCTGAGGAAATGCTTTTATGATATCAGAAGGCACAATGCAAGGTTCCAAATCAGGGAAGCAATCAAAAATCCTGCTCAGTTTCAATATCTTAAAAATGACAGCAACGGGGCAGGAGAGATGGCTCAAAGGTTAAATAGTACTGACTGCTCTTTCAGAGGTACTGAGTTCAATTCCCAGCACCACATGAGATGGCTCACAACCATCTATATGAGATCTGTTGCCCTCTTCTGGCATGCAGGCACACAGGCAGACAGGGCAGACAGAAGACTGTACACATAACAAATAAATAAATAAATAAATAAATAAATAAATAAATAAATATTTTTTTAACAAATATTTTTTGACAATGGCCAGCATAGTACAATAACCCTAAGGGTGCAATAATGAGATTCATAACTTGGCAGTAACCAACAGCTCTCTAGCTAGACTTAATGCCGACTCAACAAAGAGGAAAGCATCCCTGGTACTGCAAATCTAGCCAGCTTCCCAGATTTAGTGAAATCATGGATTGTTGAGGAGAATCTACAACCACAACTTTACTAAACCAGTATAATCTCTGATTACATTACAAATATTTGTCCTTATACTCACAGATAAATGTTGTCCTAACTACTCCACATCAAGGAAATTTCTTTTTAGAGCAAACAGAGAACATTCACAGAAAACCACAATGAACCAAAATTCAGAGTAATAGGGCCAAGTGGCAATGGCCATACCTACAAAATAACTCCTGTACCCAAGACTCAGGGAACATAAAAAGAGTAGGCTAAAAGACTGCAAGAGCCAGAGGGTTATGGAGTTTGCTATCAAACTGTGTCTTTTAGCGTTTGAAAGCTGTACCCTTAAGGTCTCACAAGTAATATTGCCTAACCTGAGATGAATGAAGGCAGTAACAATAGATATGTTAAAGTGGATTAGAGAAAGTTCACAAGGTTCAACCCTGTAAACAGAACTACAGGTAACCAAACAGGGAAGAACACACCAATTGGTTGTCCAATACTAAATGATAAGCTCTAAAAATATATATCTAACTAACATCATACAAGCCATGGAGATTATATTTCAGATTATATATATGTATATATGTATATATGTATATATATATATATATATATATATACATACACACACACAAATATGATTGCATCAACAATCAATAACCTAAAAAGAGGCTGTCTATTTGAAAGAGAGCATGAGAGGTAAATAGAGGATTTGGAGGGATGAAAAGGAAAGGAGAAATGATATAAGTAATTACTTTATAATCTCAAAAATAATAGAAAAAGAAGTCAAGGAAGCAGATTCAAAGGGATCAGTCATTCTTCTGTTCCATTTATAATATACAGCTATGATTTCAAAAAATAAAATTTAAGAGTCTCATATATAATAAATAATCTGTTGTATAATTGTGTCCTTATATTGTTGCTTATTGCTTACTTATTTCATAAGAATAAACTCAAGTGATTTTTAAAATGACATTTCAAAGTCTTTATCCCAAGAGATTCTGAATGTGTAAATAGTGGTTAACTAGCAATGTTCTTTTTAAATTTCCCCAGGTGAAATTGTTAAGTATTTAGCATGTAAGCAACTGGAGAAGGTGATTTACTGAGAACAATAAATCCAACATGTGACAATATTGGAACTAAAAGCTACTTTGCTAGTGCTGATTTATAACACATTCCTTAAAGTTAACATGTTATGAGTTCACTCTTATGTATAAAGCAGTATATTCATAAATATTCATATGCTAAGTGAATAGATCCAGCAACACATAAAATGTGTGTCTTAAGATGAATGCTTTAATGGCATTGCCAAAGGCACAGAGAAATAGTAAGCTCAGACCTCACTGGGATTGCATAAGTTGAACCTTTCTGAAGATTCTGGATATATCAGAACCTCTAGATTATTGTTCATAACCTATAATTCCAACTCCAATAATTTTATCTCTAGAAAACTACTTAAGGTTTATATCGATCATGTATAGTCAATGATGAGTATAAAAATACTTATTTTAAGATGTTTAACTTAAAGCATTAAGACAATTTGGTGGAAAATGCCTCATGTACATCATTGCATAGACATTTGATGTTTTTGTAAACTACATCTTCAAAATAAATACAAAACTGATTTCACTCTTTCAGTTACATTCTTGTCTCTTTTGATTCCTAATAGAAACAGATGTGGACAGGAATCTTCCGCTAGAATGACTTCCATTGTGTGCCATGTAATCTCTAAGGGCCAGTGAGATGGAGAAATAACACAATGTTATCTAAGCAACTGTTTGAACTATCCAGTCCCCAGTTCTTTGCTGTACAGGGAAACTCACTGTGCCAAACAATGCATATACAGCACTGGCTTTAACTCACATGTGAATGTGTGAGAGTTGTATGCTATCCTGGAAGACAGTTTTATAGAAAATCAAAAACAATAGCAGCATATGATATTATAGAGATTCCTGCCAACATCTCGATAAAGAAAATGCAGTTGACAACCTGGAGGTGCCTAACAAAGCTTCAGGTTATGCTGAACACCACCATGTAATCATATTGAACTCAACTATGTCATTTACTTTAAAAGCAGGCTTTGAAAATCACTTTTTGGGACCTCTATCAAGCTTCCAACTCTTGAAATACTGATAGCTGTTAATTATTTCTCTGTACTGGAGAAGATGCTTGGAATGTATTGAATTAAACACAGTCCCTCACTGTCATGAGTCTGGTAATTCCAACTAGATAAAATGATAAACCTGTATACCATGGTCACAATTGTTGGCCATCTGTTACACAAAGAAGAAGCCAGTGAAATCTCAACTATCTCAAAAAAACAAACAAAACAAATCTTTTTAAAGAGAAAATTAGTATATTACTGGACTTTGTATCATTGAACAATTATCTTAAAAGTAACTGGAGCTTACACAGTCCTTAGAATTACATAAATATTAACTGATTGTATTTATCTTCCTAAAGATAAGCAAAAACCCAAAGAACTCTGCTAAACAGAGGCTTACTTTTTTCAAAACCATGGGGTGATTGACATATTCAAAAATATCATGAAAGACTCAAATATCTCCTACTCCTTTCCATAGTCATTTGCTTGGGATTGTTGTCCCTTTGTTGTGACAGGATGTGCTTATCACACATAATGTTTCATTATGACATTTTGTGAGCACACACGCCTCTTTTCATATTTGCTTTCCTTGTACTGCTCTTTTCTTCTTCTGATGACACTGAGCCCTTTCTGCTTTCTACATAGTCCTTCTTCTGTTTGTACATCTTTTTTTCAAGTTTACTTTATTATTTTTAACAGTGTGTATGGGGGTGAGGGGTTATGTACTCATCAGTGCAGGTGGTCCATGGAGGGAAGGGTATCAGTTTCCTTAGAACTGGAGTTAAAGGTAATTGTGAGCTTCCTGATATGGGTATTGGGGGCTTAACTGTGTTCCACTGGAAGAATGATTAATTATTCAGCCATTTCTTCAGCCTTTCTCATATCCTTCTGATTTTTCCTTTACTTTCCTTGACATCTTCCTCTGTCTTCCCCCCCAATCAATCCCCACTCAGCTGCACTAGGGTTGCTTACAGGATCCTGATTGAAAGTTTATTTTTAGGAGCATGAGTATCTTACTAGTGGTTGTATCATCAAAGAAAATATCCCCTTCCTCCCCCAAGTGACCATAAGTGTCTACAGATACTTTGGGAGGAATGAGAATCAAATGATTGCCTCTTCCATTAGATCTATACATCCATATGTGGAGGGTCAAAATATCCTTTTACCTCCATGAAAGGATATCTATACACCTAATATTGAGTAGGTACTATGTATGTAATTTCCATTGCTGAGGGATTAAAACTGCAAATTAATGTTTCAAAGACAATTTTCTCTATCTCATTTCACAACAGGCTCTTATGCACTGTTCATACTGTCATCTGTGATTTACCTTGGGCCTTAGAAGAAGTGATATAGAAGTCCAATCAATGTTTGAACACTCAAATATATCACCACTTAGGTTAGTTAAAAGGCTATGTACTTATCACTGCTACAAAAAAGAGATTCTCAGGCAGTGTTGACAATAACACTAATTTGTGAATATAAAAAACATTATGTTTTTTGGCATTGAGTGAACAATGTATTCATTCTTTTTATTTATTTATTATTTTACATATCAATCCCATTTCCCTCTCCCTTCTTTCCTCTTTCCCTCCTTCCCTCCCTCCTTTTTTCCTTCCCTCCCCTCTCTCCCAACCACCCTCTCATCCCACCCCTCCTCCGACTCCACAAAAAGGGTAGTACCTTTCAGGAGGGGTCAACAAAAGCAGGATGGATGGCCTAGTCCCTAAATACCATTATTTATGCAGCAATTTGATTAGCTAAGCCCAACCTGTACATTTAGGCCACTATATCAATAACCTCCCCACTAGGGCCCAAAACCTTCCTAGCCATAACATCTTTTTCAGGGTTAGAGTACTAAACAGACTCCCTTCTGTGAAGTAGATCTCAAATCTGCTCAGAAAGACTTGTTCCTACTGCATCAGTGGCCACTTCATGTCTGGTGTGTTGGTAGTAATAGTATTCAAGGTCCACAGCTGAGCAACAGGGTTGAATACAATCTTCCCACAGTAACTGGAATGGCACCTACAAGCACCAAGAGATAGTCAGCAGGGAAAAAGCTTGATTTCTCTATGTCTGTGGAAAACGTGCTGTAGGGTCTTGCTATCAAGTGTCTCTGCGCTTTTAACAAACATCAGAAATTCATTTACGATTATGGGAACATCAGAGACTTCCCTGTTTGTAGCAAGATGGACCACTCTGAATACCTGTGTATACCTTAATAACCTAAGATTTCTAGAAACAGATTTATCCAGCCACATAGGGTATTTTGTTTAAATATTTATTTTAAATTTACTTATCCCTTATCAGGTTTCATTTCATTATATATATATATATATATATATGTATATATATTTATATATATATATATTATTTCATATATAGATATATCTTCAGTTTTAACTGGCCCTTCCCCTACTTCCTTCTCTCTCCCATCTCCCTGCTCTTCAGTTCAATTAATACTGCCACCCCCAGGTGCCATCCCTTCCAATTTATTTTACATATTTTCCATTATTCATCATCTCTCCAAACGCCTTTCAAGGCCCATTGTCATTTTACTTTTTCTCATCTTTTTTCTTTTTTAAACAGGTTCTCACTAAACAGCCTTGAGCTGGCTTGGAGCTCAAAATGCAAACCAGAGTGGCCACAAACTCACAGATTTGCTTTTGTGTCCTGAGTACTGGGACTAATGGCATTGTGCTACCACATGACTCTCTGATCTTGCATTACATCATTTAATACATTGTTTCCTCACCTCAGCCATTTCAATCAAATTTCATAATTTCACTTTCTTTAGCTACTGCTTATATTAAACATGTTTCCATTATCCACTCAACAATTGATGGGCATCTACCCTGATGCCATTTTTAGCTATTGTGAAGAGAACAACAATATAGGATGAGCAAACAACTTTGAAGAAGGATATAGATTCCTTTAGGTACATGACTCAGGATGATATACTTGGGTCATATGGTAGATCAACTTTTAGATTTTTGATAAAGCTTTTAATGATTTCTATAGTGATGGGAGATGTTATTCTGTAAATGTTTCTCATACTGGTTAATGAATAAAGCACTGTTGGCCAATAGTAAAGAAAGATAGGCGGGGCTAGGAGACTAGGAGGAAAGAGGAAGGAGAAGGGAGGAATCAACATGAAGAGCCCGGAGAGGTAGAACACCAGCCACTCTGACCAGTAAGATGAGCCACGCGGAAATACTTAGAAATACATAGTAGAAATGGGTTAATCATTAAGACAGAGCTAACTGGTAGAAACTATTAACTGGCCAACAGCCTTATATCAAATACAGAGTCTCTGTGTGTTTATTGGGGGCTGAAGTGGCAGTGAGATCAGATCAGGTGGCTGGTTGGAAAACATACTCGCAACACTATAGTGGTTAGACCAGTTTACACATCTACCACTGTGCTTAAAGGTTCTTGTGGAACGGTACCACTAACACTTATATGAAGATGCCAAGTTAAATTACTCAATTCAGAAACCCACTTAGAGACCTGTCCAGAGAATTGTCTCCAATTAATTCTAGATTCTTTCCAGTCAGCAACCAATATAATCCATTACTTTTATCATTGCTTTTTTTTTTTTTTCAGTTCTACAATCAACTATGTGACTAGATATCAGGTCATGACTCACAGTTTTAGAAACTATAGAAAAAGACTGAAAAAAAAAAAAAAAAAAGCCATTTCTACAGCCCTAACCAAAATGTGAAAAAAAAAATGTGGTACCAATGACAAATGAAGATGGACTTTTTAGAATCTGGTTGTGACATCAGCCATCTAAAAAATAGAGTAGTGAGTTACTAGAAACTTTTTGGTGTGTGTTTAGCAGTGTGTGTGTGTATGCGTGTGTGTATGTGTCCAACACCAAAGACATTTTCTCAGAATATACTCCAAACATTGAAGAGAAGAGGAGAGAAGGAAAGAATGAAGTAATGAAGAAACAAAGGAACAGATGGAGAAAAGAAGGGAAGACAGACAATAGCACAATTTTGATACAACAAAGACAGACTTCAATGTTACAACTTCCATCTAATATAATTTCTTGTAGAGTAGAAATGATAAAGGAGATGATTTTCAAATAAAAAGAAAAAAATCCAAAATCAGAACAATAAGATGACAGCAAACATAAAGACTGCTTAGTACAGCACAGAAAAAATAAGAAATTGAAAATGTGGCTGTATTTCAGAAAGCAAATTATACAGAGATATAAGAAAGAAAAAAAAATAGCTGAATTCAAAGGAATGAAAATTTGATTAGCTTGAGATATTTTAGCAGTTATCAGGGAAGAATGAAGATAAAAGTATAATGTCTTCAAAATCTCTGAACCCAGAAAATAAATGTACAAAGGTATTTTATGACATTTTACCTGGGAACTGAAAGTTCTTTCTGAAAAGAAAATAGTTTAAAAAAAATATAGTCTAGCAAAATGAAAAGAATAATATAGGGAAATAAAAAAATCCACAGACACTATTAAGGAAATGTGTTATCATTATGCTTTATATGGAAATACATGTGAAGCATCTTATATAAATTATTAGAAGTAAGAAACAATGTATCTTAATTGAGGATTAAACAGAGCATGTTGAAGGTAAAGCACACTGTTTTGCTTTGTTCGGACATGGATATTGATTCTAAGTGATTGCAGATGTTGATAAACCACTGATCCTTCATGGGTCTGTGCTAGGTCCTTTGCATATATGTTATGGTTGTATGGCTTGGTGTTCTTGTGGAACTACCAAACAGTGGGAATGGAAGGTGTCTCTGACTCTTTTGCCTGCTCTTGCAACATGTTTTCTCTTACTACTGGGTTGCTTTGTTTAACCTTGATTAAGGATTTGTGCTATTGGCCATATCAGCGGAGCAGCAAGTTGTGGGTTTGTGCCTGGTTTTTATTGCACATTGTTATGCTGTGTTAGGTTAATCTGTTTGGCAGTCCTGGTATTTTCTGAAGGGAAACAGAAAAGGGGTTGTTCTGTGGGAAAAGGGAGGTGGGAAGAACTGGGAGGGTTGGAAGGGGTGGAAACTGTGCTCAGGATGATATGATAGCATAATAAATATATTAAAAAATAATCAAATGTTTAAGTCAACCAGGAGTGGTGGCACCAGGCTAAACCCCAAAGCTTGGGAGGCAGGGGTCAACAGATTGTTAAGAACCTGAGGACAACATGTTCTATGTAGTGAGTTCCAGTCCAGCCAGGGCCACACAATGAAACCTTGTCACTCAAAACAAACCAAAACAAAATGCAAACAAACAAACAAAACAACAAAGTATAAGAAAAGTTGCAAAGACTGCTACCACCAGAGTATAATAGGGCAAAGAAATTGTGAATCAGTACAACAAACTAACATATCAAAGAACATTCTCTTGTTCCCACAAAGGTACAGAGATAGGACAGGCTGGAAAAAAAAAGATGGGGGAAGCTTATGTTAAGTAGCAAAAGAAGTAGCAAAAGAACTTCTAAAAATATATTACCATTGCAATGAGAACACAGTTCATTAAATTGCCCTTTTAAAAGCAAAAGGGAGAGTGAGGCCTTCATAGGAGAATCATTAAAGACTGTTGCATCATTTAGGGCCTGCAGAGTGGCAAGGTAGAGGAGTAGGGATGGGATTTGAGGGAGAGGGAATAGGGATTGATATGTAAAATAAGACCTACCCTGACCCTCTGAACATGGGTGTTTGTTAGGCAGAATGGACTATCTATGGGGCCTCTGGTAGTGAATCAGTATTTATCCCTAGTATACAGATGGACTTTGGGGCCTGGCTGATCTTTGACCCCCACCGCTGTTCCTCTACCTGAGACCCAGCCCCTGGCAAGAGATCCCCCTATTTCTGCAGGACCATCCTGAGTCCCTACCTGCCAGATCTTTGACCCCCATCGACAGCCTCTGCTGGAGATGAGTCTGGGACCAGTTCGAGTTGAATCCCTCCCAAACCCTTCCCTGAGAACTCCCTGGATTGGCCCTGATCTCACTCCCCACACCCTCAGTGTCCTGTCCCCAGTGAGAGCAATTCTGGTGCTCTGATATACACTTACCCCTCCCATGAAGAGCCTGCCCTCCCCTCATCCTATGCCATACCCTGCCCCCTGTCCCAGGGCTCTGGTTGAGCACAGGAACAGAGGGGGAAGAGTACATATTCAACAAAATCATTGAAGAAAACTTTCCCAATCTGAAGAAGGACATGCCCATGAAAGTACAAGAAGCATACTGAATACCAGATAGACTGGACCAAAGAAAACAGACACCTTGACACATAATAATCAAAACACCTAAGATACAGAATAAAGAAAGAATATTAAGAGAAGCAATGGAAAAAGGCCAGGTAACATATAAAGGCAGATCTATCAAAATTACACCTGACTTATCCATAGAAATTCTCTAGGCCAGAAGGTCCTGGATAGATGTTCAACAAGTACAAAGAGTCCACGGATGCCAGCCTAGGCTACTATTACCCAGCAAAACTCTCATTCACTATAGATGGAGAAAAGAAAATATTTAATGACAAAGCAAGATTATCACAATACATATCTACAAATCCAGCCATAAGAAAGTTCTGGAAAGAAAACTTCAATCCAAGGAAGTTAAATAAGCTCACAAAGAGATAGGCAATAGATAATCCCACTTCACCAGAACCCAAGTGTAAAGCAGGGCAAATAAATTCCCAATACCACCTCCTACAACAAATCTAAAACAAACAAGCATTAACAATCAATGGTGCTTACTCTCCCTCAACATTAATGGTCTTAACTCACCTATAAAAAGGCATAGGCTAACAGAATGGATAGAAAGACAGAATTCATCCTTCTGCTGCATACAAGAAACACATCTAAGCTTCAAATACAGACATTACCTCAGGATAAAGGGTTGGGAAAAGATCTTCCAATCAAATGGACCCAAGAAGCAAGCAGGTATGGCTATTGGCTATCCTAATATCTAACAAGTTAGACTTCAAACCAAAATCAATCAAAAAGATGAAGATGAAAAAGATATTCATCACAGGAGAAATCCATCAGCACAAAATCTCAATTCTGAACAGCTATGGCCCAAATACTAAGGCACCCACATCTGTAAAAGAATCGCTACTGTAACTCAAAGCTCACATAAAACTTTACACACTCATAGTGAGAGGCTTCAACACCCTACTCTCTCCACTAGACAGGACCACCAGTCAGAAACTTAACAAGGAAACAAAAGAACTAACAGAAGTTATGTCTCAATTGGGTTTAACAGACATCTATAGAACATTCCATTCAAACACAAAAGAATGTACCTTCTTGTCTGATCCACATGGAACCTTCTCTAAAATCGACCACACTAGGTGACATAACAAACCTCAACAGATACAAAAAATATTGCAATAGTTCTCTGTATCTTATCAGACCTCCATGCTTGAAAGTTGGAATTCAACAACAACACAAATCACAAAAACCCTACAAACTCATGGAAACTGAACAATGTACAAAGAAATTAAGGACTTCCTAAAATTCAGTGAGAATGAGGACACAACATTCCCGAACTTTGAAAGCAGTACTATGAGGGAAGTTCATTGTACTAATTGCCCATATGGAAAAAAAGGGGGGAGGGGGAATAGATAGTCACATTAGAGAATTAACTGCACAACTGAAAGCATTAGAACAAAAAGAAACAAACTAACCCCGGAGGAGTAGACACCAGGAAATAATCCATTTGAGGGCTGAAATCAATGAACTAGAAACCAGAAAAACAATACAAAAAAAAAAAAAAATCAATGCAACTAGAGTAAGTTTTTCGAGAAAATCAACAAGATTGACAAAACTTTATCTGAACTAACCAAAAAGCAGAGAGAGAACATGCAAATTAACACAATCAGAAACGAAAAGGGAGACATAACAATGGACACTGAGGAAATCCAGACAAATTCCAGGTCATACTTTGAAAACCTGTACTCCACAAAGTTTGAAAATTGACAAATTTATGGATAACTGTCACTTACCAAAATTAAATCAAGGACACATAAACAACTTAAATAGTCTTATAACCCCTGATGAAATAGAAGTAGTCATCGAATGCTTCCCAACTAAAAAAAAGCACAGGGACAGATGCTTCAGTGCAGAATTCTACCAGAAATCCAAGGAGGAGCTAATACAAATACTCCTCAAATAGTTATACACAATAGAAACAGAAGGTTCGTTACAAAACTCTTTTATGAGGCCACAATAACGGTGGTACCTAAGCCACATAAAGACACAACTAAGAAAGAAAACTATAGACCAATATCCCTCATGAACATTGATGCAATAATGCTCAATAAAATACTGACAAACTGAATTCAAGAACACATCAGAGAAATCATCCACCATGACAGAGTAGGCCTCATCCTTGGGTTGCAGGGATGATTTAACATATGAAAATCTACCAACATGATAACTATATAAACAAACTGAAAAAGAAAACCGACATGATCATCTTCCTAGATGCTGAAAAAGCCTTCGACAAAATTCAACACCCTTTCATGACAAAGGTCTTGGAGAGATCAAGGATAACAGGAACATACCTAAACATAATGAAAACAATATACAGTAAATAAACAGCCAACATCAAACTGAATGAAGAGAAGCTTAAGGTGATTACTCTAAAATCAGGAACAAGAAAAGGCTGCCATCTCTCTCCATATCTCTTCAATATTGTACTTGAAGTTCTAGCTAAAGTAGTAAGAAAACAAAAGGAAGCCAAGGAGTTACAAATTGGAAAGGAAGAAGTCAAACTTTCTCTATTTGCAGATTATATGATAGTTTACATAAGTGACCCAAAAACTCTTCTGTGGAATTTCTACATCTGATGAACACCTTCAGCAAACTGGCAGGATACAAGATAAACTCAAAAAAAATCAGTAGCCCTACTATATACAGATGACAAAGGGGCTGAGAAAGAAATCAAAGAAACATCACCCTTTACAATAGCCACAAACAACATGAAGTATCTTGGGGTAACACTTACCAAACAAGTGAAAAACCTATATAGCAAGAACTTTGTGTCTTTAAAGAAAGAAATTAAAGAAGATACCAGAAAATGAAAAGATCTCCCATGCTCTTGAGTAGGTAGGATAAACATAATAAAAATGCCAAAAGCAATCTACAGATTCAATGCAATCCTCATTAAAATCCCAGAACAGTTCTTCACTGACCTTGAAAGGATAGTAATCAACTTTATATGGAAAAACAAAAGGCCCAGGATAGCCAAAACAACCCTGTATAATAAGAGCACTTCAGGAGTCATCACCATCCTCTACTTTAAGCTCTACTACAGAGCTTAGTAGACCAATGGAATCAAATAAAAAATCCTGATATTAACCCACACACCTATGAACACCTGATTTTTGACAAAACAGCTAAAAGTATACAATGGGAGGAGGAAAGCATCTTCAACAAATGGTACTGCCACAACTGGATGATGGTGTGTAGAAGACTGCAGATAGACCCATGTCTATTGCTATGCATAAAACTCAAGTCCAAATGGATTAAAGACCTCAATATAAATCCAGCCACACTGAACCTCTTAGAAGAGAAAGTGGGACGTACTGTTGAACAAATTGGTACAGAACACTGCTTCCTAAAAATAACTCCAGTAGCACAAACACTGAGACCAACAATTAATAAATGGGACCTCCTCAAACTGAGACGCTTCAGTAAGGCAAAGGGCACAGTGGAAAAGACCAAACAGCAGCCTATAGACTGGGAAAAAAATCTTCACCAATCATACATGTGACAGAGGCCTGATCTCCAAAAATACAAAGAACTCAAGAAACTAGTCAACAAAACACCAAATAACCCTATTAAAAAATGGGGTACAGAATTGAAGAAAGAATTCTCAATAGAGGAAATCAAGGAGGCTAAAAGACACTTAAAAAATGTTCAACATCCTTAGCTATCAGGGAAATGCAAATGAAAACAACTTTGAGATATCTTCTTACTCCTGCCAGAATGGCTAAAATTAGAAGCACCAATGACAATTTATGCTGGAGAGGCTGTGGATAAAGGGGAACATTCCTCCATGGATAGGGGGAATGCAAACTTGTACAGCCATTTTGGATATCAGTATGGTGGTTCCTCAGGAATATGGAATCAGTCTACCACAGGACCCGGCAATCCCCCTCTTAGGCACATACCCAAATGATCCACATCCATGCAACAAATGCATCTGTTCAACTACATTCATAGCAGCATTATTTGTAATAGCAATAATTTGGAAGCAACCTAGATGCCCCTCAACTGAAGAATGGATAAAGAAGATGTGGCACATTTAAAAATAGAATACTACTCACCAGAGAAACTAGGATACAAGAAGATACCTAAGAGATTCATACAAGGTGCCTCAAAGAAGATGAAAGGATCAAGATCTGCTGAGAATATTGGGAGTGGAGGGGGCAGTGAATGAAGAGGGAGTTAGAAGAAAGAGAAGGGGAGGAGAGTTCAATATGTTGGACAATATGAGTAGGGGGACAAATAGACAAGAGTGAGAAATAGAGATATCATAATAAGGGGAGCCATTATAGCTTTGAAGAGAAAACTGACTCTAGAGAAATGTCCAGAGACCTACGAGGATGACCCCAACTAACAATGTGAGCAACAGTGGAAAGGGTACCTTATATGCCCTTCCCTGATAATGAGAGATTGATAATCAATTTATATGCCATCATAGAACCCTTATCTACTAGCTGATAGAAGCAGAAGCATACACCCATATCTCATATTTAAACACTGAGCTGAAATCCTGAAATCCAGTTGCAGAGAGGGAGGTTGATAAGAAAAGGGGTCAAGACCAGGCTACAGAAACCCACAGAGACAACTGACCTGAACAAGTGGGAGCTCATGGACCCTCAGACTGATAGCTGGGTAACCAGCATTATACAGATTCAGACCTGCTGAATGTGGGTCTCAGTTAGAAGGCCTGGGCAATCTGAGGGATCTCTGACAGTGGAACCAGGGATGTATCCCTGCTGCACAAAAGGACTTTGGAAGCACATTCCCTTAGAGGGATATTCCCTTAGCCTAGACTTGACAAATTTTGGTGATTTTTTCTGGAAGACATCACCCTCCCTGTGGAGTTGGGGGGATGGGATGGGAGGGTGAGTCAGGGGGCATGGGAGGAAGGGAAAGAGAGGGAATTGGGATCAATATGTAAAATAAGAATATATATATATATATATATATATATATATATATATATATATAAAGAAATAGTCAACTTCAGAAACTCATTCTTCCATATGTTTATGCAGCTACGTGTAGGCATTAATCTTACCAGCTTATAACTGGCACATTTATTTATGCTTCTTAGATTTCTGTGACACCATCCTATGCTAATATGTGTTTCTGTCTACTTGCTGCTATTACTTGGAAATTCATAACAAACTTTCTGACTTGTGATTCATAACATTTATACATCTGAGTGTATTAAAATTTGTAAAAGAAAAAGTACTTTCTCAATAAATATACAATAAATGTTTGACTTTGAGGGTCAACGTGGTGGCATAAACTCTGTGGCAATTTCCTGGATTAAATGGCAAAATTTGCAGAGGAAAAGAAGTAACCATTAAAAAGAACAGGGATGCCAGGAGGTGGTGATGGTTTAATCTCAGCCCTTGGGAGGCAGAAGCTGGCGAAAGGGAGATAGAGGGAAAAATAGAAGAGGAGGAACAGACAGCATAATAGTGAAAATGAGTTATAATACCAAGTTTTAGTGCCCAGGTTTCAAAATGAAGAAAACAGAAAGTAATAGTGAGGAAGAGGGGGAGGGAGTGGATTGGAAGGGAAGGAAGAGGGCAGTGGTAAGGAGAGGGTGGAAGAAAAGAGGGGAGGGGAGGAGAAGGGAGGAGAAAGAAGGGAAGGGAATGACAAGAGAGGAGAGGGATCAGGTGGGAGGGAAAGGGAGCAGGGAGAGGGGAGAGATGATCTCTCCTTTTACACATCTCACCACTTTCCAAGAACTTTTCAGGTATAAATGATGATGCCATTTTCTCAATGGATATACATAATGATGTCATGTTCTCAATGGATATACATGATGGTGCCATGTTCTCATTGAATATACATAATGATGCCATGTTCTCATTGAATATACATAATGATGCCATACTCTCATATAATATACACATTCCTCTGTTTCCCTTCTCTGCCAGTCTATTCTCTGCGATAGCACTATTTACCACTCTTCTATGTTGTTCTGCCAAATACAGTATTTTTTCTGGTTTCAGCAGGCAATAACTAGACATGATTCTTTCCAGCATGGATATTGATGATAGACATATCAGGTTATCATCCAACTTTTGGGGAAGGAACCTAAAAGAAGTAAGGTCTCAAAATGAAAATATGTCTCATACATATTTGTCACTTGGGCCCTGACAGCAAATATTTGTGAACAGTGTGGTGTTATTTGTTATTCAGTATGTTTGGTTGGCAAAATAAACTTTAAAGTTAGAAATTAATTAAACGAGCTGATAAGAGCACACAGCTCTAGAAATGGCTTATAATTTTATACAGTGGGACAAGCCAATAAACACAGCAGTGAATACCATCCTTGATACACAAGTATTGCTTTTTAGTGTAATAAAAATGTACTTTCGGGAGAGTAGAACATTATAGTTTAAGCGAAGCTCTTCATTAGATAGTATGAGAAAATGAGGCATGAAAGGAAGATGGAAAAGCCTCCTTAATAGTTCCTGTGCAGATAATGTAGGCCAAAGACAATCAATAGCCATGGCTCATTTATTTTATGTCCTTGAGCACTTAGAGGCAAAATGTTAGTGTTTGCTATCCTGTTGGCTTTCTTTGTTCTGAATCAGTAATGAAAAAATGGATTTGCATGTACAGTGTGAATTTTACAAGTACAACTCAAACAAGTAGCTCTTGTTAACCAATATGGAAAGAAAGGCCTTATATATTACTTTAGGTCCATTATTTTGGGATCCATCTAAAATGCTCTGAATATAAATTTTCTGTCTCCAGAATGTGCAAAGTACTTGACACAAAAGTCCTGTTTACATTATAAAAATATACTTAAAGGACACAGATAGTTAAAAGAATTGCTTAAAATTTCTTTTTCTATGTTGTCATTGATGAAAGTAGTCATGAAAACAATATAGTCAATGTACTGATGAATGCATGGCTTGTAAGCACAACATCAGCTAACCTGTGTATGTTCTAGCTAAGATAATTGTATAGTGTACAATACAATACATAGCTAAAGGCTTATTAATATTATATGAGTACAATTCTTGGGAGGGTAAAAGTTACAGAAAAAATATCTTCAGTAACTTCTTAAAATCAGCTTTTCCAGGAAGGGTTGTTGTGTACACCCCTGCTCTATAGTGGGGGATGAAGATAGGAGGAGAGACAAATCAAATCCAGGATCAGCCATATACTAAGCTTTAGGCCAACTTAAAAGTCAAAATGGCATGAAATCAGGGGTTGGGAATTGTAGATCAGTAGTAGAATACTTGCCTAGCAAGCGTACGCACTGGATTTGATATCTAGCACCGAGAAAGGAAAACAACAACAAAAATTCAGGGTTTCCCCCCCCAATTTTTTTTTTGTAAAGAGAGGATGACTTACGTACTATATAATATAGACTGATATATCCTCCTTTTACTTACTAAAAACACAATCATAATTATAAATCAATTATTAGTTATACAAAAAGTAGAATCTTAATATTAAGCATCATGCATTGAATTCAGGCACCATTTGTTATTAGTCAAGAACAGGTTAAGAAGCTCATGCTAAGTGAACAGAAATAGTCACTGGTGTTCTTCAACCAGGAAATCCTCAAGGTATGGTTCGCAAGTCCTAAATGGTGGTGAAATCAAAGAAACTTATGAGGACAGTGTAAGCACTAAGTTAAAACATAAAGGGAAGTTAAAGTAGAAAAGAGGAAGACTAATCAGTGACCCATAGAGACGTCTGAGCTAGGAAGGGCACCTATGTATAAACAGAATTCAGAGCAGTCTGCTCTGGAGGATTTCATTTGTTCCTGTTTTTGAATCCTAAAAGGTAAAACAGAACAGATTTTCCTACAGCACAAAAGCTGCCAATAAAGGTCAGCTCAAAGTTGCATCTCGTCTATAAATAAGTTGTCATTTTGCATTCTATCTCAAACTATATTTTTAGGCAACAGCTTTTTTAGTGACTCAACCTCAAAAATTAAAGAAAATATCATGAGTACAGCAGTCTCATGAAATTTTTTCCTCTGTTATTTCTCTATATGCCTTCACACATTTAGTGTTGTCTACAATTTAAAACACTATGCTAGATACCTGTTGAACATCAGAACATTTCAGGTAGATGTAGTCAATCCATATTCAAAATCACAATAGCAGAAGCAACAAAAAGCAACACAGAGAAGACTATTATTTCTCAGGCCTATTGAATAAAACACTCTGAAGTAACCATAAACTTACAGATTCAGAGGACAGAAAAAAGCCCTAGCCTGCCATGTCTGTACCTAAAGAGCATTGATGCAGTTATTTGAAGTATATTTCATCTATTTATAGTTTCATCAGTCTTTTGCAGCTAGAATTTTATCAGGAAATTTAACTTAAAATTTTACTTAGTCCCATCACAAAAATTGCTAAAATTAAATAACTTTCAATTTGTTGATAGATGACTAATATGTGCCTAATAGTAAGACAGTCATCTTGGGAAAATCAAGTGCTCTTAATCTACCTATGAATTAGCTGGGAAGTTGGGGGTAAGAAATGAGACATCCAGGAGATGCAACATACTCTATGTTTAAAATATGCCTACTTTGAGTAGACTGGTTTTACAGAGGTTACAAAACAAGAACTATGACTTGAAAAGAGAATCCAGGTTGCCTTGAAAAGTAAAGAAATTGGTAAGAGCTGGAAATGACAATGGGGAAACTGAAGTAGGTGTAGTTAAGGATAGAAGTTATAGAAAAGTAGGAATCAACTATTTCACTCAATCTGAGCCAATCCAAGAGAGGGCCCTTTAATGAATAAGTGAAATGAGTTTTGTGATGAAAGGAGTAACTCTAGGAGATACATTGGTCCCCAAGATGTACTGGCTAAACACAATTAAACAACTATAATGACTTGAGCACTAATGCTGTACAATGTGTCTGATGTTTAGGGAACACTACTAAAAATTCACTCCAGCAAGCATAAACCAAAGGGGGGAAACTACGTGTATTGTTTTGCTATCAAGAACAAAGAAAATATTGAACTCGCAAAAATCAACTTGAGTAAGGCCAAAGGCAAAATATAATAAATATAAATTAAATGTTCCTCAGTTGTTATTGTTTAATCCCTTAGCTGTACTTTATTGACAACATCCAAAACATTCAGATAAACTGAGCAAAGAAAGAAAGCAACTTTGCTAGATTTTATTACAACATTTTCTATATTTTGATACAATGAAATAAAAGTTTATTCAGTTATGGTCTTAATCTGTGACCAATTATGCACTGGATTGCAAAATTTTATTTTTATGAGCCAGTTCATAATAATATTTAGTCTGTATCATTTGTAAGAAATGGGTCAAGTGATAATTATAACCAATAATAAACAAATAACCACTGAGGATAGAGAACTTCTGTTCTCCTACAATTTTTAGAATATAAATATTGCATTCACATTTTTCTTTTGACCCTAGAGCTAACAATTCTACTATTAGTAGCTTGTGTGTAGTCTGCATTTGCAAACATGTATCCAGAAAACAATGTTAGACAAAAATTATAACCCAATTTTCAGATTATTTATATTTGAATCCATGTTTCTTTTTCATGAACATTTAGATTACATATCATTCATTAATTGTATCATTTATCTACCAATTTTCCTATTATTTTTCACAGAGTATTAATAGCAAATAGGGCTGTGGTGGAAGTTGGTGGAGGAGTTATTTCTTGGAAATTACTACCCTCAGATTCATTGGTGACAACTAAGTAGCCTTCCTTTTAGCTTCTACCTGAGAATAAATTATTCCTATGCAAGAATATTCATGCCTTCCCCCGCCATGCTAATTATCAGCAAGTGGTCTTCAGTAGTTTTGTTTTCAGAAGGGCACATCAATCCTCTCATTAGTAATAACATTAAAAATACCAACATACATTCTTCAAGTTGCTTTAACTCTATGTCATATTTATATTTAACCTTAAAGTTATAGTCCATCTTCAGCAACTGTATTTAAATTTATACTCAAGCAGTCTACACCAAAGCTCCTGCTGCATATTTTACTGATGTATCTACATTGGGTAAGTCATAGTTTGGATGCTCTATTTTCTAATTTGTAACAGAAACAGAAACAGTCTTCCTATAATGAACGATAACACAGAGTGAACACCAGAGTAAGGCAAGGGGAATCACCCTATGGTGTAGAATTGCCAGTGACCATATCAAGTGGAAATAAAGTGGAACTAGTAAGATAAATATGACTTAATATGCCTTAATTTTCCCATTTGTGGAACATAGGTTGTGTATAGACATGCACACATATAGACACAGAGAGATACACATACACACAGATACACACACACACACACACACACACAAGATGAAAATGCAAGAGGGTATATGTCTTTGGGAAGAGGAGGGAAGTAGAAAATGAGAAGAACAGGAGAGGGTAATGACAGTGAATGAGGTCAAACCACACAATATACTTGAATATAGATGTCATTACGCAACTCATTGCTTGTACACCAAATCTAAATGAATAATCTTAAAGAAAATTATCTTCTCCTGGGAATACTCAATATCTGATTATATCTTTCAAGAGGACAGTGTATATTTCTTAGTCTCTTTTAAGAAAACCTGTATCAAAGGATTCATACCGAATAAGTCTCCATTCTAATATCCCTGGTTATACTTCCAACTAAGAATCATACTTTAGGTATTTGTCAGACTTACAAACATGAACCTGAATTTATAATTGTTCCTCTTCCCATAATGGAATCTAACATTTGCACTGACAGCAAGGCATAGGTAAACAATGAAAAAAAGCATTTATAACCACATATGTGGTTGGTTCAAGTTTCAGTAAACCACATATGCATTAAATCACGTGTGTGCTGGTATTTGGAAAATATCTCTGAGAATATATATTTAGGTATTAATAACAGCTGTATCAAGACAGAGAACACCCAAAATATTCTGCCATTACTACAAGATAAGAAAATGGCTCGTTTAAACTCTTTATAACAAGCTTCTACTATGGGGATAATCAGAATCAACTCATTGCAAGAACAGCACAAATAAGCCCTGGTGTTTGCTAAAGAATTTCACGCAAGTATAACATTCTGTTGCTTAGAGATAAGATGACAGTGATGGGTTCACTGTAAAGACAGCCTTTTGAATAATATATTTTGTCATATTTGGAAAGAATAATAACAGGATTCAGATCAGTTTTTCCTAAGTGAGTGGGTTGAGTACCTGTGGGGTAATTCAAGATTGAGATTTCAGAAATGTAGACTTGACATTCTCACAGCAGTAGCTAATGACTCAATATTGACAAAAAACTCATTGCCCCTCTACCCATCCTGTTCTTTTGGTTTCTTGTTTTGTCCATAGGCTACAATTCCAAGAATCTCATCACATCTGTTGGTATGCCAATATATAACAGTCTTAATACTGATTGTTGATGGCAGGAAAGATAATAAGTGCTTGCTTATATGTGCTATTCTGCAGGGCTTAAAAAGTCAGGCAGATTTACTAAGGTGTCTTGAGAGAACACTTGTAAATGCATCTTTATCTAAGTGCCATTGTCATTGTCCTTATCTACTTATCTTGCTTTTCTCTTTCCTTTGAGCTCTTTCTTTCATATATATAAAAAGAAAAAAGGCAGCTTACATGTGGTATTGTTTTCTTTTCTTCTGACATGCAGTCCTAGAACTTGTTTTCTGTTAACCCCAAAATTTTGTGTTGGATTCCAGAGACTATCCAGCAGAAAGATGATTATTGAAAATCCTTTTATTTATTATCTTTATCTTAGGCATGTCTTAGTTAATGTTTTATTGCTGTGAAGAGACATCATGACCATGGCAGCTCTTATGAAAGAAAGCATTTATTTGAGGAGGTGTGCTTATAGTCTCAGAGGTTCAGTCCATTATCATCACGGCAGAGAACATGGCAGCATACAGGCATATGTGGTGCTGGAACTGAGAGTCCTACATCTTGACTCAGAAACAGCAGGAAGTCAATTGACAGTCACACTGAGGTAAGCTTGAGCAAAAGAGACCTCAAAGCCTACCCCACAGTGACACACTTCCTCCAACAAGACCATACCTCCTAATAGTTCCAGCCCCTTGGGAGGACATCATCTTTCAAACCACCATGGGGGTGAGGGGACAATAGTTGAAACTATTTCTAAGAAAGCTGACATCTTTCTACTTACATTTCACATAGGAAATGTGTTTGTGGAGTTAAGAAACCATGAGATTAGAAAACAAGGATGTTCACTATCTATGTTAATTAATAAATGTTCCTTGGATTAGCTGTTCACCTAAGCACAGCTGTCATCATCTGTAGCAAAGAAAGGACTTCACAGAGATACAATAGACTTGCACCAAGAAGTATGCAAAGAATCTAGAAGAGACTCTATGATACTATACTTGCATTTCTTTTATTCTAGAACTCATCTTCCTTTGGTCCTAGTGTTTTTACTTAGGCTCTTGCTTCCTCCTTTACAGGAAAACTTCTACATTAGAAACTAATCCCAAAGTCAGGGAGGGTGTAGTCATATTCCCCCTGCTGCTGCTGCAGTGGATTAAGATCTCTGACATATCTCTCTATATGAAACATCTAAGAGAAAGAAATTCAATCATTTTACCCATCTTTATGACTTATAAATTTTTTGGACTGTATTAGTTTTGTATTATTTCTAAAGTGTTCACCTTTGTCCAGAATATTTTTTTTTCTGTCTTCATATCCTCCAGTGATTTTTCAGTCCTTTTAACTGATAAAGTAGAGTAGGAGAAAACCATGTTGACTTATTGGTTATGGATTATGTGTTGTGGAATCTTTAATGTGCTATGTTATGTGATAGAGCCCACAAGGAGGAAACAAATGGTTAAGTGCCATCCATATATAAGAATATCCCTAACCTTTTGATAATAAGAATATCCTTAATTCTACACTATTGTTATCTCTTTCTGTGAAATGGAAAAGGGCTTTCAATGAGACAGAAGACAGACTTAACAGAAACAAATCCCCACTGTGCCTTGATCTTATATTTTTACCTCCACCTATGGGAAAATATTGTCTATGGTTTATGCCATTAGGTCTGTGGCACTTTGTTATAGAAGACCTGGTAGAAACAACAATGCAGTCCAGATTTTGATTCTGTTAATATTTTAACAAAACTTAAATATTCCTACAAAAAGTTGCATAATTCAACTACAATTACTATATAAGTTTTGCAATTAGAAATGTTATTTATATAGTACCAGTTGCTTGGCCTGCACAATATGAGATCTTTGTAGGTAGCTTGCAACCCTGTACTTTTAAAGTGCACAATTAGTAATTTTGGCTTGGTATAAAAAAGTTAAATACCTCTGTAGATGAGACTTGTTTTCTTCAAAGAATTTACTGAAGGAAGAACAGAAGCACACACACATACACACAGAGAGAGGGGGAGAGGGAAACACAGACACACACATACACAGAGATACACACATACAGACACATACACACAAGAAACAAACAGACACACACACTTTCATCTCCATGTGTAAACTTCATTTGTTGTAAATACCACAAAACAATTGTACAGAAGCAGATAATTCTAGTGTTATCTTCCATCTATCCATCCATCGATTCATCTGTCAACATAATTTGCATTTATGCAATAACTACTATAAATAACTGCAGATTAAACGGTTACTATTTGAAATATAGATTCAAATGAGTATTATTTTAATATTTAGTTATTTGAGACAGAGCATCACTATGTAGTCCTGGCTAGCCTCGAACTCATTATGTAGGTAGACCAGATAGTCCTTGAACTCACAGAGATCTGCCTGCTTCTCCCTAAGTGATGAATTCAAGTTATATGACATAAAATCTGGCTAAAAATGAACAATAATAATAATAATGTATGTATGCTTACCACAGTATCTAAAACCCACCATGTTTCCTATATCTATGTTGTAAACATTTCAGTTTTCATTTCTACATCTATCCAAAACTCTCTCATGTTATATTTGAAAGCATACAAATCTATGATTACTGACAAATTCAGCTCTAAAAAACTTTCTTTTACATTTTTATAAAAATGACTTCATTATATTTATTTATTGTGTGCATGTATACTCATATGCTATGATATGTATGTAGAGGTCAGAGGACAACTTTCAAGAGTTGCCTTTCTTCTTCCACCATGGTAGTACCAGAGATTGAAATTAGGGTTGGTGGCAAGTGCCTTTATCCATTGAACCATCATGCCAGTTCATTTTTCTTATGCTCAGGATAAACATCTTCCAATCTGTTTATACAATCTCTTTAGTAAGAGAAAAAATTAGAACCAAAAAAGAAATGATCTTGGACAAAATTAGGAAACATAAGTAGAGTGAAAATAGTGTATTTGAGTGAAGTCCTTCTTGCCTAGAGGGTGGAAATTTGTAGGATTGGTAGGGATTGTGTCTAAATGGCTTTGGGGATACTTTACTATCACGAAGAAAGTAGGAAGTACATGTAAGCTTTAACAGGTGGTTTAGAGATGACAAGGAAGTAATGCATGTCATTGTTGACTATTACAGTCTTTGGCAATGATTGAGCTGGTTCCAGAGATGATGCTGGATCTGTATTCTACACTGTTTCAATTCTTCCAAACTTGGAATAGCTAAAGTCTGCACACTTCTTTTCTAACGTTAAAGGAGTAATAATACAGCTGTGTTTAATTCATAGGAAGAAAGCAAGCATTAAAGAAAACAGTGTGTTTTCAGAATTGAAGGGTGAGTACCTATTTCTCTTCAGTAGCCTCTGTGGTTTCTCTGTGGCTCACCTTGCTGTTCCTACTACTATACTGAAAACATTGTATCCTGAGAAGCATTGCCTCCTACTAAGTGTTTCCTCAGTTGAATTAGAGCCCAGTTAAGGTGACACATGGCTGTTCTCTCTCTCTCTCTCTCTCTCTCTCTCTCTCTCTCTCTCTCTCTCTCTCTCTCTCTCTCTCCCTTTCTCTCTCTCTCATTCTCTCTTTTTGATACTTTGGGAAACATTTGTGAATATTTTAAGAAGAAAGCACCCATCCCCAGCTAATTTTATTTCCCTTTCTCAAATATTAGAAACAATGCCTACAGAAAGTAAATTTGAAGCAACACAGACAACTTGATTATTAAGGGTGGAAACAAGTTGGCAAATATCACTTAGGCCCTTTCATGCCTGGTAGACAGAATAACTACCTCAATTTTTCAAGGTGATTAAGCTGATTAAGTAAGGACACTGTGGTTCTTCATTCATTCACCTTCACTTAACCTGATGGAAAGGTTTTCTCCATAGACAAATGAATCCCAGGGCTGAAACTCAATTCTATTCTTTCCCACCCCCACCACAGTGGCCACCCACCTCAGAGAGCTGACCTTTAATATGACTCTGATTCAGGGCTATTCCTGTCTTCTTCATTGAGATGTTTAAGAGAGTTTCTTGGAAACGAGGCCTAGAACACTAATTTCTGAATGCCATTTAATCACTCTTTTCAATCAGTTCACATGTTTATTTATGAGAATTGTTGTACCTGTTAAATGTTGAATTAAAGGGATTGGAGGGAAGGAAGACACTATTTGGAAAGAAGGAAGGAAGGAAAGAAGGAAGGAAGGAAGGAAGGAAGGAAAGGAAGGAAGAAGTCTTCAGAAAGAGCTGTACCTGAAACATTTATGAATATCCATTGCAAATACTCTTAAAAACCAGTAAATTGCATTTTAATTATTTTTTAAATGTGCTGAAATTAAAGAGCATTTGGAAAGCAGTCATCTAGAATTGAGGAGGTACAAATTAATCACATGGTTACATTAAATATTCAAAAATGCAGGGATCCTTAATAGAGCAGTCATAATTTTCAGGCAACATTAGAACGTCCTGGCACATGCACAGGGCTGCTTGGAGCACGTTTTCCCAGCTCAGAAATGTTTACACAACAGCCTATTTCCTCCAATAGAAGTGCAATGAAGGCTCAAACACAATAAATCATTTCCAAGGAAGAGAGATTCAAATGCCACGAGTACTTTGATTCACTCTGCTTAAGGAGCAGAATTTATAAACCGAAGAACTTTTAAATTTGGGAGAACACAGTACTCTGGAAATAAGAAAAGTAAGGCCAGTTGGATCTCAGGATCTTATTTGTGTGTCATTCAGCATTAGCCTTGGCAGCCAGTCACTGCCATGACCAATAGGCTGCCAAAGTATGATGTATGGTGCAGTTACCTCATCTCATAGCCTGTGGGAGGCCCTCAGGTATATGCAGACTTCCAAAGGGTCTCCTGAGTGTCCCTACATTATCACTTCACTATAAAAATGAGATGGATGAAATTGAAAGTTGAAGTGTATTAATTCTGGCTCTCCAATTGTTACATCAAGAACAAAATGCAGTATTTCTCCTCCACAGTTAGATTTCCATTGCTTCCCACTGTCAGTCACATGTCTTAGTCACTTTGAAACAAGGAGTCATGCAGAGTGGTGGGACACAATGCCCTGAAATAGGACACTTTGACATAAAGATTACTAGGGGTTAAAAGACACATCAGAAACAGCACATACAAGAAAGACTTGCTGATCTTTCTTTTCCCTGCCTGAAAACGGGAGATAAAACTCTCCTGTGAAAGATCTTCCTTGCTAGAGGAGAAGAATCTTTTGATGTGTAGGTCAAGGATGAGAAAATTCTGTCCATAAAACTCTTACCTTATGCACCTTTGCTCATAATTTAGCTGCTTCTGCACAACTTTCTATTCTTTGTCGAATTGAGGATATAACAATAACTCTAACTTGTTCTTTGGTCTTCATCTTCAGGACTGCTGTGCTGTGTAAAAACACATTTTTTCCTCCTTTTACTTTGTATATGCTCAATCTCAAAAGCATGTTTAGTTTGGTAGATGATTGCACGTGCTTATCATCCTTTCCTAGGTCTACTTCAGGCATGGGTTCATTGTATCATCTGATGTGAGTACAGTGACCTATAAACAACCACTGAATGCCCACTGCTGTGTGCCATGTACATAGATTATGATCTGTATTATAAATTGTCTCTGTATCCAAGGGAGCCCCAGGACTGTCTATGAGTTATATCACAAATAACTTCCCAGGAGACACTGAAGTTCAACTCTACTATCTACTAAATAGTATGAAACATAATGTCAACATACCATCTACTATTTGAAGCAAAAGAGTATCCCCTATTAATTGTCAATATTTTACCATAAAAGTAGTTTTCTTAAAGCATCTGCAGCTACTTAAAAATATAGCATTTATTCATTTTTCTCAATCACTGGAGAGTGTAATGTTAATGTATGATGATATTTCATCCTGTGTATGTGTGTGTGTGTGTGTGTGTGTGTGTGTGTGGTGTATAGATGTGAGTGTGTCTTGGTACTGTGTGCCTGTGGAGAATGGAGAACAACTACTATTGTTGTCTTCACAAACACTGCCCATCTCTTTTGAGATAACTTATCTGGTTTGCCAGGATCTCACAAGTTAGGCCAAGCTGGCTGTCAGGGAACCCAGCATCCTTCAACTTTCCCTGCATTAGGAACATAAGCTTGTACCATCTCACCTACCATTTTACATAGGATCTGAGGTTCGAACTAAAGTTTCAGTACTCACATAGCATGCGTTCTTCCAAGAGAGCCTCATTCCTTCTCCAGGACTCTGTGTTCAAATTACTAACTGCTCCTCTCTGTGAAATTGACAGGAGTTCCTTTCAGTATAGTTCTAAATCAAAGGAGCAGTTACTGATATTTCCTTATGTTTCTACTTTCCTTCAGGAATGCCAAATTAAATCCAGCTGGCATCCATCTGGCACCTCTATAGACATTAAACATTGTAATGACCCATTCCTCATTTCCTCTATTACCATAGTGAATTTGTGGGAAAGAGGCCTAAATGTAAGTTGAAACTAATGGAAACCAACTTTGATTTTGATTACTAATAAACACATATTTCTCTAAGACAGATTAATATTGGGAGACCAGGATTTTAGCCATATTTTTCCTCATATTAGTTTTTTGTTTAAACTATTTACCACTTACTTCACACAAATGAATGTTTTGTATTTTAAGAAATATTAGATGTCCTGAATCCATGATAGTGTTTTTCACATGTTTGCAATTGGATATATTTATATCCTCATCCCAAAATTTGTTCATTATTACAAACAATGAAATGTTACAGCATAAAGATAACATAGACAAATATCAAAGCTGTCACCTTCCAAAAGCTTCAAAACCCTCCCTAATATACCCTCAGGGCATTGAGTAAAATGAATTTCAAGTTGGGCATGGTGGTGCATGCGTTTAATCCCAGCACTCTGACACAGAGCCAGGTGGATCTCTGTGACTTTGAGGCCAGCCTTGTCTACTGAATGAGCTCCAGGACAGACTGAGATATATAGAGACCCAGTCTCCAAAAGAAAGAAATCCAAAACATAAATGCATGAATAAATAAATACATAAAATAAAATTAAAATAAAAGAACAATTTTGAGCACATTTATTTGCTATTGCTGTTCTAGCTACTGGGTTTACCACTCTGGGAGATCCATAAGAATTTCAAAAGCACATCTGTTGTAAAAAATGTTATTTCTGATTAGTTAAAAAATAGCTTAGACTGGAGGTGGTAGCACACACCTTTAATTCCAGCACTCTGGAAGCAGAGGCAGGTGGATCTCTATGAATTTAAGGCCAGCCTGGTCTACAGAGTTAGCTCCAGAATAGTCTGGGTTACACAGTGAAATCCTTCTCAAAACACAGAAAGAAAAAGAGAATGTAAATATAGGATAAAATGAATAGTAGAAGTTTAAACCTGGTTTATGAATAATATATATATACATACATATATATATATATGTATACATATATATATATATATATATATATATATCTAACACACAAATGAAAAGAGAAAATGAGTAAAAGGAACATATGTATATGTAAAATTTCCAATCCCACTTTTCCTTCTAATTAGTTGTTCAATCTTATCTCTATTAACCAACCACTCTGGACATCAACTTTTTCTTCTTTATAATAAGTTTAAATTTGTTACAAAAGTTATTGCTTAATCTGCTGTGATTAAGCCCGGGGGAGTCAGTAGGAGGTGATCCTTGACATAACAAGCTAGAGAAAGGGAGCTTGGGTCAGGAAAGAAAATACAGAATGACCCTTGTGAGAGGATGTAAAGTGAGATTCAGAGGAGGAGAAATCACCTCCTTCCAACCTTCTCGAAGGGAAAACACCATGAGCTATGGTTTTGGATCAGATAGCTCCAGATGTGCTTAATACTGCAATGCTAGTAATGGAGATGATGATGATGAAAATAATGCAGAATATTTTGTGTTGTAATAATACATCAGTATGTACCATCTGCTATTCCATTTTGAGGTAATCCTCCCTCAAGCAATAACTACACTTGCCAGGTTTTACACAATGTACAATACACTTTTATGCAAAAAAAAAAAAAAACCCACAGAAAAACGAAACAAAACCCACACACCTAAAATTGGAATGTCTTTGCCCAAGAAATAGCAAAAAGAGTGTGTGATGTCTTCATAAATATGTTAATTTGCCCCTTTCCTATCAGAGTAAACATAAAGGCCCATGCACAGGGACATTAACAATATAAAATTGTTTCTTTCAAACCCCAAAAAGTGCTTTTCCCAGATGTTTGAAAAGAGTGAAAACTGCAGTGATATCAGAATTTATGAAAAACACAGAATAAAATAATAAAATTTATAAAAGAGCTTAATATTATTACACATTACAAAAAAGATAATATCTATTACATGTTATACAATTCAAGTCTGTAATATAGAATCTCTTATAATTGATTTCCATTTGCTGTCTTCTGATTATGATAAACTTCTCATGGTTTCACTGTTCTAAAGCTTATTTGCTAATATGTGTATACCATATCACATACTGAGCGTATAATGAAGAACTTTGTTTTTCCATGCCTAGCCCTCATTTATCATCTTTCTGTACAGCCTCGACAGGTTCTTGGGGGTGCACAGTCACCTGGGGGAGGCATACAATATCAAATGAAACAAATTTAAAATGAAGGTCAAAATATTTTTACAAGAAGTGAAGCCATACAATATTTTGTATGCATTGTTTGGGGTATACTTACACATTTTTAAATGAAAATACTTATTGCCTTGTATTTTATTAGAAAACTCAACACCTGAATTGACTGGGAAAGAAAAATGTTGTTCTGGGGCAAGAACATTTTAAGTCTTCCTCACCAAACCCCAAACCAAATCATCTAGCTCCCTTTAGAGTAATGCTTCTCAGAGCCCATGCATACCACCTGGTTGAGGAGTTACCTGCTGTCATAGTTTCATAGTAGCCTTTAAACCTTCCTTCATCTGCAATCCCTGCATTCCTAAAGCATGCATTCTTTTCCCTATTTTGTTCTTCTTTTCCTTTTAAAGATTCATGATGGAACGCCTCACTATTCTTTGTTACTGCATTTCCCATCAAAAACATCAGTGTTGGGGGGCAGTGGTAGCACATGTTTTTTATCTTTATGAGATCGAGGCCTACCTGGACAGTCAGAGTTATACAGAGAAACATCCTCTTAAAGCACATCTAAAAAACTCCTTCCTTGTAATTAATTAACTTTCTTGAAGTCTCAAAGGAAGATAATCTACAGATATTCCACCTAAATTTTACAAAAAGAAACAGAATGCATATTTTGGAATGTGTATAGTTGTCCTAGTTTAGGATGGAAATATGAAGATAAATAATAAAATTGGGAAAATTAATAAAAAATAAAATATAAGGAGGAGAAAAGGGCCACTCCTAAAGTATGAAGAGGATTTTTATTGTATAGATAAGGGAGAAAGTAGGCAGAGGGAAAATCCAGGCTGATCCAGGTAACTAAACTGGACCATGAGAGGAGAGACGGGAAGGGAGAGGAAGAGAGGAGAGACCAAGAGGTCAAAAGGGGAAAATAAAAAAGAGGCCATCATAGTCAAGATGTCTGGATTATACAGGGAAAGCAAGCTACAGGAAAAGCAAACTCAAACTACTCCCTGGGCTAGAGAAGTTTAGGGTAGGGAATACAGTATGCCAGCCAGGGGGACCCTTTAGGGACTAAGGGATGCTGGTAGAACCTGTTGACCAGTTTCAGCTTTGATATGTTAATGGACATCTCAATTGTTCCTCCATGGTTTCTTCACCAGATGAATGAGAGAGAGAGAGAGAGAGAGAGAGAGAGAGAGAGAGAGAGAGAGGAGAGGAAGGAAGGAAGGAAGGAAGGAAGGAAGGAAGGAAGGAAAGAAAGAAAGAAGGAAGAAAGAAAGAAAGAAAGAAAGAAAGAAAGAAAGAAAGAAAGAAAGAGGACATGGTTTTGGTGATATTTTGTTTATGATCTAACAAGCTTGCCTGAAGATCAGAGTGCAGAGCTAAGCCACTAGTGAGCCATATATCTAGTTATGAATAAGCTACTAGTTAGTCTCACACGCTGTAAGCACTAGTTAACTATAGAGGACAGGCAGTGGTGGCACACACCTTTAATACTAGCATTCAGGAGACAGAGGCAGATGGATCTGTGAGTTCAAGGCTACCTTGGGCTATATCAGAGTGAATCAGTCTAAAATAGAAACAGAGCTCACACCTTTGATCCTAGGACTTGGGGTGGCAAGCCTTTAATCACAGCACTATCAAAGAAGATAATGCAGGAGCTCAGTACAGTCTCAGGGCAGCTTCAGTGCAGTCTGAGGTTTGGTGGAGAGTATTGCAGTCTGCAGTCACTCTGATGACAGGATTGTCCCTTTTTGGTCTGAGTCTTGGTAGAGGTAAGAACTCTCTAGTGGTTGTCTGCTTTGCTTTTCTGATCTTCATCTTGAACTCCAATATCTGTCTCTGGGTTTTTATTCTTCATGCTACACATGCTTGTTCCTAGGTATGGAGGTTTATTGTAGATATGAGAATGCGTGGAAGAGCAAGAGAGGAACTGCTAAGAGAGGTGTCTGGGCCAAGAGAAAGGTATAGCCAAATTGGCTGTGATGTGTATGTAGGGATCAGGCAGGGAGAAGGGAAGCAGATGCCCAGCCCCTGGGAAGGAGTTTAGGGTGGGGTGAAAAGTGCTGGGAGAAGCAAAAGCACCAAATGAGTCTTGTCCTGGGTTTTTCTGAGACCTAACAAAAGAGTTATGTAAAATTATTATTAGTAAATTATCATTATACTGTACATTTATTTTCCATACATTTATTCATTTATATTAACATTCTTGAAGAAAACAAAGCCTTCGACATATTACTATGTATTCTTCAAACATGCCCGGTGACTATAAGTTGTAGTGCGTGTCCTCAAGGGTTAAAATAAACAAGCTTCCTTATGGAAAACCCTGCACCTTTGCCAATACCAAACTTTCAGAGCACTAAATTATTCATCTTTATTTGAAAAATATTATGGGTTAACAGCTGAAGAAATAAAATAACATGTTAAAATTGTAGTTATTGGTATCTAAAAGCATGAAAATGGTTTTAAAACTGTTATGAGAGCATTTTACCTTATTGTACAAACAGCTAATGTTCCAATAAGAGTCATTCAGATTTATAGAAATGAGGCCAGTCTAAGTGGCAAGATACTAAACTGAGAGCTGAGACTTCCTTATACACGGAGAAGCCACGCAGTCATACATTTGAAACCTACGTTTTCTGCCTCTCTTTTCTCATCTGAAAAGTGGGGTACCAAGGGAAAACTGAGTAATCGCTCTTCTGCCTGCTTCCCTATCTCCCTCACCCATCGCCTGGTTTAAAATTCCACCCTCAGTAAGTCTCCTGACTTTCCACCTTCCAGAAGTGATATTATGAAGAAAAGAATGTATCCCCAGAGGAGACAGAAAGGAAGTTATGGCAGGAAGAAAGACTGAGGGGTTTAAGTCAATAATCCATACAAAGGCCTAGTCTCATTCAGCTGAAGCAGGTCAGAGTAGATAAAGGCTTCAAAGAATGTGTTGTTCTTGATTCTTTCTGATTCACAGGCTTTGTCCTGGGTTTTATTTTCCAGTACAAAGCAGGCCCTGGCCACTTTCCTTTCCCAAAGAAACAAATAGACTTTGAAGACTCCCCAGGGGTTGGAGGTGAGTCTTCACATTAGCATTCCCTAAGCACCATGCTTGTTACTTAAATAGTTGCCTTGTAGTTATTCACATTAGCAGAGGAGCTGACATTCTACTAGCAGGGAAAAAAGCAAAACAAAACAAAAGAAAGCAGAAGGAACTGAAAGGCCTTGGTTCTCTTTTCTTGATGCTGAAACTGACCAGTCTGAATTTAGCTGGAGAAAATGAGATAACAAACCAGCTAAAGCCCAAAGACTAAGTGGAAGGCTGTGGAGTATATGTGCCAGGTATCCAGGCATTCCAACCAACTGCACAGGCCCCTTCCCTGGGTGCTGACCTTACCAGACTTCTTCAACATAGATTCTTTTTTTTTAAATGTAGATTTTAAATTAATTTTTAAGTGGACTAGAGAGATGTCTCAAGAGGTAAAGTATTTGCCATGCAAGCATGAGTTCCTGAGTTTGATCCCCAACACATATGTAAAAAACTTAGGGATGATAGAAGTCTGTAACCTGAGTGCTGTCCAATTGAGGAGAAGTACCTGGCTTCTGGCTTCTATATGCATGACGACATACAAGCATGGACAACTTCATGCTCATGTGCACACACCTGCAATAAATAATTAGTACAATCTCTCTCTCTCTCTCTCTCTCTCTCTTAAAACTAATCTTTAAGTATAATACACATTATTATGAGTTTCTTTATGGCATTCTCATATGTAAATATCACTGTCTTCTAGTATTGTTAGTCCCTGGACATCACCCACTTCTAATGACTTTCTTGCCTCACACACACTGAAGTCTGATCCACTGTAGCAGCCAAAATGACTCAATTTTTCAACCAAAAGCAACCATCATAGAGGGTGGCCTTGTCAGCAACTGAGTCTGTTAAAACATTCTAGGAATTCCAGGAATGCAAAAGACCTGCAGAAGTGCAATTGTGGCTTTTGCCTTTAAACACCCCTACCCTCCAGAGCAAGGAGACCATGGACATCTGCAGGTTAAATACAACTCAGATGATTAAATTCTTGAGAGAGTCCAGGGGCCTGTCAGTGCTCTGGTAGCTCCAAAAACACTTGAAGATTCCACCAACAAGATACTAGGTTACACAGGGTTACTGGTTCACGATAGACCTTGAGACATCAAGTCCATTGACTTGCAGTTAGTACAGAAGGCCTAGAACATGGCTGTCATGAATTAGGAGACCACTGACCTGGAATAGGTCCACTTCCAGGGGCAAATCTGCCTGTAGTCTTTGAAAGCCTAAGCCAGTAGCTGATGCAAATTTAAGAAAAACAAATAGACAAACAAAACCAAAAAACAAAAACTGCTGGCCAAGTAAGGGCAGATTGATGAGCAACTCTGAGGTCTGCTCACCTGGATAGACCTAGAGTAGATTGGATGAAATCTTTAACCCAGTTCCCAGGAATAACGGGAGACATCATCCTATCCCCTTGGTTAGAATTTAGGTGTATGAGTGAGTGAAGGTGGCCTCTGTAATGTGCTCACTTGATCTCCAATACCTGCATTGCCGTTCTACTCCTTTTCGTTCCTTGTTTTTGTCTGGTGGGTTTGTATTTTCTAGTGTGCCCATCAGTTTTCTTACAGATATGGGATCCTGCCCAAGGATGCACACTGTGTCATTTTCAGGAGCTCTGTGAGGTAGACTACTGAGTTTAGATGTCACCCCGAAAGTTTCCATACTCATTGTAAGCTAGAGTGGCCCTCTTAATGTGGAACAGCCAGATGTGAAGTTGATTAATCTCCAAACTGCCCTGGGTCTGTTGGATTCCCCTTCTTGAACTGCTGGCTGTCTGCTGGCAGCTCTTGGTTCTGCTCCACCTCTACCCTGACTACAGTGTTGCGCCCTCAAATCATCAGGGCTTTGGCTGAAAACCTGGACCCCCAGTTCTGATTCCCAGGAAAGAAAAACACATTCCCTTACCCTACAACCCTCACACCCAGCTGCTTCAGATCTATGGGACCCTCCTCTCCAAGAGCTGCAGCCCATAGGAACTACACTGCCCTTCTCTCACCTCCTCGTATCTGGGGCCAGGTAGATTAAACTCTGCCTCTACCAAGGCAGACCTCACCTCTGGCTTTTTTTTTCTCCTCCTGAAGAAGCACCTACTGACAGAAGCCACCCACCTCAAGGAAAAAGAGAGAGAGAGAGAGAGAGAGAGAGAGAGAGAGAGAGAGAGAGAGAGAGAGAGATTCAGATTCCTTTTCAACCAGTGATCTGTATAATTGGAAGACTCAGAATCCCCTTTTTTTTCTGTAAAACTTCAGACCTTATCGGTTTGCTGGACACTGTTTTCTTTACTCATCAGCCAGTGGGGACCAACTGCGGGCTGTTCCTAAACACCCTCTTCACAGCTGAGGAGAGGGACAAGATTTTAACTGAAGCATGCAAAGTCAAAGCAGGCTCTGAAGCAAAAGAGAACACTGAGGCAAGAGACAAGTGAATATTGCCTTAGACTTGACCAAACTGAGACGCTAGCACTGATAAGGGAATTCTAGACACCTATCTCCAGGTTCCATTGACTAGACTGAAAGAAACCGCTAAGAAGCAAATTAAGTTATCTTGGGAAGCAGGAGTCTCCTGCTGGGTTTCCGGAGAGTCTCCAGGAAGCTTATTGGAAATTAATCCCTATTGACCTTGATGCTCCAGAAAACCAGCAGGCTTTTAATATTGCCTTTGTGACCTAGTTGGCCCTAAACATTTGTAGAAAGTTGCAGACGTTGGAGGTATTCGAAGAAATGGCTGGGTCACAGTTGTTAGAAAAAAATAGCTCAAAAGACTTTCAAAGACAGAGATCCAGAGTTTAAAAGAGAGAGAAAAAAAAAAAAAAAAAAAAAAAAGAGAGAGAGACTAGCTCAGTAATGGAGTAATGGAGACTGCTTTGAGAGGAGAATGTAGGGACTGAATGTACACTAAGAGGCCAACTTAGCCTCAGGCCAGGCTAGACAAAGACCATTGTGCTTATTTCGAGGGAAAGGAACACTGGAAGAATGAATTTCTGCAGTGTAGGTAAAGAAGAGAGAAAAAGTCCTTAAACTGACAGTATGTGGATGACTTTCTCATTGTCACTTGTACCTTGGAAGAATGTCAACAAGCCATTGAAAACCTGTTTGAAACACTCCAGCAATTGGGTTATCACACAACTGCCAAGGAGACCCAACTTTGTTCTAACACAGTAAATTATTCAAGGTACTGCCTGGAGAGCAGCCTGGAGAAATTTGTCCCTGAGCAGAATCTAAGCTGTCTTAAATATTCCTGAGCCAGGTAGTAAGAGGCAGGCAAAAGATTTTTGGAAAACGGTTTGATACTGAAGTCATGGATACTAAACTTTTAAGAAATAGCTAAACAATTATACCTGAGTGTGTGTGCACTTGGGCACACAGACACACTGCCACAGTAATGGGGTGTTCTCTGAATTGGCAAGGAAAGGAATGATCTAAAACCTTAAGGTGGCACTGATGTCAACCCCAGCCTTCGAACTGCCTGACATAAGCAAATCTTTCTGCCAGTTTGTGAGTGAACACCCATAGAGGGGTCGAGGGTGTCTTGAACCCTGAAGAAGGCATATCTACCTAAATACTTGTGCCTGGTTGAAGCAGAATGGCCTGCCTGCATTTGGGTCATTGCTGCCACAATGTTGCTGCTGAAAGGGAGTGATAAACTGACTATGGGAACAGCAGCTGGCCATCACAAGCCCCCAAATATTGTATGTCATATTTATTACTGTCAAGCTTTCCTTCTAGATACCTTGAGAATTGTGTTTTCACTATCTGTAACATTGAATCCAGCATCTATCCCTGAACCTCTTTCCTGACTCCTGAGAGCTGCCAACCTGTGACTGTCTGTACCTGGGGCCTTTGATCACCTGCAACACTGGAGACCAGACCTTGAGACAAGCCCCCAGGGAAAGCAAATGTAACCCTGAAGCAGCTATGTACTGGAGGGGGCCAGGGATATAGGAGGAGATATGGTGACACTCTCCAGGGTAATTTGGGTCCAATTCCTAGCCAGGTAACATCATCCCAGAAAGCAGACTTGACTCAGGCATTGTGAAAGGGAAATGGTTGCACAGTCCTTAGTTATCCTGACAATGAGTATATTTTTGCTACTGCACATACTCACAGTGCATTATATCAGGAGTATATAGTGCATTTACTCTTTGCCATTGAACTGCCAAAACAAAAACAACAACAAAAAAGAAAACAACAATAGAAAACAAAAAAATATTGCCTTTACCCACTGTCCTAACACCAGAAAAGAGACCCTGAAGCCATAGATTTGTAAAGGCCACATCAAGAATCAGCCAGCAAAGAGCCAATGGGGCCACTGCAAATACTGGGCTCTTCCTAGATTCTCAACTTCCTGCCTGCAGTAGACCTATTTATTGGTGTACACTGAATATATGGACGAAGAAGGACTGTGGGTGTAACAATACACCAAATCTGTCACTAAGACAGAGGACTGCTGAGTTCTGGACTGATGCCCCTATCCTACTCAGAGCTCTGGACCAACTCTTCCCTCTCAAATTGAACAAAGCACTCCTTTGGGCTCTACCAAGCTGAAGGAGATGATTAGAGTCAGATATTTCTTCTGTCATCTGGATGGGAAAGTGGAACAGATTACCCACTTATGTGCCATCTGTGCCCAGATAAACCCCAATTGAGGCAAACTTGTACCTGTGCAAGTTCATTGAGTGAACTCCCCAGGTGAACACTGGGGATTAGACTTTTCTGAAGTCTCTCTAACAAGGTTTGACTAACAGTGTTTGCTAGTCTTTGTGGATACTTTTCCACATAGGGTAGAGGCTTTTCTTAGTATGTCTGAAACAGTTAATGCAGTCATAAAACTATTGCCAATGGAAGTCATTCCCTGACTCAGCCTTTCTTGTTCTTTGGGGTCAGACAATAGTCAGGCCTTCAGGGCTAAATTATCATAACAAGTGGCTATAGTTCTAGGACTGCATTCGGAATTACATTGTGCCTATAGTCTCCAGAGTTCAGGACATATAGAGAGAGCTGTTATGAGGACTTCTATACCATCCTGGTCCCACAGCTGAGTCAGTCCCAAATAACACTCAGAGACACTATAATATTTATAAAACTGTTGGCCAGTTACTACAATTTCTTATTTGCTAACTTTGTCTTAAATATTAACTCATTTCTATCAATCTAAGTGTTTCCACATGGTCTTATCTTACCAGAGTGAGGTTCTGAACTTCTTACTCCTCTTGTGCCCTACATTTCAATTCCTCTATACCACATCTCCCAGAATATTCCTTGTCTGCTAAATCTGCTTATCTTGCTTCTCTATTGGCCAACAGTGTTTTATTCATTAACCAGTAAGAGAAACATATTTAAAGAATGACATCCCCCATCAGACAGCTAATTGAATCATTAAAAGAACATTAACTAAATTTGGGGCAGAAATGGAAAGGGTAGGAGGGGTGCATTGAGCTACTCCCTACTGTTCTTTTCAGAATTGGATATTCCATCTGTCAAGACAAACTACTGCCATTTGAGATAAAGCTTTGTGGCACACCTCCACTAGTCACTATAAAAGTAAGGGCACAACTTATTGAAATACCTAACTACTCCCTTCCTCAGGTCTCTTCAGGCCCTGTGACAAGCTCCTTAAAACTTTCTGGCCTGCTGTCATCTCACCACATTTACCATCCCACTTACCACTGAATCAGCACCAAGTTCTAGCCCAGAATCCTGATGTGGGTATGCTGCTTGCCCTAGAACCTTCCCAGAGAAATCATACCCATTCATCCTGATGATAACCACAGCCATTGGGGTAGCAGGGAGAGGGGCTTGGATCCATCACTCCCATTTAAAAGCAGACTCAACTATGAAAAAGATGAAAAATGTAAGGTTCTTTGGGGCTCCCAGTGCCCCCTAAAGGGTCAATTCATTCCTATCTCAAACTCAAACTGACACCGAGGTTGGGAATTTTAACAGATGATTCCCATATGTGGTCAACCAGAGATGTTCAGACCTGAGTCTGAGAATTCTTCCAGATTGCAGATGGAAAAGTAAGAAGAGTTTTCTGGAACCCTACCTCCCAACCTGTGTTTAGATTTGACATGTGTAATTTCTTTGGTAACAATGAACTCACAGTCAAATAAGGAAGCTAACTATTAACTCACCCAGGGCATGCAATTAAAATTCAGGACTGTCCCTATGTATTCACAATTGTATGCATGTGCAGACTAAGTCTGTCTGGAGTAGACATAAAGACCCATACATTCATTCACAAGTAATTCCTTCCCAAGATTGTTGTCAGAGTTTACACCTGGGACCTGCAACCCCCTTCCTTTAAGTGTTATGGCCTGGAATGAATTGAATGCTAAATATTGGCTTATCGAATGAACCTTGGGATTCTATCTTGAACTTAAAGGTTATGGAAATATTCCTAGTGTGGAATTCACTATAAGAAAAAAATACCACTAGACAGGGCCAGTTCTATAGGTCGAGGAAGAAGCTGATTGTCTCAACCAAAACCAATGTTATCTTTCTCTTCCTTCCCATCCAATACTTCCCAATCCATAGAAATAGAGCAAATTTCAGTTACCACTGAGGGCAGTCACCCACCTCTTGAAACCATATCTTCAAGGCCAGAATTGATCCCAATAAATGATATTCCCAAGATTGAGACCTGTTTTAGTCATTCTTCTAAAGCTGTAAAGAGACACCATGATGATGGAAACTCTTATAAAGGAATGCATTTAATCAGGGCTGGCTTACAATTTTAGGGATTTAATTCATTATTAGCATGGTGGGATGCACGGTAGCACACAGGCAGACATGGTACTGGAGGAGAAGGGTCTGAGAGTTCTACATCTAGATCCACAGGTAGCAAGAAGAGAGAGAAACTGAGCCTGGCTTGAATGTTTGAATCTAAAAGACCACCCCCAGTGACACATTTACACCAGTAAGTCCACACCTAAAAGTCCACAACTAACCCAACAAGGCCCATGTTCTCAAATTTGGGTTGAGTCACAGGTGTTTCCCACATTATCTGCCAGTGTCAAGGATTGAGGCTTTCTGACAACTTTTAAAATCCTCATTTACCTCTAGATTTTGCCTGGGAAGAAACTTTATATTGAATAAGACAGCTTACAATGAAGGCTACAATGGAATAACAGCTTTCTAAATGGTAGGCAATGTTTTCTTTGTATTTCCAGTACATAGGAAAGCATTTATTTAGGAAGCATTCCTGGAATATTTGATTAATATATAAAATAAATTAGTTATACATTAATAGTTATTGCTGCTCTCTTTATGGAAGTATACAAATGGAACCAACATGGGTGAAACCATAGAAGGTTGCTACTTCAACAATAGCTCCAAAGCAAAAATAGGAAATGGCATGGGCAAAGTTTTCTGGCTACTTAAAAGCTAAACATTTTAAATAGACTTTTATTGCTAACTCTAGGTTCTTTCTATCACTACAACTGACTTTTATGGATACTTTTATGGAAGTCTTCTTTGTATCCAGCAATGAACAGAGGTCTTATTCTGTGTTGATTTTCCAGTGACTTTTATCACTACAGTTACAAGCTTTGCCCTTCTTATTCTTTTAAGAAAATAAATTAATTCTCCTGTTGTACTTTATGCAACATAATATTATTTAAATGTTATAATGTTTGTTATCCCTAAGAACTATTATATGTTAAAAATTAGCTAACCAACAAAAGCTATTTTATACTACTAAAAGCCATTTATCCTACTCTGAATTAAATGTATTCAGTTACAAAGGCGTATGAATGAACATTGTTGCCATCATAAAAACATCTGCTTATATTTTAATCTTAGCTGTATAGCAACAAAGACAGAGATGATTTTAAATCTCTACTTATTATTCAAGGGATAGTTTCTTGGTTTGAAAATGGGCTGGGATTTAACATAGAGGAGGAAAGCAGGGTAGTACAGAGGGAGGAGAGGGAGAGAGTACAAATGACTAAGTAGACATGGGAAATATTTTGTTCACTTACGAATGTACTCTATATAAATGCATGTCTATTAGCAATCACACACACATACATACACATGCACATCACTATGTATGTATGTATATGTATGTGTATGTGTATATATAATTTGAATGAAGTTTTGCCACTTGGGTTGTTAATTCTACTGCCAAGAGTTATCTATACACTAAGAAAACTCCAGTGGTGACAGGCACTGTAAACCTCCCTTTGATCAGTGGGTTAAGTGAGTTAAAGAGACTCCAAATTTATATTGATTATTTTCATTGTCTTTGGTTTCCTCCCAGAACCTAAAGGTAAGATTTTGTCTCTGAAAACACTGTATACTCCAGATGTAAGACTTGTGGGACTTGATCTGTAAAAGAAGTCAACTACCTGCGGCTGGTGAGATGAACAGACCAAGAGGAGAACTGCCACATTCTAAACTAGTGAAATTTCTGACTGCATCCTAAATATGTATTCTTATACCAAGAGATAATCTCTCACCCTTTGTAAAAAAAAAAAAGATTGTTTTTGCAGTAGATGGAGAATATTACAATTATTCTCATCCAGTCAAAACATAAAGAACAATCGATTTTGAGATTCCAAACAGTAATTGATACATCTGTAACATGATCTCTATGGGTAAAGCTCAGGGAACATTACAGAAGAGGGGACAGAAAGGCAGTAAAAGACAGAAGACTTTGTGTTTTCTATATATTACAAGTATATACAATGTGTTCTATATATGACAGGGAAGCTGCACCCATGAAGTCTCAAAAATATGGTTGCCTAAACTAAACCCATACAAGGACAACACCAGGTGACATGTCAGTATGACTGAAGAAATCTCATAGATAAGGAGCTGCAGGCATTTCATGGCTATGGACTCAAAAGGCTGTGTGTGCGCACACACACACACGCACACACACACACACACACACACACACACATACATACAGACACAGACACACAGACACACAGAACACACACACACATGTATGATATATATATATATATATATATATATATATATATATATAGTCTGCCAATTTGTATACATAAATAGAACAGACACCATGAACTTTTTGACATTCGAACAACAGAAAAATGGAACAGTAAACCACACTGAAAAGCATGCCTGTCTCAGTTGAGTTGAACAAGAAGTAGCTATAGTCTAGTTCACAAGTAGAAATGTTATTTCTAAGTTATATTCAGTATTTCGTAAATCTTACAGGGACTTGGATTATACTATTATCCTGAAGAAAGACATAAATATTTTGCCAAGTCAAATGCACTCAAAATGCTCTGCCATCTTGGGAAGGGAGAAGGAGACCATGGTAGCCACTGATGACATACTGGATAAAGGAAGCAAATATTAAAATTGTACAATTCTATAACCTGTGTGCTACAAGCACAAAAAAGTGGTGAATAATATACATATACATGAATATGTTCACACATACAAACATACACACACATATATACATATATGTATATACATTCATAGAGAGAGAGAAACAGAGAGATAGAGAGGGAAGGTAAGAAGGGAAGGAAGGGAGAGAGAGAGAAATCCAGAAGAGGAAATCCACTCATACCCTGGTAACCCAGCAGATATGGGGGCAGCTCAATGCTAGCACTTAACCTTCAGATTAGAAAGGATGACTTACCTCTGTCCTCTGTATTAGGTGAGACAGCTACTTCTTTAAAAATTGTTTTGATTTTAATAATAAGATTGCTTTGATTGTATCTTTATCACACTAAATATTCAGAAGCTTGAACTTTTGACTTAGCAGACACAGAAGCAAGAGAGCAGCCCTATGCCAAAAGAACAGAAAAGAACACGAAGGCCTGAAGAGTGGAGAAATATGACAGAGGGAAGAGAGATTTAAGAGATATGCCATACAATTGTGGATTTCTGTTTTTTTTTTAACCGCCAAATGATTTAAAAACTAAAATATTTACTAATTTAAGATTTTTAACCTTCCAGAAACAAATACTGTGCTTTCTGATGGAAATATTTGAGATTTTATCTAAGCAATTTTCAATATTTTCCAGTTAAGTTAAAAGCAAAAGTAAGGTCACTGCTAAAATCCAGTTGCCGTTATGCATTTACTATAGCTGAGCAATAGTGCATGAACAGGCACCATGCCTTGCCTAAAGCCAGTGGGTTGAGAGAACCTTGAATAAACAAACCAAGCACAAGGAACAGAGGTAGACAGAGGCGGGCTGCATGGGTCACTGATCATCCACTGTGATTGCCACAGACCTGGCAATTCTCAGTGAAAAATCATGATCAACAAAACCGTGTTAAAAATCTCATGCCATCTTACCAACAGGCATTTAACTACATAGAATTTGAAGATATGAACCACAGGACCAAGGTTGAACTATATAAAACAAGACACATCCAGAAAAGGGACAATTAGACACAGATGTGCACACAGGGAGAAGGTCATGTAAAATTTTCGGAAGTAAGTGATTTAACATAGCAGAGGCTGAGATATAGAGTCTCATAGATCACTAGAAGCCAGGAAAGACAAGTGGGATATTACACCACACAAGTGCAGAAAGAATCCAAGTGACTAGCACATGGTTTCAAACTTATAGATTCTAAGAGACAGTACCTTCCTATCGTTCAAGAAACATGGTTTGTGGGACTTTATATATCAGCTTTAGTAAACAAACATACCTTTCACAAAATATCTATCCTTGCTCCACCATTTCCATTACTATGCCATCCTTCTTGATTGTTATGAATATTTATGATAACAATATTTTATTATGTATGAAGACTTCAAAAAACTTACCTCATAAGAAAAGCCATAGACTTCTAATACTAGGATTGACCCAATTATTCAGAATAGCGTCATTCTATAAGTACAAATACTCAATGAAGTATGCCAAAGAAATATTAGCTAGACTCAAAACAGAGTTAGCCAAACATAAATGTATTGAACTATGTAGAACTAATGAGATGCCAAGAATTTAACTTAAAGGGTGACACAGACAATGGACATTAATACGTAGGATACAATTGGAAGGGTGACATATAAAGTAGAGCAATCAGCAAGAAGAGAGCCAGCCAGCTGAGAGAGCAGAACTGAGTAAAAAAGTGAAAATCATTCACAAAGAAAGACAGGCATCATGAAGGAGTGAATTAAATGTGTGAAATAAAAATGTCCATACTCAAACCACTTAATTTAGAAAAACTACTTAAATTTCATAAATACAAAAGAAAATTTCCTGAAGATTGCTAGAAACCCTGATGTGTGGATTGACAGCACCTTTGGAATTAACCACGACAGAGAAGAGAAGACAGCAGAAGAATACACTTTGTGTCTTGTGAGACAATATCTGTCAACCTAAGATTATATCCCTAGTTGGGCTTTCAATCATGACCAAGATAAAATAAATTTTCAGTCAAAGGCTAAACCACTCACAGATTTCAGGGAAAGCCCATTATAGAAGTGCTTCAAGGGAGAGGGACTTAACTTAGAACATAAGGACACATAAAATTAAAAGTACACGTTAATATATAAAGTATACGTTTAAAACAAAATAAAAGTATAAAATAAAATAATTAAAATGATCACTAAGTGCTTTGGCATTAAAACACAGTGACAATGATGAAGAATGTGTGTGTGTGGTATGAATAATTCAATAGTTTCAAAGTCGTAGTTGGAAAAATCTTCTTTGTTTGATGGAAAAGTATTATAATTGTTTGTAAAGGAACTGATGTATAATAGGGGATGTTATTTCCCAATGTTACAGAGAAACTTTGGATGACTGTCCAGGCAGTGAAATGCCTCTGTCAATTCTAGAAATTACATATTATCATTCTGAGATCTTTGATGGAGTTGAAGACAGTTATGGTTATGGTTTTTCTTAGTTATGATAAGTTACATATAAAACTTTAGACTTACAAAGATAGGATAGGTAATAGAATATTTTTTAATTTTGCCAAATGTTAATGGACTAAATATTATTAACTATAGTTCTTGCTTGATAACTCTTTTTTATATAAAATTTACGTTAAAGTTAAAAATCTTCCTTTTTATTTAGACAGAAAAGAGAAGATGATGGAGGATTCCTTCTGTAGGCTGTGAATATACATTTCTCTTATTGGTTGATGAATAAATGTTGATTGGCCAGTAGCCAGGCAAGTAACACAGGTAGGGCTACCAGACTGGGAGAATTATGGGAAGAAAAAGGAGAATGATTTGAGACAGAGACACCATGTAGCTGCTAAAGGAGTAACATGTCAGAGCATTATGGGTAATGTGTAGTTTAATAGAAATTGGTTAATAATTAAGACAGAGCTAGCCAATAAGAAGCCTAAGCTATTGGCCAAACAATTTTAAATTAATATAAGTCTCAGTGTGTTTATTTGGGACTAAACCACTGTGGGACCAGGCAGGACAGAATCTCCACCTACTGATGTACTTATAAAAACCATGAGTAAGAGAAGGGGAGAGGGGAGAACATGAGAGATCAGGAAGGTCAGAGAAGGGAAGAACAGAGAAGGAGAGCAAAGAAAGAGATGCCTTGATAGAGGGAGCCATTATGGCTCATTAATGAGAAACCTGGTATTAGGGAAATTCCCTTCCCATATGAGATTGATTGATGACTACCTTAAATGCCATCAGAGAGCCTTCATCCATTAACTGATGGAAGCAGAAGCAGAGCCAAATTCTTGGAATCCAGTTGTAGAGAGGGAGGAGTGATGAGCACAGCGGTCAAGACCATGCTGGGGAAACCCACAGAAACAGCTGACCTGAGCAAGTAGGAGCTCATGGACTCCAGACTGACACCTGGGGAACCTGCGTAAGACTGAACCAGCCCCCCTGAATATAGGTGTCAGTTGGGGTACTTGGACAGTCTATAGGGTCCCTTGCAGTATTTATCCCTAGTATATGAATTGTCTTTGGGAGGCACCCTATGGAGGGTTACTCACTCAGCTTAGATACATGGGGAAGAGCCCAGGTCCTGCCCCAAATGATGTGACAGACTTTGATGATCCTCCATTGGAGGCTTCATCACCCCTTATGAGTGGATGGGGGTGGGATTGTGAGAGGAAACATGAATAATCAAAAGTGTCAGTAGGGTTGAAATGAAAAGTATACAAATAATACACTCCCAGCAATGCCAATGTACAAAAGTCAGTGATAGCATATAGGAATATTGATTTCAAGTGAAGTATTTTATTTTTATATAGTAGGTCATTTTAACACATGTAAGTTACAGATGTTGAATTCTTTATGTTATTATATCTTAAAAGTCTAAATTAGTACATGTCATATAATAGGTTCCAGATATATGCATTAAACAAACTTGAATTAACATTATTCAAAAACACAGTTAATATAATCCTAAATCTATATGCAATTAAGAACCACACACTATAACAGCACATGTGTTGTATTAATTTGATAAAGTATATGCACACACACACAGCTTGAGAGAAACAAGGGCATTTTGAGAGAAACTGTCAACCCTGGAATGAAATCCTCACTGCCATCTGTCAGACAATACCTCCTGTTTGAGCTAGACAATATGAGTGCTATTATAGGTACTGTGACTCATCCCAATCACACTGTTGGAAATAGCATGCTTGTATTCCTTCCTTATTTGATAATGATATGAGATGCATCGATAAATCAGTTATCTTGTTTAGCTGAATCCCCGATGTTCAAAGGACAAGGTGATCTTCAAATTCCTTCTTATGTCATTATGTAGCTGTCTCCTACACATTCTTTGGTAGCATCTGGCAAACATGCAATGTGCATTGTTAACTCAACTCTACATGTAAAATTAGTCCGGGTTCAGCAGAGAATGTGGGAGCAGCTGGTACAGAGCGAGACCCACAGGATCCTGAATGTGCTTCAACAGGATGTCTGACTCAGTTTTGTTCCTGAACCCTTTCTCATCTTTGAAGCTGCTGCAAAATTCCAGAAGGGTTTCTAAACAGGATGCCAAGGAGTGTACATGGAGGGATTCTGGTACAAAAGAAACCATACAACTCTGAAAATAACAGTTCTGTGGGACTGGAAACACAAGGCTCATCATGGTTTTTTGTTTGTTTGTTTGTTTGTTTTGTTTTGATTTTTGGTTTTTTTTTTTGTTTTTTTTTTGTTTTGTTTTGTTTTCTGGAACCATCACATAAAGTTATACTCATGGTGACTTCTGCTCTTTGTGCCATTTTACAGTCATATTTTTGTCTTTTCCTTACTTAAAATGCTCCAGCCATTGTAACTCTCTGTAATAGTCCACTAATGGCTCAATGAAGGAAAGCTGTAAGGAAAAGGAACTTGGGTAAGAGAAACATGGAGACACCATTATTGACCCACTAAAAGTAAAGTTTAACAATTCAGATACATTTGCATCTGGACAAAATTAAATATGTTTTGCCAGTACAAAGTGATCCAGTTTCATTGCATCTTGTCATTACAAAGTCATAGCCTAGAGCCTTTTGTTCCCAGGTTGAAGCCTACCAGGCCACTGGACTAATATGTAAGTGTTCATTAATGATGGTTTATTTAATGGTTCAGTTATAAACAAAAGCTTTTATTAATGGCTTCATTTTCCTATCCAAGGGCCAAATCCACAGCACTGTACTTACTATAATAAGTTGTTTGAACACATTTCTGATAGCATTCATAAAGGTTAAAGAGAAAAGACCACTTTAGATAAATCCAAAATGAAACTTGCGAGTAATACAAGTATGGTTGCTGATATTGATGTCATGTACTAGGATGATAACAAACACTGCAAAGGATGGTATAGTTCTCAACAGAAAAACCTTTTCATTCGATTTTGAGATAGTGTGCAGATCTGCAGAGACGGTGCTGGTTAATTTACTCTGTAATATTGAAAAGGAACTCTGATCTTCTGAGACAGAGGTACTTGTCAGTGAGTTTAAAAACAAGCATTTCTCTCAGGAGGAGAGATGAGTTTGTTATCCCATTCTTAGGTATTTTGGTGAAAATAACAGGTCTGTATGAAGATAACTTAATCAGAAAATCTATTTTCATAACAACATCCACTGGCAGGAGAACACATTTTCAAGAAATAACATGGAAAGGAAAATACGACATTTTTTTCTGATAGACTTAGCTTTGCAGATGGGATCCTGCAAGTCATGCATGCTGTGATCTGGATTTATAATCACTCTGGTCTAGAGAGGCCAACCCACATGGACATGTAGACTGAGGCTGCTCAGTGATAGGCTTTCTAGAGGAGAAGCTAGCATGGAGTGAGACACAATATCATTCCTTGTGACGAGGAAGCAGTAGGATGAGGAAGAAGAAACTGATGCTAAGTGTCCTGCTTGGAGAGTGCTGCTGTGACATCACACTCATGGAACTCTTCACTTCTGGTGCTGGTCTCATGTTCATTATAGCCATTTTTCTTGTCTCAGGCAACCAGAAGCCATAGATTTTTAATTCAAATGTATCACATGAATGTCTCTGACAGAATCTTTGCTTCCCTTCTGAAACTTTCCAGTCCAGGTCTCCATCATCTGCATTTTTCTCAATACTCTTATCTCCCAAGCTACTAATGAACAGCTCATTGTGCTTTGAACAACCCAAAGTTCCAGTTACTTACACAATTCTCCCCCAGACAACACAGTCAAGTCTGTCACAGCAATAGCCTACTTTCTGGTACAAGTTTCTGCCCTAGTGATTAGAAGGAGGTAGAAATTCCATTTAGGGTAAAAAGACTCTGAGAAAGTAAAAGTACTCTTTCTTGTCTGAAAGCCCAAGGACATTTTGATCCTTTTGGCAGCTAAAGATGCCAAAGTGCTTGTGACTCTGATCTCTTACTTGATTCCTAAATTAGTTTAAGGTTAGGTTTTCAGAGGAGGGGATGCTAGTCAAGAGAATGGCATCTCTGGCCTGGCTGGAAACACATTTTAGTTGGTCTTGGACATCACTTCGCCATGGAAGCACTGTTAGGAAGCAGCCTCTGTCTTGGCCATGCTAATGAGGTAGGAAGAATAATTAGGCATTTGATGAGAAACTGCGGTTTTCTTCCCCAGAGCCCCTACTCCTAATGCACTAGCTTGCAGACTGCAGCCATATAGAGTCATAAGTATGCCTTTAGGTCTCAAACCCTGGACAACTGACTAACTGAGGCACCCATTTAACATATCAAAGCTGATCTGGCCTCCAGGATCTCCCACCATCCTTCAGACCATACCTGTTATTGGGTATGCCTGGCATACCTGGCCCCCTACCTTAAACTTCTCCAGTCCAGTGACCGAGCTTTCCTTTCCTCAGCTTTCCTACCCTATAAAATCCAACTATTTTTGTTACTTGTCCCTTTTGGCCTACCCTTCCCTCTCTTGGCCAGTCTCTTGGCACAGGTTACACTTTTTTGGTCAGTGTCTTCTCGCCTCTCTTCATTCCTCCCTTCCCTCACATGGTCTGGCTCAGGGTCATATCCACTCTGGATTCTGCCAGATGGTTTTTGACTATGCTCTCCCTTTTATCTACAATAAACTTTCTCCACCATACCTAGGGGCAGTCCTTACTTTTCCTTTCTTTCTTTCTTTCTTTCTTTCTTTCTTTCTTTCTTTCTTTCTTTCTTCTTTCTTTCTTTCTTTCTTTTTCTTTCTTTCTTTCTTTCTTTCTCTCTTCTCTCTCTCTCTCTCTTTCTTTCTTTCTTTCTTTCTTTCTTTCTTTCTTTCTTTCTTTTTTCTTCACCCATTGCCCAGTTTTCTGTGTTATTTAGGAAAGCACAACTTGTGTTTTTTCATCTGTTCCTTCCCTAAACATGTTTTCCATAACACTTGATGCTTTGTTCCCAACTGTCTAGGCTTCCTGACTCCTTTAAAGTGTCTCTCCAGGTCAGGACTTACTTGCCACCTATATGACCTCCATGCCAACTGAAAATGGCATGCCATCTTTTTCTTCTTTTTCATTCTCCTTCAAGCAGCTTCTGGGGCTTTGTAGCTTGCCTTCCCTGAGGTTTTATTTTAAAGTCTAATAAAATTGTCTTTGAGCTGCTGCTGTTGGAGTCTGTACTTAAATTCATTTATTCTTCAACACCTTTTCTTGTTTGTTTTTTCATAATCCAATTTTGTTTTGAATTATTTTGTTTATGTTGTTCCTTACATCCCCATTTTCTTTTTAATAAGAGACTGAAAGGGTGTGAATTTGGATGGGAGAAGAGATGGGAGAATTGGGAGGAATAGGAGGAGAAGAAACCTTAATCAGAATAAAAAGAAACACATCTATTTTCATTTTGTTATTGTGTGTTGTTTTGAGACAGAGTTTCTGTGTGCAACAGCCCTGGCTGTTAGGGAACTCTCTTTTTAGACTGGGCTGGCCTCAAAATCATAAAGATAAGCCTGCCTCTGCAGTCCCAGTGCTGAGATTAAAGGTATATGCCACCATTCCAAGCTCAAATAAAAAAAAGTATTTTCAGTAAAAGGGAAAAAATAAAAATAAGACTAAGAACCCCAAAAGAGGAGCCCAGTTTCCCCTATATCACTAGTGGTTTATGTTGCTGTGATAAGACACTGACCAAAACTAGAGAAAGAAAGAAAAGGCACCTAGGTATGGTTTCTATTGTAGATATGATGAAGGCCAGGGCCAGAAGCATCAGGAATGGTCCAGACTGAACTGGGAGGAAGGAGAGAGGGGAGTTCTAGACAGGAAGAGAAGAGGGGAGAAGAAGAGAAGTCCAGGATTAAAGTTCAAAACAAAACCAAAAGACCAAAAGAGTTATAGCCCAAATGGCTGAGGTTAGATAGGAAAGAGACTTTGGGGGAAAGGAAGCAAAGCTCAGAAGCTGGAGAGGCTTAGGGTGATAGCAAGGTGAGAAAGGCTGGAAAGCCTGGACTCTGTAACAAGTACCTGCAATGCAGAGAGCCTGATGGCTAGGGTCTGCTTTGATAAGCTAGTAGGCTCCTCAACCTTTTGTCCTAGGCTTTGGTGAGACCTACAGCTTACACATCCTCATCAAGACAAGCCAGTGCAGGAGCTGAAGTTAGAAGCTGGAGAGGAACAGAAGCAAAGACCACAGGGAATATTTGCCTACTGGTTTGCTCTCCAAAGCATATTCAGTGATTTTTCTTATAAACCAGGTTTATAAGCCCAGGGCTGGCACCACTCAGACTGGGCCACTTATCTCAAACAGAAATTAAGAAAGTGCCCCAGAGGGCATGCCACCACCTTGTCTGATGGAAGGGCCTCATTTGAGGTTTTCTCTGCTCGGTGACTTTAGTTTGTTTCAAGTTGCCAAAAACTACCCTCACACTGACCTACAGAGCGGCTGTTTTGCCTGTGAAAGTTAAAATTCTTTTGCTCTGGGTGGAAGTGGCAACATTTTCCCTGCTCCTTCATGAGAGGTGGAGTTAGAGTCATAGAAGAAAGAGTACCCTGGTGAAAGACTGTCCTGCGGGGTGGAGTGATGGAGTTGTGGCTGTTGTGGAGAATTGTAGGCTTAAAGTCTTACCTAAGTCAGTGTCATGCAATTAGAAGAAACTGAACTCCAACTAGAAGTAATGCAGAACATGTTTCTTATGGGCAACCAGGAAACATACAAGCAATGATGCTTGTGAATCAAATTAAGGTTTTTAATCACAATTTATTCAGCCAATCATTTTTCTCATCCCTCATTAACCCTCCAAAGTTCTTTTCTAAGTGTGGTACAGGATTACTTAAGGTACTTGTTAAAAACATGGATTCTTCCTAACAAACCCAATAGACAGTGAGTCACGAGAGCAGAGATGAGTTTTGGGACTCTCACTTTTGTATCTCAAGAATGCCCTTGTACTGAGAACAGGCTGGAACCTCAGGTGAGCAATAAAGCACTCCTCTAGATTCAGGCAGCTTGATCACATACGATGCTGCTGTGACTCTAGATGAGGAAAGTAGTGAAGGAATGACACGGAATCCCAGGCCACAGAGCCCAACAGTGATGAGAAAAGCCATGTGGAGAGGTAGGCCCAGTGGTGAACGTAAGGAAGTACTTCTGAGAGATGCCATATTCCAAATCATGTATTTGACACATTAGGGAGTGACACATGTGCATGTACATGAAAAGACAGTCAGGAATACGTGACTTCAAAGTGAGCAAAGTGCTCTTGGATGGAAGGAGTCTCTGAGTTTCCATCAGTCGGATAAAGGCCTCTCTAAATGGATATTTTACTTATAACCAAAGTCTGCACAATCTTTTTTTTTTCTAAATGTGGAACAGTAGAGATCTGGAGCCAGAGCAATTTCAAGGACACAGCTTGTTCCATCTCTCACCTTTACATGATCCTGTTTACTTTTAGAAAGACAGTTATGGATGGCCAAGTATCAGATCTCTTCATTTATACCTTGTGAATAAAATGGACACTTTTTTTCTTTTTTTAATCCTTCTGTTACTTATATATATATATATTATTTGTTATTTTCTTTTCATATCGATCCCAGGTCCCTGTCCCTCACTCCCTCCCATGCCCCCAGGCCCCCTTCCCATCCCATTACCCTACTCTACAGGGAGGGTGATGCCTTCCAGGAGGGATCATCAAAATCTGTCAAGCCTAAAATGGATACATTTATAAAGAGTACTACATAATTTAGTGAACTAAAGCCTCTGGGCCATCTACAATAATTAGAATACCTACTATTAGAATTATTATTAATATTTTTTTAAAATTTTAATCAAAAAAAGTGATTAAAAGTTATATTAACAAAAAGTGTTAAGTAAATATATTAAACCTTACTTTTCCCCTGTTTACCTTGAGCCTGCATGTAAACATAAATGCTCATTTACCTTGATTTCTTTACTTGCTGAATTAAAAAGAGACTCAGAGGGATGGGGCTTTATAGGTGCTTTACAGGGGTTTTGTATTTTGGGATATACATGCTCTGTGGTATTTGTTCTACTGAAGCACTTTGCTGATGATTCTTTAATTGGCAATCGCTCTAACACCTCTGTTTTGGTATAAATGGTACTGACTGATCGTATAGATCCACCCCACCCTCTCTTCAGCAAACTCATTCTCTCACCAACAGTCTCCAAATTAAGTTGATTTGACATAAAATTGTTCAACTTTAAAATGGGTAGGTGGGAAGTTATTCAGATTCTCAACCACTTCAATTTGGAAATGTGAATTTGAGAAACCAAACTTTGAGTTTTGATCTTTTCATAGACTAGCAATTTAAATCACTGTCTGGAGATGGTAATGAACAGCTCCAGCTCAGATGTAGTCACTCAATCACAAGGGTCAATAACGTGCATGCTACAGTAGTCTGTATTGTTAAACTGTCAAGTTCTGGAAGTCATGATAATTTCAAATATTACACATAGGTTAATTGGGATGAAACTTCATCATAAGCCAAGGATCATGCACTGTCATTCACTTCTGCTTGATAAACGAATGTGGCCTGTGGTGGGCAATTCTGCTTGTGTTAGGTTCCTCTCCTTCATTTTTCTCTCTATACTAAAGCCATAATCTTATAGAATAAGGAAAAGGATACCAAATGTTTTGTCAGTGTTATATTTAAGGAAGTCAGGGGCATTATGCTGGAATACATTTTAGAACAAAGTATTCAACATATTATTTATATTATTGTTTGGGATAAAAACAGAACTCCTAAAATATGATATTGGGACTCTGTGGTGGTTTGAGAGAAAATGGCCCCTTTAGGCCCATAGAGAGTGGCCTTGTTGGAGTAGGTGTGGCTTACTGGAAAAGGTGTGTTACTAGGAGCCAGTCTCCAAAGCTCAAGACTTGCAGTTGCCTGAGGAACAAGATGTAGAATTCTCAGCTATGTCTGCCTGCAGGCCGCTATGTTTCACACTATGAAGATAATGGACTAAACCTCTAAAACTGAGAGCCAGCCCCAATTAAATGTGTTACTTTACAAGTTTTTTGTGGTCATAGTGTCTCTTCACAGCAACAAAACCCTAAGACAGATTCCATAGGTATCTTGTTCATGAGTAAGGAGAATATAACAGCTCATTTAGCCTCATTCTCTGCACTTGCAAAAATAGAAAAAGTCAGAGAGGATTGAATATCCATGAGTTCCTTATTTAGAAAGAAGAATTTTGTTAATTTTGTTGTATATGCTCTTCCATAAGCAATGTCAAAACAACCTTAAAATAACTCACATTTGAATATGTGTTTTCCTAATTTGTAAGCTACATCCTGTTAAAATCTCTCCAACTATTAGCTGTAGAGATTAAAATCATCTTGTCTTTCCCCCATCTCACTTCCTCTGACACATTAAATTGTATAAAGGGGCTAATAAAGACTTAATTGAACTAAGGAGAGGCAGACAAGGGGTGATTCATTTGTTAGCTTTAATTAAGAGAAGGAGTTCTAGTAATAAATCCAGTGACTTCAGGGGGTAGTAGGAGACCTAAATGTGTGAAGAGAAATAGCTAGTGAAATGAGTTTAAATTTCTTACTTTCCTAAAGGTATTTACCTTTCTATGGAAAGGAAAAAGAAATAGAAAGGGAGAAAGAAAGAAAGGAAAAAGCACCAGACACATGGACTGACACGGTGAAGAATGTCACCAGAGCATCACCAATTTGCAACATGTGGAAGGAAATGGAAGTAAAGGACCAACAAAAATAAGTCTAGGCTTGGGATGAAAAGGTACACTAAAAAGATAGGAGGGAAAACCAGTGAGCAGGTGTATTGAGTATTTCAAAGAAATGGTTACTTCATTGGCAAGGGCGTAGTAGGGGAGGACAGGAGAGAGCCAAAATAGCAGAAGGCAGTTCTAAAGTCAACCTGTATGTTTATGTTTAATCAGAATAAGGAAATGACACTTTACCAGTAGGTCAGACACTCACCCCGGGACACAAATATTTGTGTATTTACATTTCACACTGGCTAAGTGAACTTTACCAAATACTAGTACTATCTTAATGTGTCAAGAAAAAAGTAGCCAGCTAACATTCAAATTGAGTGACAGCAAAGAATATACATAGCACTAAACACTGCAGGTTTCCCTAGAAAGTACTGGTAGCTCTGGGAACATTCAGGGAACTAGTATAAGGTTTAGTAAAAAAGATATTGTGAAGGATGGAATTTTAATCTACCAAGCTATTTATTTCTTTTAGTTTCATTAATGTATACTCAACTAATGAAAAAAATGTACATCGATGTGGTCAGCATGTACGATTTTAAGTCTACTACTCAGGAGGGAGGTGTATAAGGACCTCTGTGTTTACAGCTAACCTGGTATACACACCAAATTCTAGGCCAATCAGGGATACATAATGAAATCCTGTCTCTGAAAAATAAGCAAAGACACAAACACACAAACAATACTGCACTGCTATAAACCTAAAAGGAGGGACAAGAAGGAAAAAGAAATCTTGCATGGGTGAACATGAATATCATGGGGCTAAATGAGTGCATACAAGGGCAATTATTCCATCAACTCTCTTACAGGTGGATCTAAAGTTGAACCACTGCTGTTCTTACTGCAACATAAGACATGTTTAAGTAGGAGAAGTATAAAAACCAAAAGGCTTCAGAACCTTTTTCTTTATTTAAGACAAATAGGGTGATAGAATGATAATGCAGAAAATTTTGCATTTAAACCTTTGTCCTAAGTTGCATTTAATGTCTCAGCCTGTACTTAATCACTATTTTCTTTCTCCAGCTGCCAGGAAAGTTGAGTGAGAAATGCTGCAGGAGCAACAGGAACCCTCTGTATGACTCAAGTAAGCTTTGCTAGGTAGAGAAGAGGAGAAGTTTGTTTCCCAGGCACTAAATTTCCCATTTGTTCTATGTCAGGATGTCTCTGCTGCTAGGAGCTGAAGTTAAGCAGTTTGGCAATTAGTTTATATATGAAATCAAATGTTTTTCCCTTCAAAATCTGCATGTGAATAAGGTAAAATGCAGGCATATGTCTTTTTTTACAACCTTTCCATCCCCCACAAGTTTTAGTAGATAAACTTACAGAAACAATTTGATGTAAGAAAGTATTAGTAATTCCATTTAATGAAACCAGTTGAATTTGAGAAGGGGCTCTTTACAATGTTACATTTCCATCACTCATATAAATTTCATGATCAAAATTCTATCTGCAGTGGGGAAAGAAGTTGCCACTAAGTAGAAACAGCAACTTTCTCTTAATGGGAACACTAAATTACCACTTTCAAAACTAAATGATATAAAACAACTTCAGTTCTCGAAGAAAGAAGAAGGACCACTTTGTTTTTAAAAGAAACATATGTTATTTTCATTTACTTAAATTGACACATGGAAATTAAGAGACTACCATTAAACAGACAAACAACTCCAAGGAACAAAGTACAATATGCGTGCAATTTTATACCCAGTTTTATAACAAAATGAAATATTACTGATTATAAAAAGGAGGCTAGAAAATCAGACCTAATGCAAAAGGGGGGAAAAGATAAAACTCAAGAAAAGCAAAATGCGAGCATGCTCACATGCATAGGGTTATCTTGGAAAGAGAGTTAAGGAGAGGGCATGAAGGTTTCTAAGGAGTTTCATAACCCTGAGCAAAATATTCTATGACAATACATGATAATTCTTTTGGCTATTAATGACAAAAGCAGACCATTGCTACCTTTAACTGAAAAGGAATTTATTAGAAGCCTTGGTTCCTCAGTAGATGTGATGAGAAGGATGGGCATGCTGTGGTAATGCAGGAATCTGGGATGTACTTTCTCATAGAGAAACTTGACAAATTTGCCAAGGTTTTAAAGCAAGGAAAGCCTCTTACTCCCTCAAATTTGCATTTTTAGCTGCAGGAGAGGTGGCTCAGAGGTTCAGAGCATATACTGCTGCTCCTGCAGAGTTCAGCTCCCAACACCCACACTAGGAGCATGTGAAATCCAGCCCCAGGGAATTCAGTGCCCTCTTCTGGCATCTGAGACATTTGCATTAATGCACATCCAAAACAAATACATATCATCAATAATTTAAAATAAAATGCATTTTTTTTTAACCTCAAAGTCAGCTGTATACAGACAGCAACGCTATAGGAAAACTGAAGGAATGGGTAAGTGTTTCTCTATGAGGGATAGTTTCCAGGGTAGAGGTGTCAGGTTGCTGTTGCCTATACAGTGCATTAACCACTATAAAAAAAAAAGTGACAGATAATGTCACAGTAAATTTTGTATTCTAGAATTCTAGGTATGTCTGTTTACTAACATACAGAAAGAAATAAATGCAACAATGGAACTATGATAGAAAAGTACCTACATGAAGGGAATTCCTGTAAAATTATAGACAGGTGAAATTACCATTGTTTCATTTACTATAGTTACCTGAAGGGCATTAACTTATTTTGTAATATATTTATTTAGTGTACATGTTTAATTTCTATAAATTAGGTAGTGTTCAAAACTACCTAATGAGTTCAGAAGAAAATAAACAGCTGTCCTTACTATCCTAACATATTCCTGCTATATTTTATAAGTCAAATATTATTAGTTATAGTTCTTTAAAATGCTCTTTTTAAGGGTATAATGAAATGCCCTATCCCTTTCTATTTTCTTTCTTTCTTCCTTTCTTTCTTTCTTTTCTTCCTTTCTTTCTGTTTTTTTGAGGTTGTTTTCACTGTTCCCATCCATTATTCTGATTTTTTCATACACTTATATACACTCATAGACATAATGCTCTCCTTGTCTATATGTAAATATACATGTAGTTTATCATACTGACAGTATCCACCCATAACTGGTTTGTAGTTTCCATCATGGAGTAACAACATTACAACTGAGCCATATTAACCTGTGTGGTATATGCAGGTTTTTTTTTTTTTTTTCCAGGGCTTCTCTGTGTAGTCCTGGCTGTCCTGGAATTGTATCTGTAGACCAGGCTGGTCTTGGGATTAAAGGCATACCACCCTGCTCAAATGTGCATTTCATTTGATTCATATCCAACATTGATCAGTTTCACTCTGTCACAGTTTGTCCATTGCCTTCTTTGTTGTTTATCCTGCCTATCTATATGAATAAGGCATAAGCACCTTAAAATGCTACCTCCTAACCATATGCTCAAAATTAATGTAAGGATACATTTAACTGATAACAAGGTTTGTTCATCTTTCTTCTACTAGGTATTATTTTTCAGATATTATCACCGGTTTCTACTCACAGTAGCAATTTAGGAAAATTGACATTGTATTGTATCTTTACTAGGGATGACTATTACCATTTTTTAAATATTTGAGTAATGGGGGTTATTTATTAGTTGGGAGGTAGTATCTCTTGAGTAACTAGTAACCAAGTAGTTTCTAGTATTCTCCGGCTATTGTTTTATATATATAATCACCTTTTAGCTGCAACTATTTTTTTCCAATTGCTAACTTCCTATTCATTTTGTTCTCCATGATTTTGTTACAGTCTTAATATATCTCTGCAAATATCTTAATTTTCCCCTCCATTTCTTTGACAGTTTAATAGGGCTTAGAATTCCAGATTGACCTTTTCTTTTATTTTTCCTTGGTATATTTTAGATGTGTTTCCATTAACTTCAGACTCTTTGGTAACAAAAGGAGAGAACCTTTATTTTAATTGACATTAATTTTCAGCAATGGCATAATTGTTCTCAGTAATACCTCCTTATCTTTGCATTTCATATTTCAGTTTACTGAGTCTATGTCTGGATTTTTTTCTTACTTACCTCTCAGAAATCTGTTTACTATGTGAGAGCTTACCTTAAATTCTGGTAATTTCTCAGCTGTTAAGTGTCAATATAAAAATTTCTAGCTGGTCACTTTTCTTATTTTATAGCAATTATTATTATTCAATTTCTTCTTTTATTTAATCTATAGTATTTTTAAAAAATATCCATTTTCTGACCTTAATTGTTGCTGTACCCTATATAATTTCTTCAAGTTTACCTTCTAGTTATTCATTCTTTCTTTAGCTTTATCTAATATTGTATACTTCACTGGTTGTTTCAATTTTAATGATTAAACTATTAATCTCTATACTTCTTTTCTTGATCTATCTATTAAAACATGCCTTCTTTATTTCCTCCCTTTTTAAAGTTACTACACTTCTTAGTTTCAAAATTACTTCATCATATCTTTCAAATTGTTCTATTATTTCTCTATTTTCAAGGGTAGTACTTTTCTTATAGCTTCTCTGATGGAGTATCCTTCATGGAAATTTGCTTCTTCAAAATTGAATTTTTGTAGTTGAGTTGTTATTTCTGTTTTTTTTAAAACCTGTGAAGTCTCTGAATCCTGAAATAGAATGTTTCCCTAGAGGAGATTTTGTTTTGTTTTGTTTTTTTGTTTTGTTTTGTTTTTTTGTTTTGTTTTGTTTTTTGCCTAAGATCCCATGGCTTTTATGAATAATTATAACCTTTCATATTAGTCAAAGTAGAAATGTGAGATATAAACTGGTTTATGGACAGAAAATTTAAACACCAAATATATAAAATTTGTGTTCTAGGTTATATCAGGATTTAAAATGGACAGTCTAGACACAGGCATAAACTTGCTGCTGACTTTTGTAATGTATGGGTGCTCTGCATCAGTACCAACATGCCAGAAGAAGACATCCAGTCCTATGATAGATGGTTGCCACCCATCATGTGGTTGCTGTGAATTGAACTCAGGACTTCTGGAAGAGTGGCCAGTGCTCTTAACCACTGAGCCATCTCTGCAGCCCCTGAAAGTTTTAATATAAGGCAAATGGAAATCAAATTCGACATTTTTTCTCATCATGAGCCTCAGTGTTATTCAATGTCATGGATTCATCCATCATAGCACACCTTCATTTCTACATATTAATGGAAATATTTATGAACATTATTATTTCTTGCATTTTATTTTAAATAATCTACTTTGATTATTTGCTTTTCCTAACATTTGGAATGTATTTTGCATTTTTTCTATTAAAATTATTACAATTTTTCTTCAAACTTTTATATGTGAGGACTTATTTGATGAAATTCTCTTTGAAATCCGTGAATGTATGGTAAAGGAGTGTGCAGTCCAGAGGATGGGTGAACTTCATTTAATCAGTTGAAAAATTTAATAGAATGGAAGACTGAATTCTCTGAGTGAGAGATAACCCTTATTCTTAGCACCCAATCAGTTTTCTAACCCATGATGGTTGGCCCTAAACACATACACAGAAAAATAACATTAAATGAATTCATCAGGTTCGATTTACATATACAAGTCTCCTCTCTCTCTCTCTCTCTCTCTCTCTCTCTCTCTCTCTCTCTCTCTCTCTCTCTCTCTCTATCTCTGTGTGTGTGTGTGTGTGTGTGTGTAGCAACCATAAAGAAGATGCCATAAATTTGAGAAATAGATGGAGTAAGGATGCAGAAATTATGCAAATACAACACTCATGCATAAAATTCTCAAAAAATTAAATAAAAAAAATGTAAAATAGGAGAGATGCCTTCAGAACTGTTTTGTAGCCAACTCTCCTAGATCTCTGGGCCCAAGCCCATTCTACAATTCAGGAATGACAGCCTTGGTGTTACAGAGTCAATCTTTCAATTAAATAACTTAGAACAACCTGTATATATCATCTATCTGCATGTATAGGCATCTATTCTTCATTTATTGTTATCTACCTATCATCAATCATTTATCAACTATCTACATCTATATGTCTATCATAATCTAGCTATCACTCATATATATATATATATATATATATATATATATATATATATATATACTCAGCCACATGCTGTCAGGTTTTTTTTTTTTTTCTGGATAACTCACTTCAATGTAGTGCCTAAAAGATAATTTTTTGAGCATATTACTTTAACAATCAATGAGCACTCACTGTGCCACACTGTTGGCTTGTGGCATTCTTCTTCCTAGTAATATTAGATCTACAAAGTGGACAATGAGAATCCAATCCTATGCAAAGAGTACAAGTGATGTGTTCTTCAAATAACTGAAATTTTGTTGGCTAAACTTAGAGTTCAAATGAAAAAATAAAAGTTGAGTCTTTAGTATGACACCTATATTCATATTTATGTTTTCATAATACTTACTCTATTCATTTTCTCACCATCTAGAACTACCTCTGAGTCTCCCTTTAGAACCCCCAACTAATCTTTATAAAATTAATAGAAACATATGGACTGAGTCACATAGAGCTATTTTCTTCATTAATTTGGCAATGTGAAACTTGGAATGACTCAGGAGATTAAGCATTTGTGAGGACTGGAGTTTTGATCCCCTAAACCCACATAAAGGTCAGGCATGCTGTGAATGTGGCAGAAGACTGTTGTCCCAGCACTCAGAAGGCCAAAACAAGGATCTCCACAGCAAGCTTCCTGGCTCAAGTTGTGAATATTGGCAAAGGCCAGGTTCAGCAGGAGACATACTTTAATAAATAACATAGAGAATGATGGAAGGAGATACCCAGTGCTACCTTCTCACCACCATATTGATGCACAAATGCATACACACTCTCACATCTTTATACACTCACATGAAACACCTATACACATATCCCCCCAACAAATATTATTCACAACAATTTTTATAGCAATAACTTAAAAATATTACAGGATATGGATCTCAATAGTACAGACTCTACAGAAAAGAAAGTTGTCACAGTGTATATGGTGCTTGTTGCTCTTGCAGTGGACAAAGTTTGATTCTAAGCACTGCTGTTAGTGCCTTACATTCTTCTGTAGCTCAGGGTCTAGGGGTTTCAACACTCTCTTCTGCATATATATGTGTATGTAAATACAAATGCAGGTATATACATAAATAATAAAATGCATCTGAATAAAGTATAAGTAAGTCTCAGATAATCTAAAATCTTTTATAATTTAGCTAAATAAATATGCCCATTGTTTTATAATTGATTTACATTAACATATTTTTATGTTATACATAAGTAATGAGTTTAATACATTGTGGAATACTATATATACATATGTACACATAATTATTATCATTAATGTGCCATTAAAGTGAAAAGAAACTTAATGGAAAGTGAGAGGCCTTAGGTTTGATGATCCTGAAGACACTGTGGACATGCCATAACACAGCAAGAGTGAAGTCCAGCAGACATATCAGCAGCATGCTAATACAAACTAATATGCACTTAATGAGAACTCCAGCTGCCCACTTTTCAATTTGCATGCACTGAATTTACTTTTTTTTACTAAAAACTAATTAAGATGCCCTCAACCTTTTCCCTTGAAGTTTCTGCAATAGCTACTTTGAATTTTCCTGATACATTAGCCAGTGACACCATATAGTAGAATGTCTGTACAGGTGCAGGGGAAATCTAAGAAGGATACTGATGAAATGATGTGTTACATGCTTGATCTAAAATGCTGTAAGAATGCTATGTACCAAGCTGATTCATTCTTATTGGTATAGGTTTTTTCCCCTCAAAGTTATGCAAAGTATTATGTAGAGAGCTGTGAAGTGCCATGCCTTAAAGATGGTGCTTGCTTCTGCCTTCTACCTCCCAGAGGGTGAGCGCTCTCTGGCTTAAACAAGACCTCATTTGGTTAAGTCTGTTCAGCCTGTCTGCTTCCGCATTAGAGTAGCCTATCTGCAGGGTCCACATAGCTCACTGGGGTTGGTTAGTGCAAGGGGATTTAAGCCTGTGCAGGCATTTCCCCAGGACCTTGAGGGTCAGAGGAAGCATGTTCAAGGATCCTGATTAAAACTGCACGAAGAAGATCTTCACAGAGTAGAGTCTTCCTTTCTGGTGAGGGTAGGTATGGTACAAATGGTGGCCCATACGGGAATCTTCAGATCAGAACTTCTTGCAGTCAGGGCAGCAATGGCAAGTTCCCAAGGTAAGTTGGGACCAAATTAAGGCCCTCAGTAAAGAGGCAATAGGGTCTCCATTAAGGAGCAATAAAGTTCCGGGTTTGGACCAAGATAAGGCCCTCTGTAAAGAGACAATGAGGTCTCCAGTAAGGAGCAATTAAGTCCCAGGTAAGTTGGGACCAAGTTAAAGACCATGGAAATATGCAGCATAAAGTCTCAGGCATTGAGCAAGAGGTTCTAAGGAACCGAAAGTAAAATATTTAAAATGGGGACATTTCAGTCTCATCCAATTTACCTGGCTCTTCAGGAGATACATTTGTCAAAAGTAAAATAAAGAAAAGCACACTAGAAAGATTCCTGAGCAAATGCGATGCCATTGCACCTTGGTTCGCAGTTTTGGGAGACCTCACGGTAGCATGCTGGACAAGTTAGGCAGGGATCTTGACTTTGCTTGGGAACAAGGGACACTAAAGTCCAGAGTCTGACCTGTTTGGAAGTTAGTACATAGCTGTATTGAAGACCAAAGGTACTGTAAAGAGGCGATGGAAAAAGAGAAAGCTGCCCTAGAAATGTTACAACAAGAAAGATCAGAAGAGGTTGAGAGCACAGGAGAGTCAGGTATGGACGAAACAGATTCTGAGGAAGAATTGCAAGCCCTCGTAGAAAAGGTTCAGAAACAATTCCTTAAGGGGCAGAAGGGGAAGGGAGAGGAGAAATGGCAATGTGGGGAGGGGAGGGACCATCCTGGAACAATGCTGTTGGTGCCTTTTTCTTATCAGAATAAGGAAGGGTGGGGCCCAGGTACAGGGTGTTCCTTTTGCCCTGAGGTCTGGAAAGCCGTGCGAAATGACTTAAGTCTGGCTTATCCAGTTTTCCAGGATGCCCAAAGAGCTTTAGACTTTAAGGTCATTAAGGCTTTGGCTGAGTCTATGAGAACATATGCAATCTCAGCTTATTTTACTGTAGCACAAGTTGAAGCCCTAAATAGACATAGCATGACTCCTAGTTTGGTAGAGGCTGCAGGGAGAGGTTTTGGCATTACAGCAGCCATAGTTGCAGCTACCTCTTTTTCAGTTGTGGGTTCAGTCATGGCTGCTGTGGCTATGAGCACATTGGTGCAGACAGCCTGTAAGCTAAATGAGTTGTCCAAGAATGTGGCTACCACCTTGGATGCCCAATCCACAATTGGTGCTCAACTAAAATGAGGTTTAATGATTGTAAACCAAAGAATTAATCTGGTGCAGGAGCAAATAGATACCTTGTGGCAACTGGCCCATTTGGGATGTGAAATGAAATATCCAGGTTTCTGTCTTACCAGCATTCAGTATGAGAACTTTACACATGCTGCTAATTTGTCACAACAGTTGTCTAGCTATCTTTTAGGAAATTGGTCTGCTGACTTTGATGACTTCATGGTCCAGCTGTGAGTGGCCATCATTGCAGTAAATTCAACAAATGTGGATGCAGGACTGGCTGCCGGATTGTCATCGTGGTTCCCGTTGCCATGGATCATCTGAAAGAGTGGATGGGAATGGGAGCCATGGCTGTCCTCTTGTTGCTTATCTCCTTTGAGGGCCTGTGGTGCCTTTGCAAGATGAGGTTTGCTCAGAAGTGGTATGCAGCTATGGTTGTCCAGGCATTTACAGACATTGAGACAGGAGAGTCTCCCCAAGCATGGCTCACAGTCATGAACAAGAATTGATCCTTCACGCTCAGGTTGTATGGCTTAGCACTGCACTCCAAGTTAGCTCTGGAAGTGAGCATCTCCTAGAAGGGAAAGTCTGGTTGCATGTGGGTTGGTTCCCAGGCCCCACCTCCAGGAAAAAGATGCTGGACGGGTGTGGCACTGACTTGGCTGACTACCGGGATTCAGGGTCATTACAATGTCCACTGCTTTACTGGAGACCAGACCACTACCCTTGCCTGTTGCATTATTAAAACAAAAATGGGGAACTGTAGAGAGATTCGAAGTGCTGCACCTTAAAGATGGTGCTGGCCGCTGCCTTCCACCTCCCCTAGGGTGAGTGCTCTCTGGCATAAACAAGCCCTTATTTGGTTAAGTCTGTTCAGCCTGTCTGCTTCCACGTTAGAGTAGCCTATCTGCAGGGTCCATGTAGCTCACTGGGGTTGTTTGGCGCAAAGGGATTTAAGTCTGTGCAGGCATTTCCCCAGGGGCCTCGCTGGTCAGAGGAAGCATGTTCAAGGATCCTGATTAAAACTGCATGAAGAAGATCTTCCCAGAGTCGAGTCTTACTTGCTGGCGAGGGTAGGCATGGTACAGTATTATTCTAAGAAGGCTCATAAGGAGGGATATGATTTTAATGTTTTCTTAAAGATTACATTGAAATTTAATGCCTTATAATAGTACTTATAGGTGATCATGTAAGAAATCATTGGATCATGGGGGTTCTAATCTCTCAGATATATTTATATCTACTGTATTTAATGATTATGGGGTTCTAATGCCTTTACAGCATGTTTTGCTCATGCTCATTTGTTTTGCTGCATCAAGAAGGCCATTTTCATTATGGACAACCTAAGTTTTTCTAGATTCATAATATGAGACTAATCCAGAGGGAGTTGGGGGAGGGATGGGACAGGAGGGTAGTTGGAGTGCATTTGAGCAGGGGATAGAGAGGAAAGAGGGATTGAGGGAGAGGGAACTGGGATCGATAGGTAAAATAAAAATAAAAAAGATGTAAATTGCTATTAAAAAAAAAAAGAATCAGTACTTGGTTGGTCACAAAGGCCATGATTGTGTCTATTAATAAAACCAATGTTAATAAACAAAAAAAGAAATAATATGAGAACAAAACATTAAATTCCTCATAAATTATATGACATTGGCATTAGAACAGGAGAAAATATGCACTAAGATTATTGCTGAGTAACAAGTATTGGAGAACAGCAGACTTTGTATTTATCTGCTCTTATAGTGATTTATTCTTTATGAGAGAAAACTTATTTGATCTTCAAAGTATCACAGTACCATCAGATACCCATCTTTAAACTTATAGATATCAAGACACAATGAATATTACTTAAGAGTTTGGTATTCTTAATGACCAATATGAACTTATTTTCAAAAAAAAAAAGAGAAGGGAATTGGCTCTTATTAATGAAATTCCAGATGGAAAATGTATTTTTCTTTTTTAGGAAGTTATACAAAGATAAATTTCCACAAAGATTTTCTATGTCATGCTAGAAGAGTTGTTTATTGTTTATAAGGTTTACAGAGTCAAAGTTGATAAAAAAAAATGTGTCTTCATAATGTTGGGAGCCTCTGTGTGATAACTTAATGGTGACTTATTGTTCTTCTCTCTTCCATCCGATAGAGGCATGTCAAAAGTAAACTATATTTTACATAAGACTACCATATATGAGTCCTCACATAACTGTTTGTATGAAACTCCTATCATCTTATAGATGAGTGGTTCTCAACCTTCCTAATATTGTGACAATTTAATTTTGTTATTCACATTGTGGTGAACTCTACCCATAAAATTATTTCATTGTTACTTCATCACTGTAATTTTGCTAATGTTCTGAATTGTCATGTCAATATCTAAGTTTTCTGGTGGTTTTAGGAGACTTCTGTGAAAGGATCTTTTAATTCCAAAGCAGTTGGGACCCACAGGTTGAGGACTGCTGTTATAGATGAAGGAACTAAATTTCAATGAAGTTAATTTTGATATTTATTTCCTAACAAATAAAAACTAGATTCAGAGATTAGATCCAGACTCATTATCATTTATTTTTATACTATTTTCTCTCTTGGAATGTTAGCAATATAAAACATTCTAAATTGGAACGAAAAAAAAAATCTAAAATAGGACAGTTTCTACACTCAGTGACCAGAAATTACAAAGCTTTCTTTCTTTTTTATGCACAAGTCCAAAAGCTATTCTAGGCCATAAAAAAGCCCTCTAAAGCCAAATTCGGCAAGAGAAATGCAGCCCAGTTTTCCTGTATTACTAAAATAGAAACATGTGTAATCTCAAATTAGCAGAGTTTTTTTTGCACTTGTATGCAAATGCAAATACATAAAGTTACAGGTCCTTGAATGAGAAAAACCTCTACATGTAGGCATTTGGTTCTATTGCCCTTTGTTTTATTTTTAATTTGTCAGCCCCTTTTCTCCCAGAGCATCTAAGATTCTTTGGCATTATACCTTATGAAGTATCAGCTAATTGTCTTTGTGGAAACCATGATGTTCAGTCAGATATTTTGGCTAACATACTATAATACTGATCCAAACAAACCATCACTGCCCAGAATTGCTGCTGCTGAGCCAAGTAAACCACTGCCTATGTTGTTTCCTATACAATTTGTGGCATATTTGCAAGAGGATTTTCAAATGGCTAAACTCCTCCTACATTTAACATTACAATGAGTCAAACATATTATCAAAGGTTCAATTTTTATTAATGCAGTGACATATACTGTAGACAAATAGATTACGTTGAGCAGAGCCCATACCTGCATATAACTGTGTGAATAAAATATGTTATCAAATTGTTTTATCAAGAACCATTTGTTTAGATTTTCCATTTAGCCACTTACTATAAGATAACTGTCACAAAACCATGAAGAAGAATGAGGAGGGGCAACAGCTACAAAACAGTAAAATTTGTGTTACTATCTATAGAAGAATAGCCTTTCAATATGAAGAGACAATATGACTGAAATATCATATAGTTCACCAAAGCATCATGAGAAGCAACCTCCCAAGACTGAGCTTACAAAGAGAAAATTATAGACATTCTCTAAATGTGCAAAATAGATGAGCCAAGAGCCAGAAATAGTGGCTCACAGTTTAATTCCAGTGTTGAGATGAAGACAGGATGTTCATGACTTAAAAGTCAGTATGGGATATATCCTGAGAGCAAGTCTCAAAAACAAACAGATTACCATCACCACCATCAGTGACAAAAACAAAAAAGATGAACCAAATGATGTTCATTCTAGATAAATTCATTAAATTACAAGCATACACAATTCACACATTATCTCATCCTGAGTTTCAATCTTCTAACCTTCACCTAATTCACCTTTCAATCATAATTACATTATATTAATGTATTAAATATTATTTTCTTTCTATCAGACCTGCTCTTTTCTCAGAGGGAATTGGGGTTGGGTCACAGAATACAGTATTTTGTGTTTTAAAATTTATTTTCAAATAATAAATTATTATTTTCATTTTAAAAAGCTTTGCTTTCTAAGCACATACCACTAAAATGGGGAAATAGAACAGTGGGAAAATTGCTTTCCATGCACATGTGGCGCTATGAGTTATAATGGACAGCATCTACATAAAGTTGACACAGTAGTGTACATCTGCAATACCAATATTCATGCAGTAACAGACATAGGAGGAAGAAGCAGGGAATTTTTGGGAGCCAGTGGGACAGCTAGCCAGGCATTTGCAATAGCAAATAGCAAAGATATCCTGCCTCAAATACGGTGGATATCAAGGACTGATAATTAAAGTTGTGTTTCTGACCTCCACACATCCACTGTGGCATCTGTAAACTTGTACATACACAGAGAGAGAGAAAGAGAGAGGGGGGGAGAGAAGAAGAGAGAGAGAGTGAGAGAGAGAATGAGATAGAGAGAGAGAAGGAGAGAGAGATTCATATGCATACATACATATACACACCCCCCACATATACATACACCAATAAATAAGAAAAAAGGAAACCATCATTTTGTTAATTATTTTTCCTTTTCCAGGAGAAACCTGAGGCCCATCAGAAATTAATATTCAGATTTCTTAATAAATATTTTGGTGTCTGAATGGATTACTAAGGGCTCCTTTTCGATTACTGAACCTTGGGCTGAAACTTAGATTTTACTAGAATGGAAAGAGTTCCAATATTCTGTCAGTAAGGGTGACTATACAATATCACCAAAAGGCTCTCATGACAGACTCAACCTAGACTAGAGTCACTCACCCTAGGAAAATTTTAAAGGAAATTTTCAGGATATGCCATCCACATGAGCTATCTATCTCCTGGGACATGAAGTAAAAGCTTTTCAACTGCTAAGTAGTATGTGATGTTATGCATTGGTATAATATCAAATGCAATTGTGTGAAGATTACAGCATTCCAGAAAACTGCTCCTTCCATGTTGTGGTGGGGTAATTGATGCCTTAGGGCTAGAAATCTTAATAACTGACATTTTTATCTTCTGAAGTTCCTGCAAGGAGTTCAATAGTAAAAAAATTATGCTTCAACCTGGCTGATTGGCTAATAAAATGAAAGTAGTTTGTGACAAATAAACAAGTATATAGCGTGACTTGCAGAGCTTTCAACATAAATGTGGAAAATCACTTCATTTCCTTCAACAAAAACATCTTGCACCTAAAATAAAATGCCTGATGTTTATGCAGGAATGGCATAGTTTTATACAAAAAATGTTGATAGCTCATTGTTTCCAATACATATAAGAAAATAGAAAGCTCTTGATATATTTTTTTAATGTGACCAACCAGAGAAATGAAAAACCAGTATTTGATATGGTATCATTTCTGATATTGAAACCCAGAGTTGTTTATATTGAATTTGTAGTATAGGGAAATGTTTTGTATCTGTTGTTTTTATCTGCACACAGAGAATATTAAATACAACCACTTTATAAAACTATCCATAATCTTGTGTGCATTTGCTAGTCAATATTTCTTGTTCCTTTTAAAGGGATAATCATGAATTATTTCTAGTTAAGAATCATAGGAGCCAAATGCTCTAATTTTTTTCTTCCATCAAATTTCTTACTGTAAATCTACTAGGTGATAGTCTGTAGTCTTCTTGTGATGAACATCACCCTTATTAGCAAATGTGAGCCTTTGGCTGTGCCTCTCAGAAGCACACAGATTTATCTAATTCGACTCTGAAGGATGTTGAGAAGATTCATATACTTGTGCAATTGAAGTACAACTTTAAGGAGAGAAGCAGGAATCGCTCAGCTCCAGCATGTCCAGGCAAGAGCAATGGGAGACAAATCACTGTAAAACTTCCTTCCAAAGAAAGAACACAAAGAAGTGAAATATGCAAATGCAAAGAAAAAGTCTGAGATGATGGGGAATGTCCTTCTGTATATATGTTTCTCTTATTGGTTGTTGAATAAAGCACTGATTAGCCAATAGAGGCAGGCAGATAAGCAGGAGACTAGGAGACAAGGAGAATACCAGGAAAGTTAGGCAGAAAGAGACTGTGAAGAGATGCCATATAGATCACAAAGGTCTTGGAATTCTCCAGTAAGCCATGACCCCATGGAAATACATAGATTTATAGAAATGGGATAATAATTAAGACAGAGCTAGCCAATAAGAAGCCCTAGCCATTGGCCAATAGTTTAATAATTAATATAGCATCTCTCTGGGACCTGGAAGTACAAGAAAACTCAAGTAACACTGAGAGGCTTCAGATCCCTTAATCCAGTTGACAGATTAAGTTATCAGTAGTAATCTAGAAGTGACTATTATCTTTTATATCTAAATACAAACGGAATTCCAGGGGAAAATGTTATCATTAGAGGAGGACCACATTTATTATCCTTTAATCAGTTTGCCTAAAATGAAGAATTTGTTTTTGCACAAAAAGTAATTAAATGATTATTTTAAGGAAGTTCAGAGATACATAAGAAAGTATAGATAAATTATTGTGAATTCAATAAAATAATACATAAATGACTGTATATACATGCATATATACATGTAGTATATGTGTGTAACAAAGATACACATCATTAAAAAGGAGCAAAATTATTCAACCAAATAAAACAAAAAATAAAAAAATATATAATAAAGAGATTTAAATGTAGAATACACCATTCAGTAGATCTGCCTGTTGCTGTGCTCACTGCCATGATGATCCCAGACTCACCCTCCGAAACAGGTTATCCTAATAAACTCTTCTGTAATTTGACTTGATTATGGTGTCTTAATCTAAGCAATAAAAAGTAACTAAGACACACACTCTGATAAAATATTTATAAAGAGGGGCAGAAAACTTACATAAAGGGATAACAACTGACAACTCAAATCTGGGAAGAGACATGGGCATTTATATACATTAAGCTTAAAATTTTCCAAATAGTTTGAACAGAAAAATAATTTTATAGAGACACTTTCAAACATAATTATAAAAACAAGTCAAAGACTTTTGGAAGTAGCAGGAAAACATGAGGGCAAAGGCAGATGAAAGAGTGGAATGGGATGTGTTTGGCATTGAAACACGGAGGATCTTTTGAGAATTAGTGGAGATGAGAACACCAGGTGTAGGCACTGAGAGATAAAAGAGAGTAAACAATAATCACACACACACCTAAACACACACACAGGGAGGACCTAGTCCCTGCTCCAAACGACATGAGAGACTTAGATAACCCCTCCAGGAAGACATCACCCTACATGTGGAGTTGGGGGAGGAATGGGATGGGAGGATGGCTTGGGGGGCATGGGAGGGTGGAAGAGAGGGAGGGATGAAGGGACAGAGAGGAAACTGGGATCGATATGTAAAATAAGAAAAAGAAAAACAAATACTCATATTCTATTACAGTAACACTGCATGTACATCTCTTATATTTTGGTACTAAAGGTTAAAAAATAAACTTTGAACCAATCTACTGATACAAATAATTTTAATTTATACAGAATAGAAAAATATGTGATTTTTAATATGAAAACTACACAATACATTAAGCAAAACAGGAGTATATTGGTTACTTTTCTGTTGCTGTGAAAATGCTATGGTCAAAATTGACATATGGAAGAGTTTATTTTGGCTTATGATTTCAAAGTGATAAAAAGATGGAGGCTTGTCAACAAAAACAGCCATGGAGACAGAAGTAGTAAACTGAGAGAAGTTTAAGCTCTCGAAGCCTCCCTACACCCCAGACATATATACTCCATCAAGGCATAACTCCTAAACTGCCAAGACAGTGCCACAAACTGGGGACTAAGTGATTAAATACAGGGAAATAAGTGAGGCATTTCTTATTAACCCAAGAAAGTTTGCAGAGTAAGAGGCAGACAAAAGAGACAATAAACACTGTTCCTCCATGGTCTTTTCTTCAATTTATACATATAGGTTCCTGCCTTGGGTCCCTGTCCCGACTTATTCAGTGATGGATTGTGACATAGAAGTGTAAGATGACAGAAATATTTTTCTCTTCTCTGTTGGATTTGGTCTTGGTGGGTTTTATCTTTTATTTATTTTTTTTAATGAAAACAGTAACTATTTGCTACCAAAATACTGACATAAACTACTCTTTATACTTCTAAGAAAAAACTGAATTGATTCTTTTTTAAGAGAATGAGTAATAATAACCCAAAAGGTGAAAGAAGTATAGGTAATCTTAAATTTAAAATTGATTCTGAATCTCAAATATATCACATAAGGAAAGATGAAGTGACTAAAATTATTTAATAAGCTTGGGCAAAGCAGAAGAAAATCTAGGTTGTATAGGCATAAATGGAATTTTAGTTTTGCTATTTTTCTTCCACCCAGTGGATATTTCTTAAGTGTGTAAGTGAATTTCATATGCAACTGTACTTTCACCTTATTTTCAAATCTTCTGATTAAAATGAACAAAGAGACCCTTCTACCAAGACTCCAAATCAGCTAATGAATGTACTGTACTAGCTTACCCTCCCCAATCCCTTTCTCACATTGAATTTCTCTGTTCATAGCTAAAATGGAGCATAGTTAAGTTCTGTAGGCCAAAGTAATTGTGAAGAAGTATATTTTACTACTTATTTTTCTCAAAAATAATAAGCAATGCCTACCTGCATTTTGAGAACCAGAAAAGTTAATTCACTGATTTAATTAATGAAGTATGAAAATAAAGAATGGAATTTAAATATTTTAAAAAACTGTCTCTTGTAGTTAAAACAATATAATTTACAGTTACTTCCCATGAAGTAAAAAATAAATGCACAGCATAGAAGAAAAATTAAGAAAGTTACATTTAGGGCTGGAAAGATGGCTCAGCTGTTAAAGGCTAGGCTCACAACCAAGAAAGTTACATTTAGAAGTTAAATGATCATTACTTTCTCACATAAAATGCTCTTTTTAAATGGTGATACAAAATGAAAATTATAGGTTTCACCTTAATAATGTCTGCCAATTCATCAATAGAGAATGAAGAATCTAAACTTTAAGTGAAAGTCATATATACAAGGAAATGCCACATAACATTCGCTGTTGACTTTAAAATGTTTCATCAATATATAGGTGTGTGTCACACACACACACACACACACACACACACACAGACAGAGAGAGGCAGAGAGAGAGAGAGACAGAGAGAGACAGAGAGAGAGAGAGGCAGAGAGAGAGAGACAGAGAGAGAGACAGAGAGACAGAGAGACTGCTCAACACTCACAACAGAAACACTTTAAAGGCTACACCTACCTAAATATAACTTGGGCAATAAATAAATTTAAATAACAGCACTGGGCCTTAGAAATGCTACATACAGCCAGCACTTCATAAACGTTATGATCAAGAAAGGAACACATGTGCAATATTTATTCTGTAAGTTTATAATGGAAGTAAAAACTTCTTATTACTTGGTGATAGCAGAGCCATCATAACCTTGGGGAACACTGCATTCCTAACAGGTTTGTGTGAAGCTGATATAAATAAATGCTCTGAACTGCCAGTTATGATAGAAGGTAGAGTTCACAGTTATGTATAGTATGTATAGTGCACTAACATGATAATAATAATAAAATGTTAGTAGCTTTGTATTTATTACATTTAATGGCTATCTTATCTTGTACTCCTATTTATACATTAAAATGACACCTGTAAAGCAGCCACAGGCAATTCATTTCAGTAGGCAGCTATTATTATCACGGGAAACAAAAGCTCCGTGTTTGTTACTGTCTGAAGGTCTTCCAGTGAGACAAAATGTGGAGGAAGACAACTATGGCATTGATGATACCATTTTGTAGGCCTAATTTAATATTTGTTTTTGTGTTTTTAAAAAAGAAAGTTCTGAAAACATAAACAGGCCATACTACATAGCCAGCATGTGTGGTAAGCTATTCTTAAGAGTACAGGACAGTGCTAGATAAAATGACAGTCTACCTGGAAAGCACAATGAACTCTACCTAATATTGTATGAATTGCTTTTAATACTCAGTTAATACTTCAAGAAATGAGCAATAATTCCACATAAGCATGCAGCACAATTTCCAAAACACAGTAAGATTAATTACCACAACATTCCCTGAGAAAAGTCTGAAAAAGCTTCAGACTAGGATTCTGAACATCAGAATTTCGATCTCAACTCTATCTCTGCCTACTCAAAGGGCAAATTTCTTCCCTTTCTCATTGCAACACAAATTTGTTTTTATTGAGGAATATATTAGTGTTCATCAAAATTCTAAAAATATATTTTTTTGAAGATTGCAAATAGGTAATATTTGGGAGAAGTATTATAATGGGGACCAGTTGAACAGAATGATCATTACCTGGCAAACTCATAGTACACATTAGTTATGATGAAAAGTTTATTATATAAAAACACACAGGTAACGCAGAGTGTTGGTGGTACATACCTTTAATCTCAGCACTCGGGAGGCAGAGGCAGGTGAATCTCTGTGAGTTTGAGGCCAGCCTGGTCTACAGAGCTAGTTCCAGGACAGGTTGCAAATTAATACAGAGAAACCCAGTCTCAAAAAACCAAACCAAACAAACAAACAAACAAAACAAAAACACACAGGTAGACCAACAGAATAGAATTGGAAACTCTGATATTAACCACACACCTAAGAACACCTGATTTTTGACAAAGAAGCTAAACTTATGTGTTACTATCAGGTTTTTCCCTGCTGGTATTGTCCCATCACCACGCCAGCCCCCAATAACACAAGAGACTTTGTATTGGATATAATGCTGTTGGCCAGTTACTAATTTCTTATTGGCTACCTTTGTCACAATGAATAACCCATTTCTATTAAACTAAGTATTTCCACGTGGTCTTATCTTACCTGAGAGATGGCCGGCATTCTGCTCTCTCTAGTCTCTCCATGTTGACTCCTCCCAACTACTTCCTCTTTCCTCCTAGTCTCCTAGCCTCACCTATTTTGCTTTCCTATTGGCCAACAGTGTTTTATTCATTAATCAATAAGAGAAGCATTTACGGAATGACATCTTCCATCATCTCCTTTTTTCTGTCTAAAATAAAAAGAAGGGTTTTAACCTTAAATAGCAAAGTATATCACAAAACAGTTATCAAATAAGAATCACATTTAACAGTATTTAGTCCATTAACATTTAGTAAGACTTAAAGAAAATATTCTATCATCTATCCTATCTTTGTGAGTCTAAAATCTTACATGTAACTTATCTTTAATCCTAACTAAGGAAAACTATAACAGTAACTATCTGTCTTCAACTTCTTCAAAGACCACAGAAGGATAATATATAAACTCTAGAAACGACAGAGACAATTCACTGCCTGGTCAGTCACCCGAAGTTCTTCTCTAATGTTCCATCTTTAGCTTATAGGCCATAGTGTGTCTGGCAGACTACTCAGCAAAGCAGAAAACTTTCAACTGACTGCCTGTATTGGCAATTTGTCAGTCACTTTTCTCTGTGTCCTGCAGAATGTCTAGCAGACTCTTCAATGAAGCAGGAACCCTACAGCAATGTCTATCTTGTATCAGCAGTCACTTTCCTGTGTGTCCTGTATGTCCAGTTTACACAGCATAAAGTCAAACAGTCCATACAAGAGCAGTATCTTGCCCAAATAGCTAGTCTTGCCATATTGAAAACAAACCTCATCACGTGTTTCTTCAAGGTCCATATTCCTTTCTGATGCTGGTGGTATTGCCAGGGACAGTTATGTCTTACAGTCAAGAAAATCCCTAAACCATTTTAAATGCCATATTCTGTAGGTCTTTGAAAGGTTTGAAGAATGCCTATTTATCTCAAGTACATCTCTGTATATCTAGAAATCCTAACAACTCTAAGTTTTCACTATCATAGGTAATTATCTATAATATCTGTAAAATTATACATTACATTTCTAAATGAGCTATATAAACACAATACCTAAACAAGAGAAGTATACATATTACAAAATTGACCTTAAATTTTATCAATAAATTAAAATCCATTTTAAAACAAAGTATTCATATCTATACCCTAATTCTCCCTTTACCGTTAAAAAGAATTGGTTATGGTCATTAAGCATTTAAAACCGACCCCTTTTAAATGAAAACAAACATTTAAATATTTGGGGATTTGGGTGGCGTTCTATCTGAACTGCTTCTTGCTGGCAGGGGGCACTGTCATGAGGATCCCAAGAAGGCGCAGAAATCCTGGCTTTAGTGGTCTGCAATGCTGCATTGTCCCATGGACATTGCATCAGGGGGTTTTACTTGATCAAACCATGTTAGTCTAGAAGGAATCCACAGCTTTTCACTTTCTGTGGAAACAAAAATAGAAATCCTTTTCCCCAATAACCTGTCCTTAGACTTAAATTTTAAAGTGAAAGCATTTTTAAAATACATCAATTGAATTAATCCAGCAGCATTTCTTTTAACAGTTGTTGTTATTTCCTCAGTAGTCAAATAATTTAAAGATAATAGAACAGTATATAGTATCCAAAGTTTCTCTGTGCTTTCCATCTTTATGTGGCTTTTTTATTACTTTATTTTTTGTACTTCTATTCTTTCATATTTTGAGACAGGGTTTCTCTGTGTAACTTTTTTCTGTCCTTGAATTCACTCTGCATACCAGGTTTACTTTGAAATCAAAGAGATCTGTTTGCCTCTGCCTCCAGAGTGCTGGAATTAAAGGCATGTGCTATACTTTCTTTCTATAAGTTACTATACTTTCTTTTTTCTTTTTTAAACAATTGTATCCTGTTTCTTTTTCTCAGAAACACACTTAAAACACACTTTAAACCTTTAGAGGTTTTTCATAAAGTGAATCTGTCTTTATTGTATATCTTTATCTTTTTGTGATCATGAGTCTTTTATCTGGTAATCGACAACATTGCTAAAATAAAAGCCACAGTTGTTTCAGCTGCGGTCTATCAAAGATGGTGGCAGGTACTTTTACCACCAGAACTGAGAGCTGTGCTCACTGCCTTGGTCTACGCTGCCATCCAGCAGCATGCAGCCAGCTTGGAGATGTGGTCACTGCCATTGCCAGCTGTTGAACACACCATTCAGTTTTTAGCAGCGCTTCTTAAAAGCCATGTGGTGTTTTGTTGCTTATGCTGAGTCAGGAAACCTCCCTTAAAGGAGCCATGCAAATCTTTCCTTGTCTCTCACAAAACAGAGTCCAACCCAGAAAAATGCTGTTAGCAAGAAGACTGGTTGGTCTTTGTTTTTTTGTTTGTTTGTTTGTTTGTTTTGTTTTGTTTGTTTTGTTTGTTGTTGTTTTTGTTTGTTTGTTTATTTATTTGTAAAACCCTTTTTTAAGCTTTTGTTAAATTTTAAGTGAAAGTTCTAAGTTCCACTTCAGACACCATTTGTTACGAGCAGGTTTTTTCCTGCAGGCCCAGGCCCACCGCCATGCCAGCCCCAAATAATACACAGAGGTGCTGTATTAGATATAATGCTATTGGCCAGTTACTTTTTTCTTATAGGCTAGCTCTGTCTTAATGATTAACCCATTTCTATTAATCTAAGTATTTCCATAAGGTTTCATCTTATCAGAGAGCGGGCCGGCATTCTGCTCTCTCTAGTCTCTCCATGTTGACTCTCCTTAATACTTCCCTATCTCCTACTTGTATTCTATTCCCACCTATCTTGATTTTTCTATTGGCCAACAGTGCTTTATTCATTAACCAATAAAAGAATCATATTTATAGAATGACATCTCCCATCAATGGAAAAAAGAAAGCTTCTTTGACAAATGGTGCTGGCATAACTGGATGTTGATATGCAGAAGATTGTAGATAGAACCTTATCTATCACCATGCACAAAATGTAATTCCAAGTGGATCAAAGACATCAACATAAATCCAGCCACACTGACCCTCTTAGAAGAGAAATTTGGAGGTACACTTGAAAGAATTGGTACAGGACACCACTTCATGAATATAATTCCAATAGTGCAGACACTGAGATTGACAATTAATAAATGGGACCTCCTGTAACTGAGAAGCTTCTGTAAGGCAAAGGACAAAGGACACAGTCAACAAGATACAATGGCAGCCCACAGAATGGTAAGAGATCTTCACCAACCCCACATCTGACAGAGGCCTTATTTCCAAAATATACAAAGAACTCAAGAAGCTAATCAACAAAACACAAAATATCACAATCAAAAAGTGGGTAGGTATAGAACTAAATAGCTGAAAAACACTTAAGAAATTGTTCAACATCCTTAGCCATCAGAGAAATGCAAATCAAAACAACTCTGGGATAAATCTCACTCCTGCTAGAATGGCTAAAATCAAAAACACCAGTTTATGCTGGAGAGGATGCGGAGAAAATGGAACACTCTTCCATTGTTCAATAAGTGCAAGTTTTGTAGCCACTCTGGAAATCAGTATGGCAGTTTCTCGGGAAAATGGGAATCAATCTACCCCAAGATCCATCAATTCCACTCTTGGCATATAACCAAAAGATGCACATTCATACAACAAGGACATCTGTTCAACTATATACATAGCAGCATTATTTGTAATAGCAAGAACCTAGAAGCAACCTAGATGCCCCTTACTGAAGAATGGATGGGGAAAATGTGGTACATTTACACAATGGAGTATTACTCAGCTGAAGAGAACAATGGAATCTTGAAATTCATAGACAAATGGGCAGTACTGGAAGAAAACATCCTGAGTGAGGTAACTTAGTCACAAAAAGACAAACATGGTATATTCTCCATCATATATGGATGTTAGACATCAAACAAAGGACTACAATTCACACCTTCAGAGAAGCTAGAAAACAAGGAGAACCCTAAGGGAAACCTACATGATCTCCAGGAGAAGGTGAAAGGGACAAGAGCTCCTGAGCAAATTGGAAGCAGGGGGGCAGGGGAGGGAGATAGGAAAAAGAGAAGGCAAGAAGAGGAGATGGAGGAGAATATGAGGGTTCAAGAAAATTGATTTGGGGGATGAATAGAGGAGAAGAAGAAAAGAGAAACCTTAATAGAGGGAGCCATTACATGTTTAAATAGATACCTCACACTAGGGGAATATCCAGAGATCCATAAAGATGACCCCAACTAAGAATCTAAGCAATAGTGGAGAGGCTACCTTAAATGCCCTTACCTTATAATGAAACTAATGACTACCTTACATGCCATACTAGAGTCTTCATCTAGTAGCTGATGGACCAGGAACAGACACGCACAGCTAAGCACTCTAAGCACTGAGCCATACTCTTAGAATCCAGTGATAGAGACAGAGGAAGGATGAGCAAAGGGGTCAATTCCATGATAGAGAAACCCAAGAGACAGCTGACCTGACCAAGTGAGAGCACTTGGGAACCAGCATTGGACTGATCCAAGTCCTCTGAATGTGGGTGCCAGTTATGCAACCTCTGACAGTAGAACCAGTATTTGTTCCTAGTGCACAAGTAGACTTTTAGGAGCCTATTCCAAGAAGGGATACTCTCAGCTCATATACAATGAAGAAGGCCTAGGTCCTCCCAAAAATGATGTGACAGACTTTGATGATCCCCAAGGGAAGGCCTAACCCTCCTTGAGAAATAGGTTGGAGGTAGGATGAGATGTTGGTGGAGGGCATGGGAGGGAGATGGAATTGGAATTGATATGTAAATAAGATTGTTTCAAAGCTAAATAAATATATTTAATTAAAAAATGAAGAAAAGTTCATTATGTTACAAAATTAATGCCTAAAAATTACTTTGAAATAATAGAGTAAGTCATCCTTTTAACTCCATATTCTTCAAGAACAGAGCACAAGTGTTGACTTAAAAATAAAAAATATTGAATAAATACTATAAAAATAAATTCATGAAAACTTTTCCATTATTTGGACAAGGAAGAATAACAGAATGTGGATTGGATATTCCTTAAATACCACACTAAAATTAATGCCCATTTTATGAATAATACATTCTGGGTAAGTATATCAAATTATAAAAGAATAAATAAAAATATTACTTATAAAATATATGGCCATCGACAACAAAGACAAATATTTGAAAGTATTTATGTGTTTTTTGAAATATCCCCAAGTATTATGGTTAAAGAAGCACAACACTATTCCAAGGAGATATTGTTATTTGACAGATTAGGAAAATGAAGCATAATGTTATTTAAAATGATATTTCTGGGACACCAATATATCAGAGCCAAATCTAGGAGTTGAATTCCACATATTTTTCTTTTGTTTGGGAGTGTTCAAAAATATTTCATGATAAGGAGACATTGTATACATTTCAAATCAAGGAAAAAGGATGCGATGTTCATTCAATGAGAGTGAAATGAGATAAATATGTGCCAAGTAGTACAAGGCAATATAGAGACATTAATTATTAAGTTTTTCTTTTTGAGGAATTCACTTGAGACAGACTTGTGAACAGGCTTTCACCCACCTGCTGTGGGAAGACAAACAAAGTCCACAGCTTCTTTGGAGTGGAGATGCTGATTAAGGCTTCACAGAGGAGGTGACAGCCCAAGTCAGTGACATGACTCTCTCCTGGGGAAGGAGAAGCAGGAATCCTAGCAGTGGAAATCGCACGAAGTAATTTCAGATGATGTTGAAAATCCTGCACATGGAATGGTGTGCTGTGTCAGTGATGGAGGAGTATGGATCCCAAGCAAAGTCATCTCCACCTGACTAGAAGGGCCTTGATGATAGGTCCTTTTCTGCGTTTTCTCCACACTTCCAAATGAGTGCAAAAGGCACAGAAATACATTTTCCAATGGCTCACTGTTGATGCACAGCTAGAGTAAGGTTAGGGAGAAGTTTCAGCCAGTCTGCTTGCCTAAGCATCTCAGTCACTTTCATAAATTCTCCTGCAAAGTTTAAGGATCTGATTAAATTCATCCAGTTGATTTTTTAACCTATATATAGTTTCCTTAAATTTCAAAAAATATGTATTTTACAATTGCTTCATAGTTAAAGATTGAACATCATTTTAGAGTATAATAAAAACTCCTTTCACACTCTCTAGTTCTATTTATTTGGTCTTGTATATTTATTGATCTGCAATAATATCTAACTTTGAAGGTTCAATTTCTAGCATAGTCATATTGGGCCAGAAAACAATTCCCTTACTTTTAAACAAGCATGTGTTTCTCTTTCAAAAGAAACAAATTTAATTTAAATTAGAAGAATGCCCTTTTGTATCTGGACATTACAGATATAAATTCTGTTAAAACTGAGTACTCTGTGATTAGAACAAAGATCAGTCTTTGTCTCATCTAGATGTCTTGCTGGTCCTTCCTGAGGGTCAAAACACCATTTAAAGAAAAACAAATATATGAGCCCATGTTTGAGTCAAAGGCAGACATAGCCAATTTGTGGGAGAAAGGAAGAAAGGAAGGAAGGAAGGAAGGAACAACAACAACAACAAAATGTGAATATAATAGATTAATCTCGATTAGAATGGATTTGAGACAGTAGAGTGTGTTTTTCCCTGTGACATAGTATCTCATGTAAACAATTTGAGGATGAGCCACATAAAATTTCAATTATCAAGAATGGATATAAAATAAAGACACAGGTCTTATTTTATTAAGGCGTAGTTGCTTATAAACTAATGCTTAAAATATAAAACTCATTTCTTTCTATGCCATGATATGACTATCAGTCTGACTATCCAACCTTGGAGGGTGTCCTAGATCACACACCATGAAAAAGGCTTTCTCAAGCAAAGAAACCTAGAATTAAAATCTTGCATATGAAACTCCCATTATTTTATTCATAGTCTCTACTTAATATTTTTATTACTAACCTTAGTCCTTTAGCCCTTGAAGAAAAAAAAAAATGTTCTTGAGGGGAATAGTTTGGAAATGTCCTGTTGAAGGGGCAGTAGGAAAACAATATTTCATGTATATCATCCATTTGTAACTGATAAATTGTCACTGTAGTGATGATCAGCTACTATAATAACCCAGAAACAGAAAGTTGTGAAAGTATGAAAAAAAAAAAACATTTAAAAAGTCATCTTAGAGGCAGAATTCATGTTAGGTAGGTCCTGTCTCCTCACACCTTATACTCCTCTCTCCACCTAGACATATTTATCCCTGCCTGTCTCCACCTCCTCAGTGCTGGGATTAAAGGCATGTGACTCCCATGTACTAGGATTAAAGGTGTGAGCCACCAATGCTTGTCTCTGCTTCTCTTTTAGACTGGATCAATTCAATGTAGTTCAGGGTAGCCTTGAACAAATTGAGACCTATCTGTGTCTGTCTCCTGAGTGCTTGGATTTAAGATGTGTGCCACCACTGCCTGGCCTTTATGGCTAACTAGTGCAGCTAGGTCTGCACTCTGATCTTCAGGCAAGCTTTATTTGTTACATCATAAACAAAGCATCAGCACAAGCCATGGCTTTTGAAAAAATGTTCTAATAATATAGGAAATTGACAAATAGGTCTATGTAAAATTAAAAATTCTCAAAGAAATGAAAATAAACACCAAAGTAAAGGATCCCCTATAGAATATGAGACAAATATTTGTCAAGTACATATTGGACAGGAGACTAATATTTACAATGAATACAGAACTCCAAATTTTAAACACCAAACTCTAATCATATAGTCTATGGGGGTTAAGAAATAGTACAGATAGTTCCCAAGGAAGAAATAAAATTTGACCCATGAATACTTGAAAGTGAACAGTAGCCTTCGCCATCAGAGAAATGCATATTAAAACTATATCAAGATCTCATTTCATCCTGAACAGAGTAAGTAGCATCACAAAGCAAACAAGTGTTGGAAAAGACACAGAAAGAGACTCCTTTCTATATTGCTGAAGGAATGAAAACAGGTGTTGCCACTATGGAATATAGTGTGGACATTGTCCCCAAAACTAAAGACGCAAGACCTATACAGGCAGCTATATAGTATTTTTTGTGTTTATCCAATGAATTCAAAGTCATTGAATTCAATGGGATACTTGCACAACCGTGTTTATTGCTGATCCAGAAATAATAGGCTAGGAAACCAACATAGATGTTCATTAATACATGAATAAATATAAAATTAACATATCCCAGGTGTAATTTTACACAAAATTAAATAAAATAATGACACCTGTGAGAAAATCAGTGGATTTGGAGATAATTATGTTAAAGTGAAATAAGATCAACACAGAAACATAAATATTGTATGTTTTCTTTTATATGTGGAATCTAGGTTTAAATGAACATAAACATATTTATATAGGACATAGAAGTAGAAAGTGAACATAAGAGAAGAGACTCTAGATAGAGCAGAGTGTAAAAAGCAAACATGGAATATAAGAAATGAAAGCAGGAAGGAGGGGCACCACAGATTTCAGAATGGTATCATGGGAGAGGGTAGCTAGGGAGTTAAAAAAAATATCCCAGAAAGTGCAATGATACATGGATAGGTTAAGAAAATATCATGGTGCAACCCATTACTTTGCATCTTAACGATACATTACTATAAATAAATAAGAAAAATGGTTACATTTAAATAGAAAGTGAGGCAATGGAGAGGTGAGTGATGAGGTTTGGAAATACTCTGTGAAATTTTAAGGAACCATAGCAACCATTCACTGGTGAAATTTATATCATTTTTTATTATTTATTAATATTATAACAACATTAACACATATAAATATTATTAAATTATATATATTAAATAAAATACATTTAGTAACAAATATTAACATTATACTTATATATTTATTAAATACATACATATATAAAATGCATTATGTATTTATTTGTACATGCATCTGTGAAAATAAGTAGCACTTATCTGTGTGCATGCGTTACCATGAGCCAAGTGTCCTCTATCGCTCTCTGCCTATTACTTTGAGGCATGGCCTCTTCCTAAACCTGGTTTCATATTTTCCTGACTAGGCTGGAAGTTAGAAAGTCCTAGAAATACTCCTGGTTTTGGGCTCCTCAGGCCTGGGGTAATAGGTGTTCCCTGATACCTAGCTTTTTACTTAGATTCTAGGATTCAAAGTCCAATTCTCAAGACTGTGAATCAAGCAAGTTGCTAGGCCATTTTCTGAGCCATAGAGAATTTAGTAACATAATTATCTTGCATAAAAATATTACAAATTCTTGGCCCAAGCAACTGGATTATTATACTTTAATAAACTAAATTATCACAAAAGCACAATGGCTCCCAAAGTGAAAGGCACTATTAAACAAACATGTAACTAGATCTTTCTATGATGATTATTTTGCAGAAGTAATGGGGAGTTGGTTTAAGGAAGAAAAGGAGTCTTACTGGAAGAAGAATCAGGATACATCAATGATATTTGCTCTTAGACTCACTTGGTTTCCTAAGTAAAAAAGGGAAAACTGGCACATTGTGAATACAATCATAGCTAACCTCAAACTGCTAGCCACTTGCTGCCCACACTACTCACATGTGAGTAGTTTTTAGGAATGGATGTCAACATGTGTGTGTGGGAGGGGACATATGTGCAGAAATTTTAATGACTTGGACTTCTCTATGATAGATACATAAGCAAAAACATTCTGTAGTCTAAATGTCATGCCAAAATGAGCATAGAATGTATGCCTTTTTATCAAAAGCAACAGAATAATTCATAGAGCTGCAGCTGTTTGTTTTAACATTCATATTAACTGAAACAAGGGATTTGATATTGGATATAATACCATATGCTAATACAGAGTAATTCATTTCTTCAGCCTCACATGGTGATATATACCTGCCACACTAGAACTTGGGAGGTGGTAGCAGAAGGGTAAGTAGTTCAAGATGACCCTTGAATATGTAATGTTTAGATATTAGCCTGGACTTTAAGAGACCTTGTCTCAAAATCTCAAACAGTAACAAAATAAGTTGATTCTTCATGTTGGAGTAAATCAGAATTCAAAACATCTAACCAAAACTTCTATGCAACCATTTGTAAGACACAGGATCCCTCTCTGGAACTGTCTGCCTTCCAAATATCAAACGAAATCCTTAAAACTAATACTCAACATAATAGTTGAAGAATGTTAAAAGTTCCTAACTTCTGAACGTTTCTAGTTTTTTAAAGGTTATGCAAATCTCAGACACCATTCTACAATGCCAACTCCTCTTCCCTTTGACTGAGGAGATCTCTGTATACCAGAGTTCTCTACAGAAGGTTACTCATGCGGCTTATTCTGTTTTAGCTCTTTACCACTTGCTGGTTTAGGTACAAAAATCATTACTACCATGGGAAAAATGTGCCATGTGAACTGAAAAACAGAAAGCTATGTGCTTACACTGTCTGCTAAATCCATTGCCAACTCTACTGAGATGCACAGCATGTTTAAGGTCAAGAATGCCTAGCACTTTGGCATTAAAAAAGTCCTTTATTGAAAAATACAGGAAAAGACTTCTTTATTGTATTTTGATGGTCAAAATTTAGTAACTTCTGAAAAGCAAGAAGGAAAACAATTTCAGTGTTCAAGAAGCCAACAGAGCCATGACTCACACTGACACTTCAAGTACTGGTGGTTTTTCACTCAGCAAGAGTGGGTAAAGGTTGTTCTGGAGTGACACTTCAACGTTTTATAAAGTAAACATTTCTCCTTCATAAAATAGATTCCTGCTGCCCCTCAGACACATTAAACAGGTGAATAAATTCATTCAGTGGCTGTACAGGGAGAAAGAAAAGCAACCTACAATCTCAGCTCTTAAAAATCAGTATGTAATGGCATCAAGGGTTGTGCTACACAACTAAGAGGGACAAATGAAGAAAGTCATAGGCAACAGTCTGTCCTTGTGAATATCCAGTGGTTTTATTGCTCAGAATCCACATACATAGTAACGCAAAATTTTAAAAAGTTCTTCGTCTCTATTTTTCCTCCCCCTTTCTCTCTCTCTCTCTCTCTCTCTCTCTCTCTCTCTCTCTCTCTCTCTCTCTCTCTCTCTCTCTCTCTCTCTCTCTCTCTCTCTCTCTCTCTCTCTCTCTCTCTCTCTGTCTCTTTCTCTCTGTCTCTCTGTCTCTCTCTCTCTGTCTCTGTGTGTGTGTGTGTGTGTGTGTGTGCAGGAAGGGGTAGTGGTATGTACAACTGCTTACTAATGCTCTATCTCTTTTTTCTAAAGTTTCTATGATAGCAAAATGGGCATATTAGTTTAACAGTGTTATATAATAATTTTGAACACCTGTGAGTTCATAACATTTCCACTGTTTTCAGCCTTTATACATGAAAAGGTGAGATAGTCTCTACATTAAGAAAAGAAAATCCAGAAAATCTAAACTCAAGATCTGTGAAGACAAAATAGTAATCATAGGAAATGGTACACATCATCAGCATAATACACAGGTGCTTCCTGAGGAAAATCTATCTCTACCATTAATAAAGTTCCTTGTGCTATGTCAATTATCATATAATTGCATCATTAAGGGAACTTCCTATGGTGTAGATGTTAATTAGAATGCAAACACACACACACACACACACACACACACACACACACACACACACAGTAACTCTCAGATATTCCCTTCTGAAACACACATTTCTTCTGATAGAACTTGACATTCATTGATTAATGTTATTTGTGAAAATGAGCCCTTAAATACATACCAGAATATTTTATTAAATGAAGTATCAAACAATGGATGTGACATCAAAATTGTACTACTTTTCATCATGTTATTGGAATACGTATTTTCTATCTTATTTAATTAAAGACCCTATATTCATCTTTTCCCAAGGATGTACTTTTCACGTGGCTATTTTTTTAAGTAGTTAATTAAATGGTATAACAGAAGAGACTGACTAAAAACCATAACTACACAAGAAAGGATCTGGCCCATCTCTTTGATTAAGGTGAGATCAAAAGAAGGGACATTTTAATTAAAAATATGTATTTTCCTATTCTAAAATAACTACTTTGGCATAAAGTAGGATATAACTTCTAATCAGTTTACATGCTGTGAAACTCATCTGACCATGCCAGCCTCAATCCAATAAACATACCTCTGAAATTTAGCAAATCAGTGAAAGCTTCAACCTTTAAATGTCAGTCAACCAGTGCAAATACATCTTCTACACAACAACTAACTATAAATGTAGTTATAATGCTCTCTGAAACTCAGCCATACAGAATTTTAATGTGGAGACCAGAGTGATCCAGTTTAAGGGTGCCAATACCTATGTACTATGGTTTCTGCCAACACTTAACATTACTATCTCACAATTGTACATAAAATTAGATTAGAATTGTTTTAGGGAGATTTTTGCTTTAAAATTACCCTTCTCCTTTGAATTCAATTGGTTAACAATAGCTATTAATTCAGTTACTATTATTTAAAAGTTTGCTAAACTTTTAATCATCTATCTTGCTTATTTTGAATTATGTATGCAAATCTCTATGCTAATACAGATATTTAGACCCGAGTTTATTGTATTCAACTTTTCAATTCTTAAGGGAGTTGTCACTTTTTATTTGTATACACATGAATGCAACAGAAATTTTGGCAATATATAAAGGTGTATATTAAGATGACACAATCAATAGTCAATAGACACTAAATGAGGAAAAAATACTTTTGAAGCTATTTATGCAATATGCAATGGTTTCATGGATATAAAATGTTGAAAAAAAACACATGTAGTGAGATATCCACCCTGCACCCCGTGGAAGCTGCTCGCCTGCACTTCCTGCCTACCCTAGTATTGATATCTTCCTTTTCAGGTATTTGATGAGGTTGAAGATTAGACTGTCACAATTATTGTTCTCGATTCCTAGACAGAAATATTAGGTACAAGACTTAAACTTTCCTGCTTAGGACAACTCTATGGCAATCTCTGTTATACCTTTACCTTAAGACAGGGTAGTAGCTCTTCCCATTTTGCTCTTGTTGCTTCACTGCAATAGGGTTTGTGTGTACGTTCTTATTTTTCCTTTTCCTAGAGCATACTTTATTTACAGTCTTTATATATATATACATATAAATGTATATATATATAGTTTTAATATATATATACATATATGTATATATATATATAGTTTTTATAAAGCCTAATTCTTTCCTTTAGACTAAAAGGGGAATTATAGTGAGATATCCATGCCGCTTGCACCTGGTGCACTGACCATGCCCATTGGGGCATGGGTACAGGTGTAGATTTGACCTGTGGGAGGCTAGGTCTGGGGTCCCAGATCCCAGCTCATTCTCTTGCTCCTGATCAGGTCACAGAGGGCAGCTAGTGTGGATTCTCAGAGGATAGACTTGCAGAAATCATTTTCATCATGTATAAGTGATTTCTTTCTGAATAAAATTATATTAATCTATATTTGAACCAGTCCTGTGGATCTTGTGCCATATACCAGTTATCTACTTCAACCACATATAAAATAGCATGTGTGGTGGTTTGAATTAGAATGGCCACAGTAGTCTCATAATATTTGAATGCTTATTCACCAAAGAGGGACACTCTTAGGAAGGATTAGAAGGCTAAGGAGGTATGGCCTTGTTGGAGGAACTGTCATTGTTGGTGGCTTTTGTGATTTTTTAAACTCAGACCAGAAAGGAGGAGCCTAAAAGAGACATACCTGGTTTCCTGGAGAAGGGGAAAGGGACAAGATCTCCCAAGCAAATTGGGAGCATGGGGGGAGAGAAGAGGGAGTTAGGAGGAAGAAGAGTGAGAGGTAGACATGAGGGAGCAGGAAGATTAAGTCAGGGAAAGAACAGAGGAGAGCAAGAAAAGAGATACCATAATAGAGGGAGACATTATAGGTTTTAAGAAAAATCTCGCACTAGAGAAATGTCCAGAGATCTACGAGGATGACCCCAACTAACAATATAAGCAATAGTGGAAAGGCTACCTTAAATGCCCTTCCCTGATAATGACATTGATAATTACCTTATATGTTACCCTAGAGCCTTCGTCTAGTAGCTGATGGGAGCAGAAGCAGACACCCACAGCTAAACACTGAGCTTAACTCCTGGAATCCAGTTGTAAAAAGGGAGGAGTGATGAGCAAAGGGGTCAAGACCAGGCCGGAGAAAACCACAGAAACTGCTGACCAGAACAAGGGAGACTCCTGGACCCCAGTCTGATAGCTGGGAATCCAGTATAGGACTGATACAGAACCCCTGAATGTGGGTATTAATTAGGAGGACTAGGCAGTCTATGGGGCCTTGGGTAGTAAATCAATATTTATCTCTAAAATAGGAGTGGACATTGGGAGCCCATCTCACATATAGGGGAGGGCCTAGGTCCTGCTCCAAATGATATGATAGACTTTGAAGACTCCCCATGGAAGGCCTCAACCTTCCTGGGGAACAGAATGGGGATGGGATGGGAGTTGGTGGGGGACCAGGGGAGGACTAGAGAGTGCAGGAACTGAGAGTGACATGTAAAACAAACTTATTTCAAATTTAAACAAAAAATTATTAAAAAATGACAAAAACCAATAAACAAAACAAAAACCAAAAAAACAAAAGCAAAAACAAAACACACAACACACACACACACACACACACACACACACACACACACACACACACACAGACCAGGCCCAGTTTCCCTGTCTGCCTTCAGATCAGGACGTAGAGCTAGCTACTTTTCTAACATCTGTCTGCTGCCATGCCTCCAGCCATTACGATGATGAACTAAACCTCTGAAAGTGTAAGCAAGTTCCTAATTAAGTGCTTTTTAAAAATAACGGTTACCTTGGTCATGGTGTCTCTTCACAGCAACTGAACAATGATGAAGACAGATGTTGGTTCTAGGAAGTGAGATATAGCTGTGAGAGGCCTGACCAAGCTGTTTACTAGAAAAGTTTTGACAACTTTGGGACTTTGAACTATAATGTGTCTGCTTTTTGCCCTTGTCCAAAATGTCTGCCTGAAGTTAAATTTAAAAGTTTTGAATTAATGGTGCTAGCAGAAGAGATTTCAAGAAAGCTTAGTGGTGACTGTGTCACATGGTTTATTAATGGTCACTATTGTGCAGATCTATAATGGAAGGAAGAAAACAGAGTAAAGGGAAATATAAAACATATGGTTTGAGGGGGAAAGGAGCACCAGGAAGTGTAATGGAGCAAATTCAGTGCTCAAGGAGACAAAAAAGTTTAAAGAAAAGCCTGAGGATAAATGGAACAGAGGGAGTGGTGACCTCAGTGAAAACCCCACCCACAAAACTTCTAACATGTCAAATGAAATTAAAGGAAAGTGTAAGCAGTGAATGATATCATCAACAACAGAAAGCTGATGCAAATTTTATTGGATAAAGTGGTCCAAGTTCCAGCCCCATCAGGCAGCAGGACTTGACAGATTTGGCCATGGAGTTCTGGTTTTAGAGTAAAGAATACAAAAAATGGTTTGTGGAATCTACCTCCTTGGTTAAGTAAAGTGACTGAGGCCAGGCATGTGTCAGGTGAGGCTCCATATGGAGACCCAGAAAGACTACTGAGTGAAGCTATTAATAAGAAGCTTGGATTGCATTGGTGATCCCATGATGTTGGAAATGCCAGAGTCACGAAATTTCTGCTAAAGAGAGCAGCAGACCAGCTGTAGAACCAGCCCAGGAGCAAGAAGTATGCTATACTCAAAAAGCTGAAAGGCGATCTGAAGAGCCCTTTAATAACACACATGGAAATGTAGAACTTAGACTATACCCTGCTGTTTTTTGGTTTTGCTGTGGTCTAGTATTTTTTTCACTCCATTCTCTCTCTTTTGGAATAATAATGTGTATTCTGTGCCATTATATGTTGGGGTATGTGATCTGCTTTTTGACTTTGAATTTTACTTGGGGTTTAAGTTGAGAGATTGGTGTGAGTCTCAAGAAACATTGAACTTGGCACTTTTAAGTATGTTGAGACTGTTATAGACTATGGGAACTTTTGAAGTTGGACTGAATGCATTTTTGCATTATGATATGCCTCCATGCCTAAGGGGGGCATAGAGTGGAATGTGGTGATTGAATGGCCCCCAAAGGCTCATATTAAAAATGGCACTATTAGAAAGGATTGGAAGAATTAGGAGTTCTGGTGTTGTTGGAGGAAGTATGTCACAAGGGAGGAAGAGAGATGAAGCGAGGGGGGTGGACTTTGAGGTTTCAATAGCCCAAACCAGTCCCAATCTTTTGTCTTTACCTACAGACCAGGATGTAGAGCTCCTAGTTACTACTGCATTACCTGCCTACACGTTGCTGTGCTCCCTACCATGAAAATGAACTAAAGCTGTGAGCAAGCCCCTAATTAAATGGTTTTTATTTTAATAAGAATTGTGCTTGTCATGGTAATGGATTCTCTTCACAGCAATAGAAGAGTGACTAAGACAGACTGTTCTATAATTTTGTACAAAAGACACATGCTTTTTTCAACTAGTATTAGAGAAAAATAATAACAAAATTTAAAAGATAATATACTTAAAATAAAATTTTGAAGGCTGCATACCATCATTTTAAAAGCTTAAATGATTAAACATATTGTAAACTGAGTATTTCTTAATTCCAAAAATAAAAACAAAGTTTCAAGTATCTAAGTAAAAATATACTTCAAAATTTAAAATACACATAACTATAATTGCTTCTACAGAAATAACCAAAGACCTTAATGACTTACCTCATATGTTACAACCACAAGTGTGCATTGCCATAATAGAGATAACATGTTACTTTTGATATAAGCTACTACAATCTAAGTAACATTTTAGGAAAAATAGAAAATTTAGGCAGGGATACTTCATTTAAATTTCAGTTTATATATAAAAATATACTTCATTTGCTGGACATAATGAAAATAAAAACTGGGAGATATTTATTTAAGATCCAGGCAATGTTAATTCAAAGCTATAAAATATAAGTATTTCTGTGGAGGTATTGGCTGTTCTGCTCGTACCCCACATACTACTGTTGAAGTGACATTGGATCAATTGTGTTGAGATTCTTTCTCAGTCACATCAGCTCCCAAATATCCACATAGAGACTTACTTTTAATTATGACAGCTTGGCCAGTAAGCTTAAGCTTGCTTCTAACTAGTTCTTATAACTTAAATTAAATCATTTCTGTTAATTTATGTGTTGTCATGTGGCTCATTGCTTGTTACTTCATCTCCTATGTGTCATGCTTCCCCCCCACATCTTCTCAATATGCTGCCCTTACTCTTCCCATAGCCCTTTGTACCTGGATCTCCTACCTAGCTATTAGCCATTAAGCTTTTTATTAAGCCAGTCAGAAGGACACAATTCTAATGAAATTATTCTATCAGAATTTATGTTGTACAAAACCACAGTTTAAAGGATTTTTTTGTGATATTTGTTAAAAGTCATTACTTAATTTCATCACATTGACTAAATTAGATTAGTCAATTAACAAATACCTTTAAGAGAATCTGAATTTATTCAAAGTATGAAAGTAAAGAAGATGCTTTGAATTATATATGTTCAAAATATCTTCAACAAACTGACACATCTTGAAAAAACTGCTATTTTTGTTTAAGAATGTGCTTCATATGTTAAGGAATAAAATGTTACAATTTTATTAATGAAAACGGGCAGTCAGTATTTTTTACAAATGGGAGGGTATTCCAACTTAAACCTGACTTTTGTCCTCATTTTCTCTCAGAATTGACTTCTCTAGTCTACTTTAGAGCTTGCATATATGAGCATGCCAGGATTTAGGGTTAATGGTGGCATTACATAGGCTGCCATCCTAGGCATATTGTTCCTAGTCAAAATGATACTGAAAAGATTATTCATTAGCACTTAATATCTGGTTGCTCAGAATGCTTCTTATTTAGCACTGGAAATCCCCATAGCAGCTTTACTGGGAGTGTTGTGCTTACTTCCCAAATGAAAAACTGTAGTTATGAATAGTAGATAGCTTTTGGTGTTTCTATCATAGTCATAGTAACCCTCTAACTTGCAGAACTAATTTCCTTTTGACCTTTCTTGACTATCAGCTGTTTTGTAAAAGTACAACAAATTCATTGGAGTGAAAGAGAAGAAAAAAAAGAGAAAGCAAGATGAAGTTGTGTAGAGAGCCGTGGAGTGCCGTGCCTTAAAGATGGCACTGGCTTCCACCTTCCACCTCCCCAAGGGTGAGCTCTCTATGGTGTAAACAATCCCTTATTTGGTTAAGTCTGTTCAGCCTGTCTGCTTCCGTGTTAGAATAGCCTATCTGCAGGGTCCATGTAGCTCACTGAGGTTGGTTAGGGCAAGGGTATTTAAGCCTGTGCAAGGGTCCCCCAGGGCTCTCATGAGTCAGAAGAACATGTTTCAAGGATCCTGAAATAAACTGCATGAAGAAGATCTTCCATGAGTCGTGTTGTCCTTGCTGGCAGGGGCAGGCACGTAAAAATGGCGGCTCATACTGGGAATGTTTCAGATCAGAACTTCTTGCAGTCAGGGAAGCGCTGGCAAGTTCCCAGGGTAAGTTGGGACCAAATTTAAGGCCCTTGGTAAAGAGGCGATAAGGTCTCCTGTAAGGAGCTATAAAGTCCCAGGTAAATTGGGACAAAGTTAGAGACCACAGGGAAAAAAGCAGCAATAAAGTCTCAGGCATTGAGCAAGAAGTTGTAACAAACCGAAAGTAAAAATTTTAAGATGGGGACTTCTCAGTCTCATCCAATTTTTCTGGCTCTTCAGGAGCTACATTTGTCAAAGAAACTTAAAATAAAGAAAAGCACACTAGAAAAATTCCTGAGCGAATGCGATGCCATTGCACCTTGGTTCACAGTTTCGGGAGACCTCACACTAGCATGCTGGGACAAATTAGGCAGGGATCTTGACTTTGTTTGGGAACAAGGGACACTAAAGTCTAGAGTCTGACTTGTTTGGAAGTTAGTGCTTAGCTGTATTGAAGACAAAGGTACTGTAAAGAGGTGATGGAAAAAGGGAAAGCTGCGCTAGAAATGTTACAAGAAAAAAGATCAGAAGAGGTTGAGAGCACAGGAGAGTCAGGTAAGGATGAAACATGTTCTGAGGAAGAATTGCAAGCCCTCGTACAAAAGGTTCAGAACCAATCCCTTAAGGGGCAGAGGGGGAAGGGAGAGGAGAAATGGCATTGTGGGGAGGGGAGGGACCCTCCTAGAACAATGCCTTCAGCGCCTTCTCCTGATCAGAGTGAGGAAGGGCGGGGCCGAGGTACAGGGTGTTCCTTTTGCCCTGAGGTCTGGAAAGCCTTACAAAATGACTTAAGTCTTGAACAAGTAAATCGGATTGCCATAAAAGCATGGAAGTCATTACCCAATAAGGGAGAGTTGAATGGTAACCTCACTAAGATACTGCAAGGCCCAATAGAACCATTTTCAGATTTTATGTTTCGTAGAGGCTGCAAGGAGAGATTTTGGCATTACAGCAGCCATAGTTGCAGCCACCTCTTTTGCAGTTGTGGATTCAGTCAGCCACCGCTGCTGCAGCTATGAGCACATCGGTGCAGACAGCCTCTAAGCTAAATGAGTTGTCCAAGAATGTGGCTACTGCCTTGGATGCTCAATCCACAATTGGTGCTCAACTAAAATGAGGTTTAATGATTGTAAACCAAAGAATTAATCTGGTGCAGGAGCAAATAGATACCTTGTGGCAACTGGCCCATTTGGGATGTGAAAAGAAATATCCAGGTTTGTGTGTTACCAGCATTTAGTATGAGAACTTTACACATGCTGCTAATTTGTCACAACAGTTGTCTAGCTATCTTTTAGGAAATTGGTCTGCTGACTTTGATGATTTAATGGTACAGCTGCTGCGAATGGCCATCATTGCAGTGAATTCGACACGTGTGGATGCAGGATTGGCTGCCAGATTGTCATCGTGGTTAGCATTGCCATGAATCATCTGAAAGAGTGGGTGGGAATGGGGGCCATGGCTGTCCTCTTGTTGCTTATCTCCTTTGTGGGCGTGTGGTGCCTTTGCAAGATGAGGTTTGCTCAGAAGATGCATGCAGCTATGGTTGTCCAGGCATTACAGCCATTGGGGAAGGACAGTCTTCCCAACCATGACTCGCAGTCATGAACAAGTATTGATCCTTCATGCTCAGATTGTATGGCTTAGCACTGCACTCTGAGTTAGCTCTGGAAGTGAGCAACTCCAAGAAGGGCAAGTCTGGTTGCATGTGGGTTGGTGTCTGAGGCCCCACCTCCAGGAAAAAGATGCTGGACAGGTGTGGCACTGACTTTGCTGACTACCAGGATTCAGGGTCATTACAATGTCCACTGCTTTACTGGAGACCAGACCACTACCCTTGCCTGTTGCATTATTAAAACAAAAAGTGGGAACTGTAGAGAGCCGCGGAGTGCTGCGCCTTAAAGATTGTGCTGGCTTCCACCTTCCACCTCCCCAAGGGTCAGTGCTCTATGGCATAACCAAGCCCTTATTTGGTTAAGTCTGTTCAGCCTGTCTGCTACCGCGTTAGAGTAGCCTATCTGCAGTGTCCATGTAGCTCACTGGGATTGGTTAGCGCAAGGGTATTTAAGCTTGTGCCAGGGTTCCCCCGGGCTCTTGCAGGTCAGAAGAACATGTTTCAAGGATCCTGAAATAAACTGCATGAAGAAGATCTTCCACGAGTCGTGTTGTCCTTGCTGGCAGGTGCAGGCTTGTACAAATTTGTAGAGATAGGATGAGAGGCAGGAGGAAGAAAGGGAAAGAGAGAATGTGGCAGGGAAAACAACATGTGGGTAAGACTGCAACCTCCCTCTGATGCCAAAGCTTTATTTACATCAACATAAAATGTTTATACTTCAAGTTGTTACTATTGGAATTTCCAGGACTCACATGATTGATTTTTTATTAAATGATAAACTATCTTGATACTCTATCTTGATACATGAGATTTCTAAGGAGCATTTTAAATCTTATGAGACTACAAATTGGCATAGATGCTCTATTTAAGTATCATTAACAGGCTAGAGTTGGAATTTAGTAGTATAGCATGTCATTAGGTTTCCAGACTTAACTGCCATCACCTGAAACATTAAAACAAATAAACAATTATCATAGTTGCTATTCATGAATTCCAAACTTGTACAGTTAGAAAAAAAATTAGACAGTAGAGCTGAGGAGTTAAATCGGTGGTTTGGTTCCAAAAGAAATATCAGGTCCAGAGTTCAGATTCCAACAACCCATTTTAAAAAGCCAAACATGGCAGTGGTCTTTAATATCACCACTAAGGAAGCAGAGACATGTGAGCCCCAGGTAAGCTGGGTATCTAGAACAACTGGAATTGCTAAATCCTGGGCTCAATGAGAGAACCTATTTCAATTAATAAGATGGAGAGTGAGCAAGGTGTTGCCCAACAACTTCTTTGGACCCTCATAATCACTTGTAAATTTGCAAAAACATGTGCTCTTACACATAAACATATATACATGCAGTTTTTTTCTTTTGTTATTTATATTTAGCCTTATATTTGATGTAATTTGTAAATTATGCAACTTAGACATTATTTTCTTCAAGTTATCATTAAGTATGATTTACTGCCTTTAGACCTTGGAGCTGGCTTCTGAACTTACATATGTCAATCCTTAATTAAGTAAATCCACTGTTAGTGTACTGTATAATACACCCCTATTAGGTAATGGTCCCCTTTGCTTTTCATTTTTGTCTTAAGCTCGCCTTCTTCTGGAAATGGAATTTAAAGTAATGACTATGGGTTCTCAGGTATTTGTTTGCAAAGTACAGAAGAACAATGTGCATTATTCCACAGTTGTTTAATTAAGCATCCAAGGCTTAAGATAATGAGTTCTCTAAATGGCTACAGAGAAGCAAGCCCAATATTAAAAGCATACTGTGGAAGGAATAGAGATTATATAGTCTTTCTGAGCTCTACAGCTACTATTCTAGAAAAATAGTTTAATACAATTTCACCAAAAAAAAAAATGTTCAAGAGAAAGCTTACCAGTTAAAATCTGTATGAAAGCATAATCCCCCAAATGATTCTATTACTGATTTTTCATGTGTGAAATGATCCTGGAGATGTGACTTATACATTTGAAATGACATTTGAACCAGTTATTTTCTTTAAAATATAGTTTCACTTGAAGAAGCCCTATTAAGCAATTTTCTGAGTACATTTACAGACTAGCTACCTGAGAACTCACTTAACCCCATCCTGATCAGAGTGGCTAGTCCTCAGCCTACATCCCTGATACTCTGTCTCACACCCATTGCTTCACTGTTTTTGGTGCTTGATCTTATGGGAGTTTGGCTTCATATTTACTTCACAAAACTACTAAGAAAAGGCCTCTTTCAAATGTGCAGAAAAATGGTAAATAACCACAGGTGACACTTACTATTAAACAGGTGAGCCAGGTTTGAAGAAGAAATACCAAATGTCATTCTTCATCATTGTTCTGTAGTGGATATTGAACTCATTCCTTTGAGTTTAATGCCCACCATCCATGTGTCTAATATCCACACTGCACTGTTGTCTGATAGCTTTGCCAAACAAATTGCTTTTGCAGGATTATATTTTCCCAAGCCCAAAGTAGTGGGGTTTTTTTTTCCACAAAGAAGACCTGGTAGAGCCAATAAATGATCTTAAATTATCACAGCATTGCTAATTTCTCAGGTTAAAAAGATCATGTTTTGTCTAGAATCTTTGTTAGATAGTTTTAGTCTTGAAACTATATATTGCTCATGCTATAATAGAGATTTTTTTTCATTACTCATTTGAGGAGATTAAATTGAACAAGGCTGCTTTCCTTGGGAAGAAACCATGTTTTATTTAAAATGGAGAGGTGATATATGCTATGTTTTTATATATGCATTTATGAATTTAAGTTGCAAGGGCCAAAATATAAGCATAAATATTATATGAGGTCTCAATAGGCTCAATAGTGGCACATATATTAAGATAATTGCCAATTATTTTTTAAATTGGATTTAAGGCACAATCCAAGAAATGGAACTCATCTCTGACATTGCTCGGGTGATCAAGAAGCTTAAAGATAGGCCTTGAACTTAGAGAAAATCTACTACTAATGTTCTTCTAGAGAGAGAAACATAGAAATAAAATGACTACTAATGATATATTGCTATACCCATATATCAGTGCATCACTTAGTGCTCATCAAACAATCTTTTTGCAGTGACAGGAATTACGAGACTCTCAACTGGACAATGTGCAGAGACTGAGAGATATTTTTGTCACTAAGTCTTAAATGAGTGATACAAACCCCCTCCCTTCAAGATTCAGAGATCTAAGTGCAAGAAAAGAGGAAATATTGTAAGAGCCTGAGTGGTGGATGACTCCAAGGAAACAGAAGCTTCCAGATATAAGACTGATACATAAGACTTGATGGGAAAGAGAAAATCAGTTTTCTCAAACTGAATGGGGTGTTACTGGGTAAATCAACCGCACTCCGCAGCAGGCTTTATGTTCAGGAATAGTTGGCCAACACAAAACAGACTCCATACTCCATATATTTATTTGTTTGCTTGTTGGTTTTGTAGGCTTTTTGTTTAATTTTATGGTGAGTTCAGTGTGTGTGTGTGTGTGTGTGTGTGTGTGTGTGTGTGTGTGTGGAGAGAGAGAGAGAGAGAGAGAGAGAGAGAGAGAGAGAGAGAGAGAATGAGAGGGAGAGGGAGAGTTAAAGCTGGGTGGAGAGAAAGAAAGGAAGAGAATCTGGGAGATGGGAGGAGTTTTGGGAAGGAGAGATACCAAAATATATTAGATGAAAAATTTAAGTAAAATAAAAAACAAGAGATTAAAATTATTTTAGACCTTTTAATTATGTGATGAAAACTTTAATGCATGAAATATGAGGAAAAAGGATGCTCTTTCTACAGAAAGAAATGAATTAATAAATTTTTTGAAGATAAATTGAGATAAGATACAGAATATGTCCTAGTATGAATGTGAATAGCACTGTCTGGAGTTGTGAAAGGCTATGCCTGGGGACAAACTATATTTCTCAGCTAGCATCAGTACATCACTAACTTTAAAGTATAGCTTAATTGCAAAAACAGCAGGCAGGGAGAGATGGATATTGTAACACAACAATTTTCCAATACTCACAGTCAGTCACACTTACTGGGATGTGCTTAACAAAGAAAGCTGCTGGTACATACAGGAGTCAAGCCAGACATACTGGTGCAGAGCTGTAATTCTAATGTTCTACGGGGATCAGAAGGCCAGCCCAGTTTACACAGCAAGTTCATAGAGTGAATAGTAAAGCTCAGCAGTTCCTCAAGGTGTACAGCACTCTGACCCCATTGTGATTACTAAAATGACACTCATAACAGAACATGGCAGTCTCTGAAAATCACACAAAGCATTGGTCAAATGACCTATCTAGTCATAATTTTTCATGAAAAGCAATGCCAGTGCCACTGGCCCCATTTTGAAAGCACAAAAGATCTTCTGATCATGATGTAATCATTTATGAAAAACTGTTGTCTAAAACCACATAATAGAAGGATATTTGGCAAAGTGAAGAGACATTCATTTTTGTCACAGAAGATAGAATCCAAAATGACTTTGTTGATGTTTAAAATTATGAATTAAATATGAAGTTTCTCAAACCTTATTATAATGTATGGGTAACATATAGCTATCGAAGGGGTTGTCTTGGATCTTTTCTGTATCCCAATTCTAAAAGAACCCAATTCTGTATTAAATATCTGGCTAATAACAAAAATCTTGCAAATGTGTTGGACACTTATTCATCTTCTTTGTAATAAGAGATATGCTGGGTTCAGTTAGCATTGACTGGGAAAAATAGAGATCATCAGGAAATATACTTGAGTGGGTAAAGATAGAAATAATTCACAGCATTAAAATTAACAAAATGAGGATATGGTTTGTTTGTTTATTTGTTTGTTTGTTTGTTTGTTGTTTGTTTTGAGGCTACAGTAGCAATAGAAGTTGCCCAGGAAGCTGGCATATCTGCCTGCCAGAAGCAGAGTTCGGAGATGGCTAGGAGGCAGGCTTACTCAGGTCAGCTTGCCAGAGCAGGGGTGATGACCTGTCCAACTGCCAACTCTGCAATGTGAATAAAAACCACTCAAGCCCTCCCGTGTTTCCTGGTGGTAGAGGCTTTGGCTCTCCCATATGTGGCCTGCAAAGCATATGATTTCCTAGATTTCATTCGTGAAAATGTCAATCTCTTTTAAAAAGTGCTCGGGAGACAGAGGCAGACAGATCTCGTGAGTTTGAGGCCAGCCTGATCTACAGAGCGAGTTCAAGAGCAATACAGGCTCTAAAGCAATACAGAGAAACTCTGTCTCGAACCCCCCCCTGAAAAAAAAAATTCCAGTAGTTACAAAATTTGGTCTTGAGCTGTGTCTTCAGAGTGATACAAACAATAGAGCAGTAGAGGTCTAATAGAACCAGCAACAGTGCAGTCCTGATCCTTCAATGGCAGAGCACATTTGTCTCCAGTAGCATCCTTGGGCCCTATCCTTAGTATTCAGGGACAGTGGGTTATATAGTTAAGATTTGTTTGAACAAATTCTCAGATAGATTATTATACAGGAAGTTGTTGTAACTTCTATCATCCAAAATCCACTCTTTTGGGAGCAAATGGTAGCTGAAACTTTGTGGCAATGCCCCAAAGTACTTTAATTTTTTCAGATTTACAAGCTGCTTTTTCAAGATACCCTGTACCTAAGCCTCTGTCAGCAGCTCCACCACCACCCCATGGCTATCACAAATTAGTGATAGTCTATTAGGTTGACAACTGAATATGTTCTATCTCTGTTGGAGTATTGCATTTATATATTTATATCACACAACCCATTTTTGTAGTGTTGAAATATAATATATCTATCTATATATATATATATACACACACACAGTGATTAGCATTATTACAAAATGTACAACACATGTGTATCAATAACTAATTATTAAATAATTAGGTAATTTGGGTTTGAAATATTTTGTATTGTGAAAAAATGATTGTGTATTAAACAGATAGACATTTGAATATGTTTTAGGGAATTTGGAAAAAAAAAAACTTGATGTGAACCAGCATATAGAAGTGAATTTTACCACTCTGTTTTGGAGGTGGGGACTGAACCCAGAGTTTGTACTTGCTAGGTAAGACTCTACCCCTTAACTACCTTTAAATAGAAAAGTATCCAGCATATTTTCAGAAGCAAAGATTTGAATATTAGAGAAAACCTATCATTTAAAGAGGTTTTTTTTGTGTTTTTTTTTAATATAGAGATTTTAATAATGTACTCATTTTCCATGATTACAGAAGATTTGGATATTTTTATTCTATACCATTTCAAACATATTTTTACTTAAGATAATATAGACCTGGACTAATAAAGAAAGGCTTCTATATTAGATGAAGATAATTTTAATAATTAAAAAAAGAATTAGCTCCAAGATTATTGTTAGGACCACAAGGTAAACCATATGTATATGAAATGAACCATAAAAGTTTAGAAATGGAACCAATTACAAATTAAATTAATAAATGAATATGAAAATATCAAATTACTGAAGTATTAATGATATAAAAACAAAATATCATTGGATTATTCTATTCCAAGGAACAACTACAATTCTAGTATATCTGCTATTAAAAACATCATTCAATGAGAATGACTTTGAGATTCTATTTTCCAAGGGGCATATGAAATAAATAACCAGTTAAATGTCAAAATATGATAATTTGTACAGGATCAAGCCAGGTAAAAGACCAAGATGGGTGGTGATGGGCCTTGGGAGCTGAGGAGACAAGGGCAATTGATAGCTGCTGGGAGTCACTCTTCCTCAGAGGCCTGGCTGTTGCTGAGTAGTAGCTGGTCCCATAGCCATACAAATATTGGCAAGAATAACAGGAAGACGGAGAAGCAGATATGACTCAGATATATTGTTTATATTCTTGCAAATTTACATACACTAAATTTTATATACAAACATACACATACATTTTCCAATTTAAGGAGGTTTTGTCAAAACTTACCATGACAGCAATAATAGCTTTCAGGGATTTGTGCATATTTTCATTTCCACAAGTGAGAACCGTGACAGCAAAGTATGAACTTACTTTGATTATATTATTTTGACATGACAATGTTGCATTCCAGTTAAGTTTACAGGTAGAAGAGAAGACTCACCTGGTAAAGGGACTTGCAATGAGGCCTTATGACTTGAGTTTGATTTTAGAACCCACATAATGGAAGGAGAGAATCAACAGATTCCCACAAGTTGTTTGGTGATCACACACACACACACACACACACACACACACACACACACACACACGAGAGAGAGAGAGAGAGAGAGAGAGAGAGAGAGAGAGAGAGAGAGAGAGAGAGAGAGAGAGAGAGAGACCCCCACACATAAATAAATATAGTGAAAATTTAGAAGATAAGTTTACAATTTTCATTGTTTCATGGCTATTATGCTTTTATTGGTGCACCAACATTTATTAAAAATGCACCAGTGCACAGGCAGTGGTTGTGCATTACTTTAATCTTAGCACTCAGGAGGCTTGTCTCTGTGACTTTGAGGCCAGCCTGGCCTAGAGAGAGAGTTCCAGGACAGCCAGGGCTACATAGAGTAAACCTGTCCTTCTCCAAATCCCAACAACAACAACAACAGTAGCAAGACAAAACAAACAAACAAACAAAACTCCCAAACCAAACCCAAAACAAAAACAAAGCCAACCAAACGAACAAAAACAAAACAGAACAACAACAACAAAAAAAGCACCACTGCTTTCCTAAACACTAAACACTGAACAAAGCAGTGTGTTTGTGACATAAAATGTTATAAGTCTTTTGTAGTAAGCATCATCTGGTACTATTTGTTCAATCACAATTTTTGCCACAAAATAGATTGATGTAAATACTGATTCCTGAACAATAAAATGGAACTCAAATGAAGAGTATGCAGTATCTCAGAGTGGGCTACATAAGGGGAACAGTCTAGCATGCCTTTCTAGAGAAGCATACTTAATAACATAAAAACACTGTAGTCAGCACATAACTCTAGCTAATTATGTGGTTTTAGGTGATTAGGGGAACTAGATTTAGCTATTCACTTAACTAGTTTAAAAATCACCTCCAAAGTCTTGCTTAAAAGGAAAGGTTTTACATCTAATGGTATGGTACATGAACCTATATTCCACACATTGGATTATAAATCTATTTCTGGCCATGATGTAAAGGCTAATTTAAATGAACAATTAAAAAAGTCAAGTACGTTTGACAATCAAGAAAAGTCAACGTCAGAGTAGAACATGTTTGTCTTTTACAAACATATCCCTTGGAGTGTGTTAAGATTTGTGTACTCCCTGTGACACACCCACAAGAACATTTTGGAGGGCATTTTAATTAAATGGACCCCAAAACTCCCAGAATCACACATATTTTCTTATTTTCTTCCTGTTGCTTTAAACCACATACATGGTAATGGAGCTCAGAGAACTGATCTGGTGAGTGGCCCACACATTCCATAGCCTCTGGTTTTGCGAAAGCACAAGAAGGAAAATGGAAAGAGATACAGTGCTTAATCAAAATATTCAGATGAGAGCATGTTCTTAGATGTTTCTATGACTTCACAATGTAGTGGCCCCAAAGCTCGAGATCCCCCAAACTCTGGCCAAATTTGATCAATTCCATAGTCTTTCATTGAAAAATGTGTTGATTCACACTAATGGCTTGATGATGGTGGGATGGGGGCGGGGAGAAGAGGGTGTCAGGGCATTGATGTACTAGCTCTCTAATCAGTGTCACTCAATGCAATCTTGTGGCACAATTAGCATCTTATTATGATGTTTGTTTTCTTGTCTTTTTGTCCTGTATAATTTGGCACTTTATTATACCATTTCATGCTCTTTAGTTGCTTCATAGAGCACTCATTCATTTCAAAGTTGGTTATCAGAAACAGCTATGAAAGCAAACTCCAGCTGAGAAAGAGGAAGGACCCACAAAAAGAAAATCCTCAAGTTCTGGCTCATAGCTACACAGTCTATCTTTGTACACAAACATACAAGGTTTGCTTGGATGTATACAGCAAAATAAAAGACCCTAGGAGGTACTATTCAGGCTAACAGAAAAAAAAAGTAATATTGAAAATATCTAAGAATCACAGTTGGCAGCATGAGAAAAGAAAAATGAGCTACAAAACTACAAAAGTCAGGTAGAAGAAAGTCAAAGGCCTAAAATTTTCTTAGGTCACATTCTTAGGAAACAGATCTAAAATAGCGATTCATGAACAGGCCACTTATGGGGAAGTTTTCATCAGAGAAATGAGGGATGGAGAAGTCAAACAATGCGGTCAAAAATCAAAGGTGTGATTTCCAGGGAATCCTGACTTCTGTTTTACTCTGCTCATGAATAGAATTGTTGCACCTAGAGTGTCTCTTATGTCAAGGCAAGGAGACTGGCTGCTTCTGTGTTAATTTGCCATCTGTTATTCATTGGCTTAAGGCCTCAAGGAGATTGGCAAATATGTGATGGAATACGAAACTCTGAAACAGAAAATGTAAATAAACAGTAGCCTGTAAGAGAATTTAACTAAGAATACATTTAATTATTAATGATCAAGGCACATAAGGGGTAATGAGACATGCAAAGTCCAGCATAGTTTCTGACTCAAGTAAAATATATTTTCCTTAAAAGTTTGAGTTTATGTAGAAACACATCCATTTAAGCTAATAGTCATTCTTTTCTAATAATTGAACAAAGTATAAATTAAACTGAATGATTATTCTTTTTAGTGCCTATTTAAAATATGAAACACTATAAAGATATACATACTTTAGTGTATTTATCATGTTCTAAAGGTCTATGTAGGGGGAAGTTTTTCTTTTCCAAGATATTTGGTGGTATTTCTAGATAGCTCTATATTTCTATTTCTGAAGGCACTACAGTATCTGCACACAGACTGCTGGAATAACAATTTTAAAACAAGCCTTAATCCCCAGTGACTGTACATCTGTGTCTCAAAACAATCACACAATCTGGCATGATTAAAAGGTTTGCTGATCAGAGCTCTACAGCTGAGAGCCAAACACAGCAATGTATGATGTAGTTTTCTGCTTCACAAATGCAAATAAGAAGTGGCTCATGGACCAGTTATTTTTTTATATAATTTACATACAGTGCAATTTTAGATAAAGAATATATTCACTAGTAAACAAATCCTTGAAAACAAAGCCAAACAATGGAGTTTTTGTTTGTTTGTTTTTTGTTTTTTTTTCTTGCTTCCAGCATTCCTAATTGTCTGTGTGTCACCATGCTTCTTGCCATGCTGTTAATGGACTAAACCTCTGAATCTGTAAGCAAGGCCCAATTAAATGTTGTTATAGTAGTTGCCATAGTTGCAGTGCCTCTTCACAGCATTAGAACATGGTCTAATACAGGTGATGATTAATATATGAACTCACAACTGGTCAACATTTAGAGATTAAAAGGTACAGATTTCAGTTCCTGCAAGCAACTGTGCTGTTATGTCCGTCAAATACTAATTTTCTAAATACAGAAATAATAAACAAACAAAAACCATACAGAGCATATGTAGCTCTAATGTGACATCTATATTATGCCCCTTCCCCAATGGCTCAGGAACAACTACAGAAGGTGAGTTGAAATATCATAAAAGCCATAGTTAATAGATTTTTGAAGAAAAACATTAGTTGCTAGACAGGAAAGCATCATTGCTTACCTGAACCCACAGTGCTCTCAGTACATGCACAGGAACTTCATCAGTTAACCCAGCCCAAATCCCAGCATGAATAGATGTGTAGGGGGACAGTTCATGATTCTATTCCTTGGTGAGAAATTATTGACAGTTGATGGCCCTTGGGAGAGGGATAGTCAGTTTTCCTGATGGATAGTACCTGAGAGGATACCCATGTTCCAAGAACCGGTTTCAATCCCACACATATACTAGCAGCATTAAGTGAACTGAGCACATTTAGAAATATGATCCCATGCAGTTGAGAGGGAAAAGTGGTGGAGTGATAGGGGAGGGACTAGAGGGGAGGAAATAGGGTTTGGGGTTGATTTAAATAAAAAAACACTGCAAGCAAGTACAAAATTCTCAAATAGTAATAATTTAAAGAATAATGCATAAATACTGCATTTTTATTTTTTTTAAATATTTTATATTACCCTGTTAATTAAATGCATATAGGTGTCAGTGGGTCAGTGGGTTCATGCATAACAAACCAGAATGGTGTCAGATGCCCTGGAGCTAGAATTACAGATGTGTGCAACCTTTCTGAAGTGGGTGCTGAGAACTGAACTCTGGTCTTTTGCAAGAGCAGTATTTACTTTTACCCACTCAGCCATCTTTCCAGAGAAAATCTTGCATCCATTTCTAGAACTCCCCTCCAGAGTAAATAGAAGAACAAAATACATGAAAATGGAATGAAAAATTGACTCAGTGGGTGAAGGTACTTGCTGTGCAAGCCTGAAACCTTATCTCAATCCCTATAATCCATATGGTGGAGAGAACTGAATCCTCAACATTGTCCTCTGACCTCCACATAAGTGCCCCTGTCCTATATACTAGATATAATGTATGACAGAAATATATTGTGGGAACCTGGACAGCAAGATTGCCATCAGCCCTCTGCTTACCAGATGTTGATAAGTCACTGGTTGGGATCATGTTCACTTGATTCTGCTCACTTTTGTTTGAGTTTATTTTTTGGTGTAGTTCCTGGTTTCTTTATATCAACTAAATTTGTCTCCATAAAGAAAATGCAAGCTCTTGTTGTCACTGTTTTCACTGACATACCGAATGTGATACTGACTCTTTGCTAAAAATGTATTCATACATGATAGTGCTGTGGCTTTGGATAACTATTCTTTTTTCTCTCTATTTTTTTTTGTTTCATTCATTCAATTTAAAATCTTTTCATGATTTGAACTTAATCTTTTGAGTTTTCTTGTCAAGATTTCTATCCCAGAATGAATCATTTTATAATGTGACTCCTTATATATACACAACTGAATTTCAGGTGGAAGGGTTGGTTACAAAGGAAAGCAACATCTAAACAAGTTCACTGTGGTTAGTAAAATTGAAAACTGCAAAATGTACATACGGGTACAGTGTTAGGCAGCTAAAAAGCAAAATGCCTGGAGATTAAGCCTTATTATACTGTCCCAGGAATTCAGTTTTTGCTTTCATTTGAGACCAGTTTCATGCTGATTATCTATCAGGGAGATAAGGCTTCAGAGGAAGGTCAAAATTATGTTTATTTTAAATTTAGATGAGAAACAATGACATTTTTCCTTCTCAATCTTGTGTTTTCAGTAGATAATTGTAAAGGACACTAGTTTAACATTTGACTTATTTTCAAAGGACTGAAAGGGTAGCAGGCATTTAAGTAATATTGGTAGCACTTAGGCAAATAATTTGATTTGAACAATATTATTATTGAAACTTTCTTTTTTTTCTCTAATATTAAACTGTATTAAGTATCCATTGTCAAATCTCTCTTTGAAATAAATATTCTAACATCCTCGAATGCATCTACTTTGATAACAGTAATATTCACAATAAAAATTACTCTGACTAAAATCAGAGATAGAGATATGTAATGTGAGGAACTGATGAAAGTTATTTGTTATCTTGATGGGAGAACTTTTCACACATTTCCAACACTGTGCTAAGAAAGAACATTTAGGGCAAATAAATAGTTATTATTTCTTATATGTACTTTATGCATCAGGTAACTTATATGTTGTCAAGTAAATAAGAAGTGAAATTAAGGACTCATCCAAAACAGTGAATGTAAAGTCAAAATTTAACTTTGTCATAGTTTCTTTCCAGCTGCTATGATAAAATGCCCTGACAAACTCAACTTGAGGAAGTGTGGCAGTTTAAATAAGAATAGCGCTCATAGGCTCAGAGCTTTGAATGCTTGGTCACTAGGGAGTAGCACTATTAAAAGGTCTGGCCTCATTGAAGGAAGTCTGTCACTTGGGGTAGGCTTTGAGGTTTCAAAAGCCCAGGCCAGACCCAGTGTCTTTGTCTTTCTGCTCCTCTAGATCCAAATCTTGATGTAGGAATCTCAGGCATCTTTCTATCACCATGCCTGCCTGCATACATCCATGCTTCACCACATGATGACAATAGACTAAACCTCTGAAGCCATTCCCAATTAAATGTTTTCCTTTATGAGTTGCTATGGTCATGGTGTTTCTTCACAGCAATTAAACACTGACTGTGACAGGAAGGAAAGGTTCATTTTGGCTCACAGTTCAGGATATGATCTATTATGGGAAAGAAATCACAATAGAAGCATGAGACAGCTGAAGACAACGAATCCATAATCCAGAAGCAGAGAACAATGCGTGCTTATGCTCATCTTATGTTGTCCATTTTATGCAACACAGGATCCCCATGGATTGAATGATTTCATGAACACTTAGAGGTTTCCCCACATTTCTTAATAGAGATAATCCCTTAAATCATAGATTGAAGTCCAGAGCCAGGACTTCCAGGTGATTTTAGAGTACTGAGATGGACCATAATCAGCCCTATTAGGGTTATAAGATGAATTAATGACATGGTTATTTAGAAGCAGAAATTCAGATGAACTGTGACTGTAAAACACACTAGTTTTTACTAGTCTGACAAAATATTATTCAATAATATTTCCATTGGTCATATATTTGATAATATGTAGTCTACTATAGTTTGGATTAAACATAATGTTAAAATTAATTCACGTGTATCATTTTGTCCATATGAATGATAGAAATTTTAAATTATTTACAAGGTTTGGCTGCTGTTTTTTTTGTTTGTTTGTTTGTTTCATTTTGGTTTTCTTTCTTTTTCTTTTTTCTTCCTTCCTTTTTTTTTTTTTTTTTTTTTGACAATTCCAGGCTCAGACTCAGAGTGGCAGCTAATCACTTATTTTTGATTCACACACAGACACCATTAACTTTCTTTAAATGTATCTGTTTATATTAATACAGTGTATGGTAGATATAATCAGGCCTCTATATCACAATACCCAGGAATACAATGAGTTTACAGTAACAATATGTCAGCCTAACTCAGCCTCATTCTTCCCGAAAGCATGACTTCTGTCTCCATGGATTCAGAAATGCCTTTTCTGTGATTCCTTGGTGACAGACAAAAGGATGTTTTTAGGCAAAACTATTTGTTTTTGTAAATTGTGTTTCATTGAATGATAGCTATGGCCATCAATTTATATGGTGCCTGTGGGCACCCAGGCTATAATACAAGAGCTTAGGACAAGCTGCAAAGAAGTATGGACCCCAAATCCTGAAATATTTGCTACCTTGTCCTTTAGGGAAATGTTGCCAGTCCTCAGGTAGTTTGAGCCATCCTTTGAGTTTTACCCTTCCCTTCTATACCTGACCCAATTGCCCTGGAACCTGCTATGTAGATAAGACTGTCTTGGAACTCAGTAAGATCTTCCTGCATCTGCCTTCCCATTTCTGGGATTAGAAATGCACTCCCCAAGCAGCTTCTTGGGTCTAGAGCAAGAATCAAGGAATCCAGCAGAAATCTCCCTCAAATAAAACACTGAGGTTTGAGGATATTCTGATATATCCTTTCCCCTGACAACCTGGAACACTGATCATCTCTTACAGTGAAATATCAGGAAGGTTCCCTGTATTTCAATAAGCATACTTCAAATGATCACAGTACTTATAACAGATATGTCACTGTAGAGAAAAATGAAGGATGCTTATAATCTCATGTAGACTGAGCACTCTATGAACACTTTGTTATGGAGAAAAGAGTGAAAAAAATCAAAGTAGGTGCAATACCATTATTAAAGTAGTATATCCATACTGGTATCTGGTATGTTATATTTTACTTTGCCCTAACTATGGTTTAAAGAGGGAGATTCTCATTTCAATGAGAGTATTTATTTGACAACATGAAAAACTATCCACATCTTCTTAGATATAAAACATGAGGAATAATTATCGTAATGATTAATTCATGTGTAATTTTCCCCAAGAATATCATGAAAGCATAGAGATACATGTATACTTTACTGATGCTTCTACAAGTTCCCATGATTTGCCTTTCACACCTCATATTATAGAGACAAATACTTCATATATCTTCAACTTAGCCATAAAGCCAGTAAGGCTAAGGGGATTATAGAAATCATCAGTTATATTTTATCAAATTACATAATGCATTATTGAGTTCTAAGAAGTATTCCTTGATAAAAAACAAAATATGAATTGGAATATATCATATAAATATGCTTACAAAATTTCCTGATTTGCCTCAGGAGAAATAGAATACATTGAACGAAAATCAATTTGAAATATGTAGTGAAGTTTTTAAACCATTCAAAGAATTTGGGAACATTTTGAGTGATACATGTCTCATTAAAAAAAAAAAAAGTTTTGTTTTTGAATTCTAATTTCTATGTCAGTGATTGAAATTCTACATCTAATTATTAAACAAAATGACATCACAAGCAGCAACAACCCCTGACACCCCCCCCACCAAAGAAAAAGAAAAGGAAAAAGAAAAAATAGAAAAAATCCTAAGCAGAAAAATGCTGTTGTCAGTAATGTCATAAATCAAATAAACAGAACACATATTTGCAGAACCTTTCACCCCCACACAAAAGAACATGTCTCTTCTCAGCAGCTTGTGGAATTTTCTCCAAAATTTATCAAATATTTGGGCACAAAGCAAGTCTCAATAGATACTAGAAAACTGAAATTACAGCCTGTGTCTAATTTGACTACAATGGATAAATGCTGCATATCAGCACAACAAAAAGTTTAAAAACTCATGGAAACTAAATAATATAAAATGGGATTACATAAATTAAGAAAAAAATAGAAACTTTTTGTAATTAAATAAAAACAAAATATACTCAAACCTATAAGACAAATTGATGGCAGTTGTAGGAAAGTTTATGACATTAAATGCCTACATTAAAACATTGCACAGATCTCATTCTAACAACTCTAAAAGTAAACCTGAAAGATCTGAAACAAAAAGAAGAAATAACACTCTAAAGGAGTGGAGAACAAGAAATAATCAAACTCAGGGCTGAAATTAATAAAATAAAAAAAAACTAGAAAAAGTCAATGAAATATAAAGTTATTCTTTGAGAAAATTAATAAGATGGGTAAACCCCTAGTCAGGCTCACTAAAAGATATATAGAAGAAATAATAGAATTGGAGATGAAAGGTAGACATAACAAAGGACACTGAGGAAATCAAGAGAGTCATAAGGACATATGTAGTGATATATTAGTTATGTTTTATTAAAGCTTGCCTGAGGATTCAGAAAGCAAAATTAGCCTCAAATATAGAGACCATGTAGTGGTGATACACATCTTTAATCCCAGCAGCCAGAAACTAGGAGATGGTGGTATACACCTATCATCCCAAGACTCGGGATTAAGAAATAGACTGATCTTTGTGAGTCCAAGGCCACCCAGGTCTATACAAGATTGATCCAGTCCTAAAGATCTCAGCTCCTGGGATCACAGGCCTTTAGTCCTAGAATTAGGGAGGTATATAAGGAGGTATATAGGGAGAATTAGGGAGGAACAAGATCAGTATCAGGAATTCATTCTCTAGCCACACTGAGAACAGGAAGACACTGAAGTCTCAGGATTCTCCAGCCATGCTGAGGAGAGGTTGCAGTCTGAAGCATGGAGACAAGATCAGCTCATTTAGCCTGAAGAAGGGGTAGAAGCTAGTGGCCAGCTGCTTTGCTTTTCTGATCATTATTTTGAAGTTTGAACCTCAATATCAGTTTCTGGGTCTTTTACTTTTCATGTTACAGTCATACTTTAAGAAAATCTTTACTCCAACAAATAAAAAATATAAATGAAATGGATGATTTTCCTAATATATACCAACTACCAAAGGTAAAAATTAAAACCAGGTTTGCAACTTAAACAGACCCATATATACCCTAGTGACATAGAAGCAGTATTTTAAAAAGTCTCACAAACTGGAATAAAAAAAGTTAAAAAGAAAAAAGAAAAGCTCAAGAACAGTGGGTTTTAGCATACAATCTACCAGACTTTCAAAGAAGAGTTAATGCCAATATTTCCCATATTAATCCACAATATAGAAATAGAGGTGAATTGCTCAATTTGTTTTGATAAGGCCACAGTTACCCTAATATCTAAACTACATAAATACCCAAATAATAAATAAATTCCAGACAAATTTCCCTTATGGACACAGATGCAAAAATTCTCAAAAAATACATTCAAAATGAATCTAAGAACACTTCAAAAATTTCCTCCACACTCTCTTTAACTGGATTTTTGAAGCTCGACCTGGTTCTTGGTTATGGATCTCTGTCTAGTTCCATCATTTAGTGGATGAGGGCTCTATGATGATAGTTGGGGTATTCACCAATCTGATTACAGTGGTAGGTCTGTGCAGGCATCCTCTCTTATTGCTAGAAGTCTTAGTTGGGGTCTTCCTTAGGAGTTACCCTAGCACCACGTTTCTGCCTAAAGTCACAGTGGCTCTCTCTATTAAGACATCTTTTTCATTGCTTATATAACTACAGCAGCTAGGTATTGAGTAAGGAATTAAAGAGGAGAGAAATGTCTGAGGAAGAGAAAATAAAAGATATAGTTATAGGTGGATGGAAAAAAGTGGGGAGACATTAGAGAATTTCACAAAGAAGAGAAGTCAGACAGGGTTAAAGGAGGGAGTAATAAGAGGGACAACTAAAATTAAGGGCTATTTGAGAAGAAATTTGGAAATATAATTCAGTAGAAGCCTCATACACGGACAGACAGACACACAGACACAGACACAGACACAGACAGACAGACACACACACACACACACACACACACACACACACACAATCCCACTTCTGACACCAAATATCGTGGGTTAATAAGGATCAGGATAAACATATAGGCCAAATAGATGTTTATTCAGGGAGAAATACCTTATAACATAGACAGGTGAACACCAGCAGGTTCCACAAGATGCTTTCCTATTTGCACGTCCTGCCATCAAGAGAGCACTCCCTGGCTCCTCCTCTGACCTAGTTCCCCAGGTCACTTCCGCTCCTGTCTCTACCCCCCAATGGGCATGGTCAGTGCCACAAATGTGGACCAAGTGAATATTTCACTACATAAACACACACACACACACACACACACACACACACACACCTAATGGAATCATCAAATAACAGGGGATACAGAGCCACAGCTACGCATCTTTCATGATTAAATAAAACCACTATTGCCAGAAATGGAATACATCTAATTGATGTTGTTGTACCAAGGGATTCCTTAGAAACACCTTAACTAGGCATGCTAGTCTCAAGGCCATTGGTTTCTCTCCACAGTTTGATTGTAAAGCCCTATTGATGAAATGAGGAGAAATTGAGCTGTTGCCTTTCTCGAGCCTTTACCCCTACTGGTCATGGTACTGAAAGTTATGCTACAATCATTTCTATCTACAAAAGTGACCATCTTGCATGACATGCTTTTATTCAATTTCTTTTTCAAGTACTACAAGTGTTGTTTGTGTCTCTGCTGTTGCCTATGTTTCTTGTGGTTTGTCTCTGACTTTTCTCTCCTACTCTGTTTTTTTTTTTTGTTTCCTATTTGTTTGTAATTATAGTGAAAAATAAGGACGTGGATTTGGATGGGTGAGGAATTGGGTAAAATCTTGGGGGACTTGGAATTTGATCAGAATATATTGTTTGAAAAAAATCTATGTTCTATAAATATTTATATTATAAAAATACTGGTATTAGTATCATTATCAGTCCCCAAATGTCTTACAAAATAAGCTATACATAAGAAAAAAATCAGACTTGTACAATTTCATGGGTTGGAATTAGTATCCTCAACACTGAATTTTCACATTGCAATATTTATGAGTTTTCATAAATATATTTTCTTGGTACAAAGAATCCCAGGAACCTCAATGTATAGTTTATGAGACAAATACAAACACATGCCAAAGGATATTTAGGGGAATGGTAAATTTTGTTTGCTCATCCACTAAGGCTCCAAGATGAGGTTACGTGACTCAGCATTATGCCTCTACCTATGTGTGTGCTTGTCACTCTTAGTGTCTTTAAACTGATTACACAGCTTTCTTATCCTCACAGCTACCTATCACTTTATGGCCTTGGAAGATAGGCCAGTACTGCCTCCCCATCAGTTTAATTTTACTGTTGTTTTCATACACTTTCAGTTAAACTATATATAAGTCACCTGTCTCTTATCCCTTTCCTTTCTTCACCCCCTCTCCAGTGCCAGTCTTACTCTTTCCATTTGCTCCCTTCAAAATGATAGTACTTCTCTGATTCTTATTTGTTGCACACACACACGCACACATACACACACACACACACACACACACACAGTGCATAAATATACAAATGCAACCTGCCAAGTCTGCTTTTGATGTTTGTGTGTATATGGTTTCAGGGCTGACCACTGTGTTTTGAAAAACACAGTAAGGACCTTATTTCTGGGTGAGGCTAATTCTCTTTCAACAGTCATGAGGGTTGTGTCCCCTTGAGATTTTGCCCCTTGTGCTTTAGTACATTTATTGATATTGCCATTGTTCAGATACCATTTCTGCAATTATTTCTTTTCTTTTGGACATAATTCTTTATTAAATGTTTGAAAATTTCACCTCATGCACCCCAATTCCACTCAACTCCCAGTCCCTCCATATTTGCTCCATGCTTTTGCCCTCATAATTAAATAAAAACTAAATAAACAAGCAAAAAACTGCATTGATCCTCCATCTTTCCATTATCAATTAATTTATCCTAGTGGAATCAGGATTAGCAGTGTGTTGCAAAATATACCCTTGTTGTCCAATCAGTCCCTCATGCAAAATTGTTCATTTATGCAACCATTTCTAGGAGCGATTGTTTTACAATCTTCTTCCTTCTCTTCCACAATGTTGCCTGAGCCATAGATGTAGATGTATCCACTGAGGCTGAGCTCACAAAAAAATGTAGGTGTTTTGTTTGCTTGTTTGTTTGGTTGGTTGGTTGGTTTTTTGTTGTTGTTGTTTTTTGTTTTGTTTTGTTTTGTGTGTGTGTTTGTGGTTTTTGGAGGAGGTTTGTTTTCATTTGTGTTAAAAGGAAGCTCCTTTGATGAGTGCTGATACTCTTCTCTGTGTATATAATGATAAGATTTAGAGTGTAGTAGGGAATTATTCCGGTGTAGCAAAATAGTAATAGTAGATTATCTTCTAAGATGTATGTCCTCAGGAACCCTAGGAAATTGGTTATATCTACTACCAGGCAGGAGTCCCTTACTGCTGAATGGGCATCATGTCCAAATAAGAAAGCTGTTGGTTGCCACCAATATGTATGTACCTTTATGGCATCCCTATCAGTTCTTAACTTTTTCTTTTATTAATTCTATATTTTTTGATATAAGCTTTCTGAAGCCAATTAATTGCATGCATTCACACATGTCACAGTGAAAGTAAATATCAGAGGCTCTGCTTTTAAAACACACAACATAATAACAAGCTTTTCTAAGTTTAATAGGTTGTTTTGGAGCATGTTCATGTGCAGTAGCATTTTGGCACATCTATCACTTTTGTCCTTGTTCAGCTACTGTTTAGGCAGTCATTTGGTGAGAATGTATAGATATATCTTCTGAGAGAAGATCAGGATGTTTTCATGATACAGTCTAATGCAAACTCCCTGATCCTCTTAAAACCTTTCCACCCCTCTTCCGCAATATTCCATAAACCTTAGGTGTTGGGAATATATTGCCATTGTAGTTTTTTTTCATTTTAAAGGGTTAATAATAGTGTAGATATATCAAATAAGAAAATATGTATGTGACAGACAGTACATACCACACTCTCTCCACAAATCCATCTAATTGTGGACACTAAGGAAATCATGAAGAGTATTACACTGAACATAGGAATGCTGCTATTTCAAAAGGAGACAGAGATGCCATATTTATTCTGCTTAGAAAACATGAAATTATTTAGCTTTAATTTCAAAAATATGTAATAAAATTAGCTTTATTATTGATGGCTGTGTATCTGTGTTCACTCAAAAAGAAAACAACTTCTGCTACATTCTAAAGTATATATTAAATATGGAGTTATATGGGGTTTCAAACTATCCTTTAGTTATAATGTTACTTCCAGGAGAGTGAGGTAGAAGTATCTTGAAGTCCAATTTGGGATATATAACCTCAAAAGAAAAATAAGAGGGTAGGAATAGGAGACAGAAAAGAGGAAGAGAGAGAGAGAGAGAACATAAAAGAGGGAGCCATTATTGGTTTGAAGAGAAAATTGAACCTAAAGAAAGGTCTAGAGACCTACAAGCCTGACTCCAACTAACAATTTGAGCAACCGTGGAAAGACTACCATAATTGCCCTTCCCTGATAGTGAGATCATCAACTAAATTATCCACAATTTTAGAGCCCTCATCTAGTACCTGTTGGAAACAGAAGCAAACACCAACAACCAAATACTGAGTCGAACTAGAATCCAGATGCAGAGAGAGAGGACAAGGCCAGTTTTCAGAAACACATAGAGACAGCTGACCTGGACAAGCAGGAGCTAATGGCACCCCATACTGATAGCTGGGAATCCAGCATGGGACTGACTCAGACCCCCTGTATATGTGGCTCAGCTAGAAGGACTGAGCAGTCTAAGGGGCCTCAGACAGTAAAACCAGGATGTATTCCTGGTGCACAGAAGGACCTTGCAGACACATCCCCCATGGAGGGATATTCCCTTAACCTGGAGACAGGAGAGAAGTCCTAGTCCCTACTTCAAATGACTTGACAGATTTACATGACCCCTACCTGAATAGCATAGCCCTACATGTAAAATGGGAGTGGGGGATGGGAGGGGGTTGGTAGGGTGCATGTGAGGGGGGAAAGAGGGTAAGAGAGAGGGAGGGAGGGAGGGAGGAGGAGGCAAGGGACAGAGGGAGGGAGAGGAAACTGGGTTCGACATGTAAAATTTTTAAATTATATTATTAATAAAAAAGATAAAAAAATAGGAGGATATCAAGTAATCTCTTTATTAGAACTAAGTGATCAAAGGAAATCTTTAGATTCATTATATATGATATAATCTAGTTACCAGCACATGGCAATTCATAAGACAAGTCTGTTTCTCTGTTAAAATGGCCTGTTATTAGTGAAGAACAATTTTATTTTATATTTTAAAGTAATTTCTTTTACAGTATAACAATATTCTTTTTTTCATTTGTCTGGTTTAAATTAGAGGAACAATCTTATTTTATATATCAATCCCAGTTTCCTCTCCGTCACATCCTCCTATGCCCCACACCCCCATCCCATCCCTCTTCTGTTGGATAGAAAGTGTGAGGCCTTCAATGGGGGATCATCAAAGTCTGTGACATCATTATGGGGCTGGGCCTAGGCCACCCCCCCCCCCCACTGCGTGTCTTGGCTGAGAGAATATCTCTCTATAGTAGGGAATAGGCTCCCTATGTCCATTCATACACTAGGGATAAATGCTGTTCCACTACCAGAGGCCCCACAGACGTCTCAGGCCTCCTAACTAAGACCCATATTCAGGGAGCCTGGTTTGGTCCTATGCTGGCTTATGAGCTGTCAGTTTGGGGCTATGAGCTCCCCCTTGTTCAGGTCAGCAGTTTCTTGGGTTTCTCCAGCCTGGCCTTGACCTCTTTGTTCATCACTCTTCCCTCTCTGCAACTGGATTCCAGTGGTTTGGCTAGTGTTTAGCTGTGGGTGTCTGCTTCTGCTTCTATAAGTTACTGTATGAAGGCTCTAGGATGACATATAAGGTAGCTATCAACCTAATTATAGGGGAAGGTCATTTAAGATAGCCACTCAACTATTGCTTGGATTCTTAGTTGTGGTCATCTTTGTATATCTCTGTACATTTCTGTTTTGCCTAATTTCTCTTTGAACCTATATAGTAGCTCCCTCTATTAAGGTATCTATTTCCTTGCTGTTTTCTTAACTGGGTTATCTCACTCTTGACATGTAAAATTATGTATTATTCTAGTGTACAAAGTGCATAAAGCAATGTTTTTCTTTCTTATAAGTTATGAAAAGCATCCAAATATAAATATATCTTTATAACTTTAAATACTTAAATTCATGACCATTTTTCATGGAAACTTTCTAGTTATGGAAGATGAGTAAAAAATGAGAATCCCCGCCTAATATTGATTTTACTAGGTAACTATTACCTTTCACCTTGTCCCAGAATTTTCCTCTTCAAATATTTGCCAAAAAAGAGGTCATGGTTGGACAAAATCTTATAAGTATCCATGAATTCTGATGAGATATTGACAGGTGACCTCCAAAGCTAAATGTGTTTGCTTTAAGGAGCCAGAAAGATTTCTTTTAGCCTTCCCTGAGATACATCCATAATAAAGCAGTAAAATTTGTGCTATTTTGAATATAAATTAACTTGCACCTGAAGCCTGCTAGGCTGGGGAAATCAAGATATGACTGAAATAGATAGATGATAGGAATGACCTGATTTCCTATTACATCAACCTCATTCATTTGCTGGGTTTTAAATGTGAAGCCAAGGTTTTAACTCAGTTGGCATCAATTGTGCCTTCAGCTGCAAGAACAGTAGACATAAGAGTTTCTAGTCTATGTCTTTCCTGAGGTAGAGACACTAAAGCTTCTACCCTCTCAACCCTGGAGGCTCATCATGCAGCCCATTCAACACTGAGTCACCATAACCACAGAGGACATGAATCAGAAACATGTCTTTCATCTTCTCCATGCACTAAGGGTGAAATTAATCAATTCTATTTTAAACTTTCTTGACTCTCTATGGGATAACCAATTTGCCTTCTTTTGGAAGGCTGAGAGGAGAGATGATGGAAGAGCCAAGGTTGATTCAAGGATGTCCATCCTAGAATAGATTAGGTTTTGGCTTGTGCACTTCTTAGACTTGCCATACTAAATTTAATGTTATGTATACTGAGGACAATCACTGTGGATGCTCAAGATGATTTTAACTTTTAGAAACCAGAATGCAGAAGACTATCTTAGTACAAGGAATAGGTATCAAGATAATAGTATCAAATAACCATGTTTAGTAGAACAGGTGAAAAGACCATGATCTAAACTCAGTGGGCAACCTTACACTGTTTTCTTCATCCTCAGTGACCTGCACATTCCTGATATGAAAAATATATTTAGTAAATATTTCCAAAGAAATGGCGATCTATTAAATTAAATGCATGATAGAATTATTGCAAATTATTAATAAAATACTATATCATCATATTAGAATATATTAGCAAATGGTTTATAGTAACAAGGTAAATGTGAAAAAAAATCTTATACCAGTATGTAGAACATACTGATTCAATCAATCTGTTGTAGAACAGATTGATTTCTTTTAAATAACAAAGGCAAATTCCTAGTTTTGTTGAGAATATAAGAAAACTGAAATATCTTGAATGATTTGGGAGTACATAAAGCTTTAAAACTTTTCTGAAGAATATTTTTTTCAATGAATGTGTCAAAATAAAAATTAAAGTGTAAAAATAAAATTCTCATTGGGTGAGAATTTTATGTATGGGTGGCTCTTGAAGACATATGAAAACAAGACAAGCAGAAAAGAATACATGCTTAATGATTCAGTTCCTACAAAGTGACTACACAGGAGAAATTAATCTATGGTATTAGGAGACATGACCTAAGTTAATTGAGTTGAAGAGATCTGTGACTGACAAACATCATGGGAGGGCCTTCTGGGGATAGCATACTTCTATTTCTTCTTGTATTCAGTTTGTGAAAACACATAAGGCTCTGCCCCCTATAAAATTTGCATTTTATATGTATAAGCTATTCCAAATTGGAAGCTTATTTTATTGTTATTGAGATAGGGTCTGGCAGATACCCAACATCTTTCAGATTCAGCTTAATGAGTACTGCTATTATAGAAGGATATGAGCACACATAGCTAAATGTAGGTTACTTTTTAAGAAAATAAAAATGATTTCTATAAACCATTGACATTTTTACCCAGCTAGTCAAAACATAAACTGCACAAAAGTACAGAAAATCACTATTTCAAATAGCTAATAACAACCAGAAGAAAGTTACCCACTCATACACATGTACATGCATATGTGTTTTTATGAATGTGCAATTATATTCTGTGTAGATTTTCATTCCAGATCAGTCTCTTAGTCCTTTAGCTATATCTGACCCAAATCAGGTATTATCAAAGCAGATTGAAGTGATATGTCTTGAGGTGACAAGAGATGGTCGAGGTCATCACTTCACAGAAGCCCTTAAGTAATCACCCAGGAAAACTGCCACAATGCATTACTGAATGAATGAAGGCATGTCTGCAAGGAAAGCTGTATGGTAGATAAGGTGCTCAGAAATGAAGTACTCCTGGTCATAAACAACATTGCATATAAATAAATCCAGCCCTGTACCCTCTGCTCACTACTGGCATTATATAAAAAGAGACATCTGGAATCACATGCTTGCTTCTGCATGGACTCTGTATAACCATGGGGACTTGACAGTTCACAGACTGCATCTATCACAGAAGCAAATAATAAAATGAAGAACCAAATGACCTCTGCTTATATGAAAGCTTTTCCCAACTGGAGAGGATTCTTGCAATTTTGTTAACTGCATGGCTTGTATTTTAAAGTTTTTCCCTTCAGCATTCTATCCTAAAAGCCTCTTTTAATATAAGTATAAATATGAACTGGGCCATTACTGGCATATATTGATTTCTTTTCTTTCTAAAACTGTAACAACTTTCCACTCAAAACGCATTTACCTCCCATTATGTTATGAGAAGATGATATTTTGGGGCTTCCTCTTGACTTGATAGTAATTTAGCCACAGCACACAGTACACAGATTAACCAGAAAGTAAGTCTTCTTTACTTATGAAAGTTAGCATTTCAGGATACAGCAATAACGTTTTTAAGTGTTCTTCCATACTTCTGTTACTTAGAGGGCAATATAAGAGCATTTCACTTAGTGATAATTGCATAAAAAGGTTCTCCTAACCACACTTCCTTCACCTTTCTTGATACTTTATTCTGAAGAAAACTTTTGATTGTCCCTGATATCTTTTGAGCCAGCAGCTTCAGTAGGTGTTCTTCCTTATATGACCCCCAAAAGGACACAATATTTTCCTTTCCATAGTCATAACCTTATGTAATACTTGGATTACCAAAAATAAGACAATTTTAATAGGACACCTGAATTTCATATTAACCAAGACTAGAGTTCTATCTGCATTCATCACCTTGTACTCTTTTAATCACTTCTTGGATAATGTTTCTGGTAAGTGAAAAAAAATAGGCATAAATATATTTGACTTGAATATTTTTCTGATAATGAAGGGTACATTGAGTCTGGACACCTCCAAAACAAATAAATTGCCTCAAGAAGTGGGAAACTTAAGAGCTGGGTACTAGTAGCAAACTCATGTGATGGCACGAGAACAGGCTTGGATATAAGATTAAATTTCCTTTAAGTGTTAGAACTAACATCATATTGGAAAAATTAGGTATTTTCATGTTTCTTTATTCATAATCTGGTCCTTTCTCTCACTATGAGAGCAGATGAACAGGGCCAGCAGTTACACCCCAAATGTATCTTATCCTAGATTTGTTTCTACCTTTCTACACAAATTCAGTCACTAAAATCCTTAAATATATCCTTTACTATTTGAAAATTTCTATCGTTGATATGCAAATGATACAACTAACAAATGAAGACAAAATCACTGGAGGAACTTTCCCTCATGCTATTCATTCAACACCAACCTTATTAAAATGTACACGAAATACTCTATCCTTCTTATGACTTCCTCATGACTTTGCATCATGGTTTGAACATTTGAATTACTTCAAGAAGTATCCATTCTCATTGCTATTCAAGATAGCCAGTCAGTCTTACACTATGCCATTTTCCTTACCCATCATGACCTAGCCACCCTCATCTCTGTACAATCTGACCCATAAAGATCTAGTCATTTCTGTCTACAATATGTTCTATTTTTGTCCTGATTTTAAATTAAATGTCACCTTTTCCTTGACTACTCAGAAGGAGAAACAAAGATATTAAAAAATCATATAAAGGAGAACTATTTGTTCCTATTTTACTCACCCTTATGTTTGTTACCCAAGTGCATGAAATCTGTGCCTAACATATTTGCAAATTAATTACTGGATTTGAAAAGAATGATTATGTTGTCACAAAGTACAGGTAATTCTACCTATTTATCAGTGGTGGCCAATAATTTAGATGTGGCAAATTATGAAAAATGAGTAACACCTGTTTCAGGAAAAAGAATTCTTCATAAATCATAACTATTAATGTGGTATTTTTTTCTCAGGTAAGGACTTATTTTGTTAGGGGAGGGGCTGTGATACATACTTGTGAAAGTTCCCTTGCGGATTTCATTGCTCAAAGCTTTATTTTCTGGCCTTTTGCCATTCCAAGAATTCCAGTGTAGCCATATTCTCTACTAGCTTGTTTTTCTCCTGATACATGAGTTTTCAACTAATTTTTAGACATGGTATTTGAAACCATATAATCCCTGTAAGGAGTAGCACCTAATTTAAAAATTAATAATGATTTCAGGGCAATATTATTACATTTTTTTTGTTTTCCTGTTTGTTTGTTAGATTTGTGCTTTGTGTGTGCTGTGTGTGTGTGTGTGTGTGTGTGTGTGTGTGTGTGTGTGTGTGTTGCTGGGGATTAAATCCAGGACTTGGACATGCATTATCTCACTGGGTAAAACACTTAACCAAAGTTTGGTTTCTCAAAATATACAACCATTTCCCTAAACATGCAAAAACCAAAAATCTGGAAAACATAATGCTCTGTGGAATGCTGAGGAATTTGAATGTGAATTATTCATAAAGTCTTTTACACTCACTGTAAAACCTTAATGTGTCTGCTCTTGAGGTCATTCACAGACAGGTTTACAGCCATTCTGTTAGCAACACTCAGAATGCACATTGCTTAGCTCAACTGTGGCAGTGTCTTTCCAAAGAGAAACTTGGTGGAGTTCTCAATGGCTCTCAGGGCAGCATTATGTTAAGTGAGGCAAAGCTCTCTTAGCATTGTTTCCTTCTCAGGTGATTCAAGTTGCCAGGTAGATGGCTAGGACTCAAGGACTAGAAAATAGAGGGAAGTAAACTGCCAGTTCTCTAAGTTTTAAGCAAAAAGTGCTCTTAAGAAACAGTGTTAAAATAAAAGGCCTAACAATCATTTCAAAAACATGCAGTTGTCCTGGCCCCTCTCCAGCACGTTTCTATTACCTTTGTGCTGCATGTTAGCATGGTGTGATTTTACACCTCAGGTCTTCTTTCTGCACGTTGCTACTCTGGTCAGATGCTCAGCACATAGGCATGGGACTGCTGTGAAACTCATGTGCACAGGTTGAATCAGCACTTTGTGATGCTGAATCAGTGACCTTTCAAAGCAGAGCCTTGTTGAGAGGCTGTTATTATAAAGGGAGAACCAGGATATAAGTGATATATGAACCACTAATTCCAGATAATTCTTACTTAAAAATTAAGACTAAGTAGAATATAAATTTAATATTTCTCTTAACTCTATGAGTTTATCCTAAAGAATGGTAAAAAAAAAAATTAGAAAAAACTCCAAATATTTATCTAGGTGTGGTGGCATATATTTTCTTTTAGTCCCAGCACTCAGGCTACAGGCAGACATATCTCTGTGAGTTTGAGGCCAACCTCATTTATATAGTGCTACATACTTAGGTCCAGGGCAGTCAAGGCTGTGTAAAAAGATCCATGTCTAACCTCTTTCAGTAACCCTGGCATATTTTCTCCATGTGTGTCACTGTCCCTGGGAGACAGGAAATGGAGAACAGCATATAGTAACAGACATACACACAATTTAGTTTTCCTTTCTGTTACTATAAATTAGTTCTTCATTATCTAAAATTTTCTGCTAACAAAATTTACTTTCCTATATGTATTCTTTGCCATGATTTTGCTTGGATATACCAACATTGCTTGTATATTGTTATCAGTAGTTTTATTTTTTGAGGGGAGAGTATGGCTTCTTTTTATTACTCACTATGATTAGTGATTTTTAATAATGTTGCTATATGTATTAATAGTGTTCCCATGGTGTAATATTATATTCATTTACACATTGGTAAAAATTTTGGTTTTTTCTAGTTCACAAAAATTATAAAGTAAATAAAAACACAAAAATAAGTTTTATGTGGTTCATGTTTTTAATTTGTATGGCAGATAATCAGAAAAATTATTTCAAAAACTTCTTTATGATGCTGTGAGAAAAGCTGCAATTGTTTGTAGGTGGTGACGATATTAGAGAATTCCAATTGTTCTCACATGACAGTGCTATTGACAACAATTTAAACTGACTTATCCCTGTTTTGCAGGGATAACACTTTGTGCTCAATACTCATTTCTTTTATGACCTTTGAGGACAGTTATTAGCCATGCTGACTCCTTTGGGATAGTGTCTATGTAAATATTTTGCACCTTTTCTCCAAACTAAGCTTTGCATCTTCTTGGCTTTGAACTGTATTCTTACTTACTTTGAATAAAAGATTAAAATACTATAACTTTTCCCCAATACTTAGTTTGTACCTTTTTTATACAGTAAAGTATTTTCAAGAAAGACTTTTTTTAAGGTAAAATCTTTGTGTACTTATCCCATCACTGACTTCTGCAACTTGATACTTTTTGATTTAATTTATACAAACCCTAAGGTACACTAGTTGGACCTACAGTATCTTCTATGACTTATATTTTCCTTGATATGTGTTTCCATTTCATATGTTAAAATTTTGGCTATATAAATTCTTTTCAGTACAATATTTTGTATAGTTTCAAGTTATTTACCTATTTTGGTGTTTAAATGCTTCATTGTATTCAGAGAAGTTGACTTAAAAGTCCTCACATGATAATGAAATCATCAGTTGGTTCTGAGTAACTGCCTGTTAACTGATTGTTGTTCTCCTGACTATGGGTCATGTTTCACTGCTTTTTATTTCTGTTGATTACAGGCTGTATTCCTTTGTCTGTGCATTCTCTTTGTTTATCTCTCTTAAGGAAGGACTGAGCTGTGTCAGTGATGGAGTCACTGATGAATTCCTTTACATTTATAGGCTTGTATGGTACATTTTTCTTCAATGATGATATGCTGTTCCTGCTGAGGAGAGGCCTTCTTGTGGTCTCTGTGGTAAGTTCTCAGCATGTATGAAAGTCTTCTCTTACTGGACAGGTTTCTACATGTCTTTGTCCTGAGCAAAAACATTGATCATTCATTCTCAGCTCCTCAGTGGATCATGGATACAGAGTATCACACCATTTATTTGCCTGAGTTCCTGAATGTCAAGACCGCATCGACCAGCAAAGAAGACGTAATGCTAGGACTTTCTTTAAGCAGCTTTACTCAGGTACCTTGAATAATCTTCTGTCCTGGGGGAAAGCCAGCCCACAGCTTATAAGGCCTTGGGGTAGCCAACCCCACCATGCCACATGGTGAATGCAGATAGGTCCACATATGCAGAAGAAAGCCTAGATCTCAGCTTTAGCCAAATAAGGACTTGTTTACGCCAGAGAGCTCTCACCATCGTGAAGGTGGAAGGTAGAAACCAGTGCCACCTTTAAGGCGCGGCACTTCGCAGCTCTCTACACCTGAAACAGACTCAAGGATGCCCTCTCACTCCTTCTGTCCCTCCATCACTTCTCCCCCAATCTATTTACCCTACCTAAGCCTCGGTCTTCATCTTCTTAGCTGATTAATGCTCTCCTTACGGGAATCCAGAGACAAAGCTATTGCAGATGCCACCTTGTGTTTGTTCACTTCCATCTGACTTAGCTTTGTGTGTTCTGACGCACAATGTTTGGAAACAAATGTTTAATAATTGTAATCATTCTCATTGCTATTTACAGTTGATGAGAAAGTGATCTAATTTCTAATGGAAAGAAGGGTAGAATTAAGAGCTACATATGGTCATTTTATATATCACTTTTAAAGATTATCTATCATATTCATGAACTTATTTTACAGTTAAAATATGCATATCAAATTAGCCATTTTATATCTAACTCCGCAGAGAAGATGGCATACTGCGCTGGTACTATGGACTACATGTTCATTTATAGATTGTGGAGGATTGGACCCAGGAACTCAGGTCTGCTATGCAAGTGCTCTGCCACTGAGCTCTCATCCCAATCCCAATCTTACATGACATCAGTGTGAAATGACACTATTACTGTCTCTTCTCTGTTCTTATGTCTAAAATACCACTCCTCATGACTCTAGTACAGATTTTATTTGTGGAGTTATGAGAAATGCAGGCTGGGCACCCAAGCAGAAAAAGAATGTTGTCTTCGAAGCCAAATCCCCAGTAACCAGAAGAATCAGCTAGGAAACGTGTGCAGATTTCAGTACAATTCATAGCTCCTGACATTTTATAGACCATGAAGAACCAAGTTTAACTAGCATAGAAAAAGTAATATATTTCCTCTCTTTTGTAGAAAGCTGCAAAGAATATATCTTTGAAGGCAGGATGGAGATTATCACCATGTTCTTCTATGGATAAATGTTCTTCTATGGATAAATATGAGAGTTCAGTTTCTGAAGCTGTGGCATAATTTGTCAGCAATACATTCACATAATGGTTAAAAATAAGTACTATTACTAGAGGAAAGAATAAACACTAGTGGTGTGCACTTCAGCTCTGTATGCTGTGGCACACATATTACAGAGGTGGGTCCTTGGCACCTTACTTTGAAACTCGTATTACTAAACTGTAGTCCATCTGATTCCCTAAAACTAGTATTTTTTAGTGGTGGGTTATTAGGACACTAAGTCCAAAGCACACATGCTTCTGCAAAGTACAGTGCTCCTTAATGACTTAAGGAAAACAAATAGATGCTTCAGGGCTTAATGATACCCACCCTGTCCTCTGGGCTTCTAACCTTACAAACTCAATCAGCTATTTTATTTCTGCACAATGAAGTTTATCTCAATAGAATTAGTTCCTACAATTATCTCCCTCAGCAATGATGAGACATCATTAATGTGTTAATTTTGGACTAATAGCTGAAAGTGTGGTATCAGCTATAGCCCATGGATCCCTAAATAGGCTCCCCAGGTTACTGGACAAATCTTTGCAGATTCAAAGCACACAAATACTTTGCCACTCATAAAAGCTAGCTTGCTCACATTTTTTCATATAAGCCCTATTTATATCGTTATTTATTAAACATTTAACATGCGGTAAGCATTGCTCATGGTCTCCACAGACTCTACCTTTTCACTCAGTGGAATTTTTAAGCATTAAGTAAATTGACCATACCAGACATTGATGGCATACACCCTTAATCCCAGCGCTCGGGAGGCAGAGGCAGGAGGATCTCTGTGAGTTTGAGGCCAGCCTGGTCTACAGAATTAGTTCCAAGAACAGGCTGCAGAGCAATACAGAGAAAACTTGTCTCAAAAAAAAAAAAAAAAACAAACAAATGAACAAACAAACAAAATATTAACTAGCTTAAGTTTGAAAAGGCAATGTGTGCTTCCTTTGAAAATGAGTGTTTGTGTGTGAATGACACTGCTAATGTCAAGGAAATAGACACCAGAGGGACACAGGAGCAAGTAGTTAGTGTACCACTCCTACACTCCTACTCAAAGCCCAATCAATTTTAAGCCACCATAGAAATCAATGTGAGTCACTAGACAGTTTTCTGGCTGAGGAGAATGCATTATAAACGGTACACAAGACCTTCATTCTACTTTTCCTTTATTACTGGAGTACAAGAGCAAGCAATCACACATTCTTTAATTTTTCCTTCTAATTCATTGAACTCTCCCCTCACCACCAATCTTCATTTTTGCATATGTAACTTTAGGTTAAAATCAGTAAGTTCTCTTTATTATTTCTACTGGTGACCTATGTTGAAACCTATATTGGTCCCTGTTATGCAATCTCAATTGCCCCAAATACATATTAATAATGAAACCAAATTCCACGCTTTCAACAGGTATGGAGCCCATCTCTAAGTGGTGCTTGATGAGTTGTAACACAGTGGAAAACTATGTATTGAGTCACTAAGTTACATGTGAGTGCAATATAAAGCTAAGGATTCGCTCAAAAACTAGTGAGAGAATCATTATATAAATAATTTATATAAATGCAATGGTTTCCCTGCTGTTAAGCATGGAAGCCCTTCAGAATTACATTTAAAATGCACTTTACAGAAAATGCAGTAAGTGACCTAGAACATGTAAGCAAACACATGGAAACAGGGAAATGAAAGACATTTCCTAATAACCCACTCTGTTTGTATAGGTTAATAAGCATTCAGCAGGCAAATGAATGCATCACCAGTTGCCACTTTTCCTGTTATATTTGATGTCTTAAGTCTATTCCATTGATTAATTCTGTTTTCTGTTATTAATCCTTTTAATTAGTTCAAACAAATTAGCTTTAACATGATATATATACTCAACAAATTGATCATTGTGAGAATAAATCTGCTGTTTATCATTGTCAAGTTCTTCTTGAAAGCATTCTGTACGCAAAGTCTGAATTGGCTTTGTTTGTGTGAATGACAGATAAGATGCAACTAAAGCGTCTGCACTAGGAAAATCCAAGCAAATGCAATCAGTATCTATCAAGCTGTCAACCCAACATCGTTCCTTCTATTCTTTTATTTGTTGGGGATTTAAATGCTTTCAGAAGTAGCCCTGAACCACTAACCACTGCAAGCCATACAGATTGTGTTTCTTAAGATAGTTGAAAGGTGTACTTTCAGGCACCATGTACAGACTTAAAATTTTTACATAATTCATAAACTGTGCTTATGTACTGGAGATGATGTGCTGTTCATTTTTATTAAGCTTCAGAATAAAGAGAGTACTATTCATAACATTTGATTTTTGTTCAAATAAACGTGTGGGAAAGTCATGGTAAACATAAACCATTTAACCTTTATAATGCATTTGGCTTTGACATTATATTACATGTGGGAATAGGTTAAAGCTGAGAAATGTGGAGTAAGGAGCATCCCTTTATTATTATATTTACAATATGTCTGAATAAAATCATTTTAAAATTAGAAAGCATAAAAATGAAATGCAAAGATTCTCCCCCAAAAATCAAAAATCTAATTATTTGAAGAAAAGAAATTGAGCCTCAGGAAAGAGCTGAAAATCCAGTGTTCCCTCCTCCCTATACCTCTTCATCTACAGGAAAAAGCAAGTGGTATGAACTAGTCATTATAGGGGACAGAATACTGATTCCTTTGAACTTCTTGTTGCATATCCAAGGGGACATTTATTTCTTGCTCTCTGTATTCCTTTTCCAGCATTTTGAGAACACTATTTGCTATTCTGCTCTGTGAGTGCTCCAGTTATCCTCTGAAGAGTTTACCCTCAGTGGCAAGGACAAAATGATTGGCAATGGCTAAACTTGCTGCCAGATTGCACAGCAGGATAGTAAAACAGTGTTACTTCCTTTAAAAATGTATATGTTGCCTCTAGGACAATAGAACTCCTCATATTTTTTCCTGCTTCAAAATTCCAGTATGAACAATATCTGGGAATGTTACATGTTTCCTAGAGAATACTGACTTGTATCTAACACCTCAGAGTTGCCATTGTGCATGTTTTAAAATCTGGTTATTTGACCTTCTTATCTATAGTCAGTGATTGAGGGGATAGACTGCAATTTGAAGATTCTTTGGAGCCTTTATTAACTGAAAGTTTTGTAGTAATGTTTTGCAAATTAGCAACACTTATATTTACCTAGTATTTTTTTTGAATTTTAGCAAGATTAAGGTTTAAAGGTCATTATCAATGTGTGTTACAATTCTAAAAGTTTGATCATTTTATAGTGACTTGTTGAAAACAACAACAAAATAAACATGTCAAGTTATATTTTGTAACAACATAGAAGTTGTCTGTACTGTTACTCTTTATTTATTACCAAGTAATACTGTTAATATATAAGGCAACCCTTCAGGTAGGAGAGTATTACAGAACAAAGTCTGTCCTTGTTTTTGACTCTTCATTGCTTACTGCCATCATCTTAGTCTAGCACTGTAATTAGTGCATGTCTGTGTGGTATATGGGTACCACATACTGAATTATGATAGTTATTACTAGCATTTCATAATATTGTATAATTTCTGCATGGTAGGAGAGACATCTTTCAGTTTCAGGCAAAGTCCTGGACAAGTCAGATAAGAATCAAAGAATCACAATAAACTGAAATTTCCATCCCCAAATACAGGTTGTCTACTGAATGCTTCAAAATCTCCTATTAATATTATGTGAAGTCTTTAAAAGCTACAAAATCATGATTTTCAGAGTTACAGTAAGAAAATGGAAAGACAGCTAGTGAAGATCAAGACATTGTTACTGGTGTTATTTCAAGCCAAACTTGTTTAATTGTGTCTGTGTCTGAAAGTGTGTGTGTGTGTGTGTGTGTGTGTGTGTGTAAACATTCTCTTGTGTATTTGTGTATGCATTTGTGTATGCATGCCATGCATTGCTGTGTGAATATGATCACTTAAGCATTCTACCCATTCTATCCCTAACTTTCTTAGTTGTGAGCACCCTCAGGAAGTTCTACCAACATTATGCATCATATGCAAATGACAGGTTTATGCATATGCTCTTACACATGCTTTAAATTGTGGAAAACATTTAGGCTCTACTGCAAACACATAAAATTTCACTTAGATATTGTAATACATTCAGGATAGATGTACTTACATTTTAACATTTTATAATACATTCACAATGAAGCCAGATTAAACTCTATTTCAATTTTCTATAAAAGATGTTCTATTATATAGAAAACAGAACACTTAAAAAAGGTTTAAGAGGAAATCCTTCTAGTGTTCACATTTTTTGACTATTTCAATTCATTACTAGTTAAAAAGGCTATTGAGATACTTTATTGAAGAATAAATGTGGAATGAATACACTACCCATTATAGTTGGTGCAATACAAACATTAGTTTCTGTTTTGATGTTACTACAGCCTACATATTTCATAAATAAATGGATCAACCAATAATATTTAAGATACAAAACCATTTAAACATGGGCTAATTAGGTAGAAGACTGGGATAGTTATATCAGAAAGAAGTAAATTAATCTCTCCCCTTTTTTATTAGTAAGAAAACAGAAGCCCAAATAAAACTACTTAAGAATTTTTGTATGCTCTATGTGCCATTCTTTTTTGTAATTTTTGACTTTGTGTTTTACTCTTTCTTCGGAAACACATATATATGAAAATACCTTAAAGCCCTTGTTCTACATAGAGCATTTCTTTCCTCCTTTAGTGCAAAATGATTCAGAATTCAGAAGCTAAACAGCTATGGCTTACTACACTATGCCTTGAATAACAGTGGAGAATTAAATACAATATTCAGAACAGCCAAATTCCACAGTTAATGAACATTTATTGATAGTATATATAGCATGCTATAATATAACATAGCATATTATAGTTACATTAAGACAATGTTGACATGGCTTTTGCAAGTATTATATGGTAAACAGACATATAAAAGGGAACTTTATCTCTTCTTGAGAAGTAATGGGGGAAATGCTTTAAGTTTTAGTGATAGAAGAAAGCTGGTCTCTTATTGTGTAGATAGTCCAGTTATTTGAGTGGCAGACACACTAGTTGTTATTTCCTAAGCCAAATTCAGATACATGGCAGAACCACTGGTGAATGATATTTAAACTCAGATACCCAATCCTACTTTAGGGTACTTATTAAGCAGATGGAAGTAGCTCAAGAAAACCAATCTTTTAGTTCTATGATTAATTCTTTCAGTAAACATATTAAATTATTATCTGATTGAATTATTATCAGAAGAATACGATAAGGTTATGCACTCTAAAAGATCACAGGTTGGATAGAGACACAAACCCTGATCAGGGCACAGTGTAGCAAATTGATGTCAGCATTGCAAGAGAGAATGGAGGAGGTACTCAGGTTAGAGAGGGAGGAGATATTGCAGACCTACGTTAAGGGAACCAATGCTGGTTTCTCAGTTGGGGGTCCAGGAGATCCCCCTTACTTAGATCAGCTGTTTCTGTGGGTTTATGTAGCCTGGTCTTGTCTCTTCTGTTATCACTGCTCCCTCTCTGCAACTAGTATTTTTATTTTAATCATAAATCAAGAGTGAAGATCCACTTATTGGCCTAGCAATGAGGATCATGGGAAAATTTCTCAACACGGGAATTACCCACCAGTCACTACTCCTGGAATGTTTTTGCCTCACCAGTTACCATAAACTCTTTTATCTTATATATTATCCGTGTCCTGTTTTGTTTTTATAATATCCTCCAACTTCTTAAATAGTTGGATATCTTCCTTTCCATTTAGGTAAGTTCTATTACATGATCACATTTACTCAGACACATGCCTATATTTTTAATGTCTTGAGTATAATATAACTTTCATTATGAAAAAATATGCTTTACTTTTAGAAATAGTGAAAAATGTGTCCTTAAGCGATGTTAAGTTTCTTTAAAATATATTGTGTATAATTTCTGAAATCTAGAGGAAATTATATCTATAATTATTTTGGACATGACTTGTCCCAGCTATTGACCCAGTTAACAGAGCCCTTCTTATCACCTAAATTAACCAAATGACCTTTGATCGCACATGTCCATGATTAAGAAGAGCAAAGCATCATAATAAAAAGAAATACAACATTGGCTTTGAGACATACGTGACAACAACATTTAAGTTCTTCTTAAGCATTTTATATGATATTTAAGCAGCAAACTTTTAAGGGTAACAAAGTGACTGGTCCTGGGTAATTTTTTGTACTGTATTACAACCTAATCTAAAATAGTGGTTCTCAACCTTGTTAATACTATGACCCCTTAATACAGTTCCTCATATTGTGATGACTGCCAACCTTAAAATTATTTTCATTGGTACTTCATAAATAATTTTGCTACTATTATGAATAGTAAATGTAAATATCTGCATTTTCTGATGCTCTTAGGTGACTCATCTGAAAGTGAATTGTGACCTACAAATTGAGAACCATTGGTCTAAAATATATGACTGAGAGACCATGGAATTCTTTGTGGAAAACAGTGAGGCTACCAAAGCCACTTAGCAGATTCACTATAAAATAGGTCAGTGCTTTTATTTGTTTGTTGTAATGACCCAGAAACAATATATCTGAAGTACAGGTCTGTTATTCTTTAATTATATATAAAACAGTTATGTCAATTCAATTATTTTATATTATTATTATTAAATTCATATATTCTATATCCTAAGTTCTTATATCAAAAATTGAGTTGTATCTGTTAATATATACACATAGGATGAATGAATTAATGAAAACTCTTTGCTCTTAAAAATAAACTGTCAAAATTTTCAAAGGATTTATAACCTTTCAATTGGAGTAGCCTTTATTTTATAATATAAAACAGTATTTCTTATAAGCTGTAAGACTTAAAATTAAAAAATAATTTGAATATAGAATGCACTTACACATGTGACAACACCAGAAAGACTGAATTAGTTTTATTTTTTTAAAAAACTGGGTATATATATTATCCTAAAATAACAATAAAGCTGTACCTATATTCCCTTATCAGATAGTTCCAAAATTTAGCTTGCAGTTTCATATTCAGTCATTTTATTCAGTGGCTTCCAAGAACATAAGGCTGATTGGGAGGTAAAAGCGACTAAATAATATTCAGTGTGATGATAACTGGACACAACCCAGTGCCTCTCTTATCTATGCAGAGCCCATTATGGAGCATTTATACAAACATAATCCATCCTTTAAATTAGAGTAAAGAAAACACTCTAAAACACCTGTCTCACTATAAAGCCTCCAGTATGCAAAAAACAAAAATACAAATGTTAAAGAAAAATAAAACCCAACTGTACAGTGATTTTCTTACAACCAAGCTGATTAACAGTCTGTACAATGTGCCTATATAACTGTTACCACATAATTCAAGATGAATGAAAATGTATCATAGAATCCATTTTTAGAGGCCCAAAGCTTCACTAGAATGCTTTCATCAAGTTAGATGATATAAAAGGGTTAGTTGCCAGGACAACATAAAGCAAAACAATTGAATATATAAAGGCATATTTATGATAGCCCAGTTTTTAAATACAGCCAAGTAGTCTTATCTGGTGAGAGCAGGATGGATTATAATCACAAATATCAATTTTTCAGGAAAGATTGGGGCACGGGGCAGATAGAGGTTATCAGATTCCTGCTAGCTTCACTTATGCAGAATGGAGCTATGATCAACTTGAGCCTCATGAGTAATGAGTTGTCTTGGGGGCAGTCCAGACTGATTAGATACTGGGCTATAGAGATTGACAGATCTGAGTTAAATACTCCCCCCCCTCTTTTTTAAAAATAAAATATTTTAAAAACACTATATGATAAGACCAAATTCTTGTTATAGGACAAGAAGATTAAATCAAGCCACACAGTAAAATTTAATAATAAAAAATTAAAAAAAAAAAAAAACAGCTGAACCTATTACACCTTCTATTTTCCTCTCCAAATAAGAATTGTTTCTGTAATGGAGGCTGGAGAATAGGCTCAGTAATGAAGAGCACTTGTTCTTTCAGAAGACCAGGGTTAGATACCTAGCATGCACATGATGATTAACAACAGTTTGTAACTCCAGTTCTAGGGGATCTGGTGCCCTGGCTTCTGGGTGAACCAGGCATTCACATGGTGCACATACATATATTCAGGTAAATGTAACACAAATAATATAATCCCAGAGATAGATATTTGGGCTCAAGTTGAAGATCAGACAAGTAAGTAGACACTCCACTAGAGATCTTGCCTCTACCAAGACTGGAGAGATCCTATCCTCAACTTGGCTACTAACTGCCTAAGACTGAATGCTGAATCTGAGATCCTGCTCCTGTCTTATATACCTCTCTAGTGCTAGGATTAAAGATGTAAGCTCTGCTTCTCTTTCAGACAGATTCACTCTTATGTAGACCTGGATTTCTTTAAATTCACAGAGATCTTTCTGCCTCTGTCTCCTGAATCCTGGGATTAAAAGAGCATGCCACCCCTACCTGACTTCTATGACTAACTAGTATGGGTGTTGGGATTAAAGGTTTGTACCACCACTGCCTGTCCTTTATGGCTATAGCTAACTTTGCATTCTGATCTCCATGCAAGCTTTATTAGATATTACCACAGGAAAAACACCCATACACATAAAATAATAAATTTTGTTTTAAAAAGAAACTTATGGAATTAATTTAGCATTCTCTTTATTTAAATTAGAGACAATCTTATTTTACTTATAAATCCCAGTTTCCTCTCCCTCCCACCCTCCCAAGACCCCTTCTCCTTCCTGCTCTGCTGGTAGGGTGAGGCCTTCCATGGGGGATCAACATTTGAGGTAGGACCTAGGCCCTCTCCCATGTGTCTAGGTTGAGAGAGTATTCCTCTATGGGGAATGGGCTCCCAAAGTCCATTTGTACTCTAAGGATAAACACTGTTCCACTACCAGAGGCCCAATCGACTGCACAACCCTCCTAACTGACAACCATGTTCAGGGGGCCTGGTTTTTTCCTATGCTGGTTTTCCAGCTTTCAGTCTGGGGTCCATGAGCTTCCCCCCTTGTTCAGGTCAGCTGTTTCTGTGGGTTTCCCCAGCATGGTCTTGACCCCTTTGCTCATCACTCCTCCTTTTCTACAACTGGATTCCAGGAGTTCTGCTCAGTGCTTAGTTGTAGGTCTCTGCTTCTGCTTCCATTAGCAACTGGATTAAGTCTCTAGGATGGCATGTGAAGTAGTTATCAATCTCACTATAGGAGAAGGACATTTACAGTAGCCTTTCCACTATTGCTTAGATTCTTAGTTGGGGTTATTCTTGTAGATCTCTGGACATTTCCCTAGTGCCGGATTTCTCTTTAAACCTATAATGGCTCCCTATATTAAGGTATCACTTTTTTTGCTCTCCTCTATTCTTCCCCTGACTCAATCTTCCTGCTCCCTCATGTTATCTTCCATGCTCCTTCCTCTTCTCCCTTCTCCGTTTCTTGCTAAGTTTAGTGAAGTTAGGTATTTACCTCAATTTTATTGAGTTTCAGGTTATTAATTATAAAGCAGATTTTAAAATATTTATCAAAGTCAACTCCTATAAAGGCCATGTTAGGGATGGCAGTGAAAATTCTCAGTAATGTCAATAATTTTATAGACTGCTTTTGCTTTATTGAATTATTTCATCAGAAAAATCTCCATGGGGTCCCTGGGTGTACTTTTGTACTTCATGTTGGCATATTCTTCTCATAGTGAGAAATCCATACAAAGAATCACTTCTCTCACAGTAGCATCCAGAACACAAGCCCTCTCTTGTCTAATGGTGGGAATCTCTCTGAAAATAAATCACTGAAGCTAAGATGTAGGAATTGCCATTATCATCATCATAAAAGCCCACATTGGAAAAGGTAATATAAATGAATTTAGAATTTCAAACAATATGTGTGTTGTCAGTTGCAAAACTGAAATATTCAACAAATGAGATGAGTGGGTTAGTTGAGAAAGTGGAAAGAAACAATCACAGGACAATAAGAATTTAAACAATCCAAAGGTGATATAACATTACTGATCAAACAGGAAAGCAAGTCTGAGCTAGGGGAAGAAGACTCCCTTTTGTCAATCACCTGAACTCTTCAAGGATTTAGAGGATTTGATGTCGCCAGTTCTCCTAAAATTTACAAATAATTGTTCATGGAATATTCTATTTATAGCCTCTTTTTCTTTTTTTTAAAGAAGTGCCACATTGAACACTCTAGTTGGCTCTATGGATTAGGAGGAGAAAATAGTTTATTCTCTTTATTAAAAGTTTAATAACTGAAAATGGATTCTCATTAGTAAGGTGGTATTGCTGGTTTGTATACCTATCCATTGTGATTTTAAATGGTATTAGTTGATCAGTGACTTTACTGAGGACTCTACTTCTAGGTTTGTAAATTTAAAGGATATTTATCCACAAAGTGATAGCACAACTTAAGGGGCTCTCATCGTGGGTTGTTCTTAACAACCTTTTATTACAACTCTAAAAACTTAGCAAAGAGAAATCAAGAAAATTGTTGTTCCCAAGACAGTCTACACCACCACAGTAGAAACTTCGTTATCATGATGAATACCTAGAATATGCAAATAGCATGCATCTTTGTCACTTCCTCCAAATGAGAAACCATGTGCAAACATTCCTAGTTATCCATGAGGAATATGTTCCAGGGTAACCCAAATGTCAATATCCATGGATGTTTAAATATTTTATATAAAATAGCTTAGTCTTTACACATAACCTACATTGTCCTCCTGCATTTCAAATCATTCCTATCTTACTTATATTATCAGATTCAATATAAAAGTTGTATATGTAATTTGAAAAGTGCATTGTTTAAGAAATAGTGTCAATATTAGAAAAATCTTTACATGCTTAGTACAAATATTCAGGAATATATTTTCAATATCTTGTAGTTAATTCTACCAACACAAACCAACAAGCACAGTAGGTAATTACAAAGAGGTATATTATGGAAATGTTTTGTTTGCTTTCTAATCACATTTGGCATAGTAGAGGATATGTACTATGTACATTTTATCCTCCTTAATAACATAATAGGGATATTTGAACACTTAGGATGATAGTCTCTATATAGCCAATGATTTCTGGATAAAACATTTCATCTTATTTACCTATGTCTACATCATTTATGCTTCAACTGTGCACTGATACACTTTCCAGTGAGATTTATGGTTGACTGACATGATCAGTGGCAATGATTTAGAATTATTCTGTCTCTGGACATGGGTTTATAAATAACACTTTATATTATACTTATTTTCTACTAGAAGAAAAGTGACATTTTTTTTTTGTTAAGGATATACACACACAATGTGTGTGTGTGTGTGTGTGTGTGTGTGTGTGTGTGTGTGTGTGTGTGTGTGTTTGTGTTGGAATAGTATACCACCATTACAAAGAAAATTTTACAGAGGTACTAAAATTTCCTTTTGGACTCTCAGCAGGTTTAATTTATGCAAAGGTTGCCTTGCCCTTCAGGAATTCAAAACTAACTATTCTTTCATGACCAGGCTTCATACTTTCAACATATAAACCAAGTCTTCCACAGTGTTTTGGATTATACCATACATTAACTTGACTTCTCTTCATTTAACTTTTATAAAATTTTAGTCTGTGTCATCTTCTATTGACAACAATTCTGTATGGAGCTATTTCTTATTCTCTCTTTTTATAGCTTAAATTGTGTATGGCTAATCAACCTTAGCTGAGTACTTCAGAACAATGAGACTAGGAAATGAAAATGAGACCATGGGTTGGGAGAGTCTTTAGATAGGGAAATAGGATGATGTAAGCAATATGAATGAGGGAAATCAGAAAATGGGGAGGGAACTTTAATTGTAAAGGAGAAAGGAGATAAAAATTAGGAGATAGATGAAAATGGATAAATACCACCAAGGACATTGAAAACCTTTATGAAAATTCACTGTTTAATATTTACCCATATATATATATATATATATATGTATAATCTTATTATATATACATATATTTGTGTCTGTTATATATAATGTATTATCATATGATAAAACACATATACATATATTTATTATTTAAATGAAACTATGGCACTTAGGCTGACAATGTTCCCCTCAAGATCCATATAGACCATCTAACAAAAACCAGCAACTAGGCATGAGAAACCACTTTTTGAGTTCAAGGAAAGCTAAGTGTCTCCCAAAACAATATAGGCTACTGATATTGTTGTCTTCCAGAGGTTGGAGTTAAGTCTCTATTGCTAAAGACACTATGTATTTGGGACAAAGGAATAAGAGGATTCAATGTGGATCTGACCTGAAAGCTTCCTTCTCAAGGATTATCTTTAATAACACCAGAAGGTGATATATAAGAAGCCAAAGGAGAAATCAATCAATAGTTCCCCTTAGTTGTTCTGCCTATGAACAACAAAAGGGTTCAATATGGTAAAACTACCATCATGGATCACTCATAGTGCACTCATATATTTACAAAACAAACAGCTGTCCAAATGGACTAAAAGCCACATGCAACAGAAAGGAAAACAAGCCTGATACTGAAAACCTCACCAAATGCCCAGGCTAGTGAGGTCATGGATCTTAGTGGAGAATCCACCACAGTTCCTTTAATGGATCAGAGTAACTCATAACCAAATTCTAAATGTTTACTCTTATACCCACAGACAAATATAACTCATCCCTCATCAATGAAGCTTCTTTTTGCAACATATTGAAGATCGTTACAGAAATAAGCTATTGACCAAAATACACAGTTCAACTGACTGTGGGGTGCCTAGCAATTGTGGATATGCATACAAGAAAATTCCTCTACCACCTAAGTCTGACAAAATATCAAGGGAGAGGGTGTGTAAATATAATAGCCTGTAAGTTTTCAAGCAGATTAAGACTCCATGAAATGAAGAGGAAGCTATAACCATAATACCTCTACTATATGACTGCTGAACAAAACAGAACTGCAAGCAACTGATGACTCCTGAGAGAGAGAATATTAGTCTTCCCCAGTGATGAACCCCTTAATTTATTATGGGGTTCAATATTAAATATTCAGCCCTGAAATCAAATTCAAGAAACACTGAACTGATCCAGCAGGTTGTATTTATATATTAGGCATGTATACACACACACACACACACACACACACACACACACACACACACATTTATACAGAATGTGTAAGACAATAACAATAAGAGAAAAAAGAGTGTACATATTTGAGAGATGAGAAGAGTTAGATGGAGAGGTCATAGGAGGGGTTGGAAAGAAAAAAGGGTAGTGAGAAAATATGGGATAATATTTTAGTTACAATTTTTAAATTATCATTAACAGGGCATTCAAAGTAATTCACATAATTCTATTTTTATTATAAACAATTAAATGGCCTCATTTCTATTTTCCTTAGAGCAAATATTTAAATACCACATTTACATGTCTCTGATCAGATTCCATTGAGAGTTTTCATTTCTATGAGAGCAATGTTCATTCACTGAATTTAGGTCCTTATTCTTTACCATCATTGACAAAATTCCAAATCGCTCATGCTTTGTTTACATTTTACCTGTTCTATGCTCTTTGGTTTCATGACATTCTCTGACATTATTTATTCATGCTAAAAATTTAACCTTCGAAGACTCTGTACCCCTACAGTTCCCTAGTTTTCTTCTTTTTTTTATTTTAAGCAAACCGCCTCTGTACACTATTATCATAGAACCTTATTTCCCTTTTAATTTAAAGACAAATAGCTTATGTTTGTATATTTTACCTCCTTCTCTGTATCTGTACACTATTATCATAGAACCTTATTTCCCTTTTAATTTAAAGACAAATAGCTTATGTTTGTATATTTTACCTCCTTCTCTGTATCTGTACACTATTATCATAGAACCTTATTTCCCTTTTAATTTAAAGACAAATAGCTTATGTTTGTATATTTTACCTCTTTCTCTATTATAAAATATGCAAAACTTTGATCCTTAACAATACTTTTCTGAATGATTTTCAGTCAATATATTTTCACAAGCTATTTTCTTTACAACTACAACTACTGGGTTGACATTCCAAATGCTTAAGATATTATAAAAAAGAAATTTGGTATGGCTTAAGCCCAACTTTTTTTTGAAACTTTCAGGTTGTTTTGTTTTGCTTTGTTCTTCTTCATAAAATCTATCTAGTCTTTCACAGCTCTTAAGACTCATAAAACAACAAAAAACTAAAAAAAAAAAAAAAAAAAAAGAATAACTCTGAATTTCCAACCAATAGAGCTTTATGCTACTAATGTGGAAGTGCCATTTTTAAATGATATGGAGAAAAACTCCAAAAATCATATTTAGTAATTATAGTTTAAATAAACAAACAATAATTAAAGTAAATCTATAATTACAGTCTACATTTTGCAGATCCACAAATACTGGAAGAGAATTGGATTTGAATCTTCATATATAGGTAAAGAGATTCTAGGTTAAGAATTTAGGAGAAGTAGAACAGAGAACAGGAAGACTATAGGGCTAGTAACTACTGCCAGCCACTCTAGCTTGAATAAGAGGATCATGAATAAAGGCAGCAAGAAGAAGTGATGAAGAAAATACATGGACTACAAGAACAGATTTATCTTTCCAGCCACACAGAGATATGTTAGGTTTTTATTCTAGTAATTCATACTTGCAACCAGAGTATTGAAGATATAAGCTCACTCAATAATGATCAAAATAGCAATGTTCTTTTAGGACTGTTCAAAAAGTGTCCATTTTGTAATAATATGACAGCAATAATAATGGCAAGAACTCCATGAATATCTGAAGGTCATGTTAGTTCACATTTCCAAGTATACAGTTGAGTATATCTATTTGAATGATATCACTAAGTGGTACAAGTGAATTGTTTTACTAAACGAACATTATAATGGGAGATGTCATTCCGTAAATATGCTTCTTATATTGGTTAATGAATAAAGCACTGGATACTGTATGGTATTATATTGTTTTTGTATCATTTGACTACTGAGAAAAAAACAACTGTTAAAACAAATGCTGCTGGATCAATCCAATTTATATATTTTAAAAATGCTTTGACTCCATAATTAAAGTCCAAGGACAAGTTACAGGGGAAAAGGATTTCTAAATTTGTTTCCACAGAAAATGAAAAGCTGTGGATTCCTTCCATACTAACGTGGTTTGATCAAACAAGACCCCCGAAACAGCGTCCCACTTGATCCAACATTCAAAACAGCTGGGACAAGCCAGCCTTGCAGACTACAGCCAGGAATTCTGCATCTTCTTAGGATCCCCATGACAGCGCCCCCTACCAGCTGGAAGCAGTTTGGAAAGAACGATGCCCAAATTCCCAAATATTGTTTATAAATATTTGTTTTCATTTATATGGGTTTGGTTATAAATTGTTAATGACCACAACCAATCTTTTTAAAGGTAAAAAGGGAATTATGGTATAGATATAAATACTTTGCCTTGGAATGGATTTTCATTTATTGATACAATTTAAGGTCAACTTTGTGATTTGTATATTTCTCCTCTTGTTTAGGTATTGTGTTTATATAGCTCATTTAGAAAGGTAATGTATAATTTAACACAGATTACAGATAATTACCTATGATAGTAAAAACTTAGAGTTAAGTTAGTTAGGATTTCTAGATATACAGAGATGTATTTGAGATGATTAGGTGTTCTTCAAACCTTTCAAAGACCAAAATTATATGGCATTTAAAATTGTTTAGGGCTTTCTTGACAGTGAGGCACAACTGCTCCTGGTAACACCACCTGCATCAGAAAGGAAGATGAACATTGAAGAAAGTCGTTACGGAGTTTGCTTCTAATATGGCAAGACTAGCCATTTGGACATGATACTGCTCTTGTGTGGACTGTTTGGCTTTATGCTGTATAAACTGGACATGCAGGACCCACTAGAAAGTGACTACTGATACAAGATGGACATTGCTACAGAGTTCCTGCTTCATGAAAGAGTCTGCCAGACATTCTGCAGGACACAGAGAAAAGTGATTGACAAAGTAACAATACAGATGGACAGTTTAAAGTTTCCTGCTTTGCTGATGAGTTTGTCAGACATACTATGGCCTATAGGCTGAAGATGGAACATTACAGAACTTCAGGTGACTGACCAGGCAGTAAGTTGTCTCTGTCATTTCTAGAGTTTATATATTATCCTTCTGTGGTCTTTGATAGAGTTGAAGAAAGATAGTTACAGTTATAGTTTTCCTTAGTTAGGATTAAAGGTAAATTACATATAAGATTTTAGACTCACAAAAATAGGATAGATGATGGAATATTTCTTAAATCTTACAAAATGTTAATGTACTAAATATTGTTAACTGTGATTCTTATTTGATAACTGTTGTATGCTATATTTTACTATGTTAATGTTAAAACCCTTCTTTCTGTTTAGCCAGAAAATAGGAGATGATGGGAGATATCATTCTGTAAATATGCTTCTTGTATTGGTTAATGGATAAAGCACTGTTCGCCAATAGGAAACCAAGATAGGTGGGACTAGGAGACAAGGAGGATTCCAGGAAGTAGTAGGGAGGAGTGAGCATAGAGAGAACAGAGGTCTGGGCCCGTTCTCCATAATCTGTGTAAAAATGCATGAGTCATCCAAATTATTCCCCCAAAGCCCTTTTACAGTCAAAGAAAGCAAGTGAAAATATTTCATATTTAATTAATGTTTAGCATGATTAATTTAGCATTTAGACTTTAAAGTGACATTGCAGAGTTAAATAATTGTTCGTATTGAACAATATAATTCAGAATAAACATAAATATTTATTTTAAAATTTACCAGACACAGTGTGGCATGACAGAAAGAGGACTGGATTAATGAGACATGAGGACAAATTCACTTTATCTAAATGATCTTCCTAACTTAAAAGTAAGTTAGAAAGTTTCTAAAGTTTCCATTTCTTGAGAAACAAGTGACTCTTCTATTGCTTCTAACAACCTCAGAGATTTCACATTAGCAAATTGGTTTCCAACCACCACCCAGTATTTCAGAAGAATATAATCATGGTAATGTTGTACTGTGGTTAAGAGTAAAATCTCTGGAGACAGAAAGTTAGGATTTGATTAATATCATTGACTCTGTGATAATAATAGTATCCATTAATGAAATGAAGAGTTAATACATGCATATATATGCCTACAGTATTATAATAGTAGATACGGCATCATTAAGAATATTTATTTTTTCTTTCTGAAAGTGGTACAAACAATAGTAATCTAGCTTTATAAAGCACTATCAAGAGAAAGTTTGAAATTTATTATAAAATCTCTTTGATATCTATGATAACAGGAATGAACAAAATATGTGAATAACTTAAAGGGTGATGAAACTCAATTTAAAGATGTAATTTTCAATAACAATATAAACTATAACAGCCAAAAGAAGAAATTAATTTAGTGTTGTCTGTATAGGAAATATTTCCTCTTCTAATGGCTGATGATATGTATGTTCTGCGGGACCCTAAGTCAGAAGGCATCCTAAAATATAGGAAAACTTATTAAGATACAAAAATATTAAGATAAACAGATATAAAAGCATTAGTGATTTAGATATAAGCACAAAATATAATAATTCTAAAGCATGAGTTTTGAAGTTCAAGAAATAATATTACAAAGGACACAAAAATAACAAGACAAGATTTCAATGGTGATATGCTAAGTATAAAGAAAAATTAGTAACTATATGTAGAGTATCTCAAAGCCACTAACTTAGCCAAATGGTTAAAATTAATGTCTAGTTATGAGAAAAGGTAGATATACTAAAGTCACTTGTATGATATAATCAGAATATTGCCTCTGATGTTGTCCTTACTAAACATTTGACTGAATCAATCTCCTCATGAAAAAAGGCCAACTCTCTTCAAATTGAGAAATTAGGTATGGAACCTTGCATTCCCTTAGAAATTCAAGTAGCATGAACCAAAATGAAAGACTATGATTAAAGGGCATCCAAAACACAAGTAATTCCATACTTCATATTATTATAAAAACTGTCAGTGAGTGAAGGCACAAAGTTTGACTCACACCTATCTAATTTTAAAATAGGTCCACACATCCTTAATGCTCATCTCAATAGGCAGACAATGTGAACTGTTCTTAGCATTGCACCACAAATTGAAGTAGAAATAAAATGCTCTATTATGTTTCTTTCCTTACTGCTTGTTCTTCTAGGACTTGTTATATAAATGAAAAGAGATGAAGCACCTCATTTAAAGTATTAATTTTGACTCTTTCAGAGGTGCTGTGCAATTCAATTAGTAGAAAGTTACAATCATTATTTTACATATTCTATAACAATTACTCTTCGATAAAAATGTCTCAAGCCAAAATGAAAAGCAAAAGAACAATGTAAAAAATCACAATGAATCTCAACTATAGCAGGAAAAGGGAAAGAATTGAATTATATCAGTTCATTCCAAATACGTTAAATGTTGCCTAACACTGGGTGTTGAACATCATTGTTATTTATCATACATATATTTGTTATTCACACATCATGCATTTAAAATATTTTGTTTTCAATAATTTATTTGACTAATCAGAAAGACAATATAAGGAATAAATCATTTATGAAAGGTATGGACTATCAGGTCACTGTCTTTATGGTATGTTGTGCTATAGTGTGATTAAAGAACCCATAAGAATTGGCAGTAGTACAAAATTGGCTCTAAATTAAGTATAGTTGACTATTAAGCTCTATCAGGCGGTAGGGCATGCAAGACTGAAAAAGTGTCATAATTCCCCATTACTAGTTCCTCCCCTTTCAACATACCCTTTTTGATTACTACTCTACTATTCCAAGTGAAGAATCAACTACATGACATAGCATATTCAACAGCACAAAAACAACAAAAGAGCTATTAGACTATGTTTAGCCTTGGCCTTGAGAAGTCTTACAAGTTTGTACTGTTTGTTTTGAAGCCTTGTCTACTACGTGAATGTGTGCCATTCCTGCCTCTAACAGAAAATTATGAAGAAACGAGATTATATCCAAGAGGCTGGTGGTGGCCTACCCACAGCTAGCCTCACCATCAGCCAACTTAATGAAAGCATTGAAGCCCAGGGCCTTAAAACTACCTGTCCTCGACCTACAGAACTATGAGAAGGGAAAACCAAATGAAGTGATTGTTGTATTAAACATGCAAGTTGTGCTCACTTGTTACTTATTACCAAACTTGATCATGAAATAATCAAAGCATATATTAATATTAAATGTGGAAATTCTTCAATCCTATGAGCATGAGTTCTTCCTTTCATATTTTTTCCCTGAAAATGAGGCATTCTGGGACTTATATATGGACAAAAGGCAAGTCCATTTCTGAAGGCTTAATTCAGGTTCTGCTACCCATTAAACATATATGTGTTCCTTACTGCTTCATGCTCACTAATATCTCACTGCCTCAAAAGTTATATGCATAATTAAGTCAGGATGCCTGTGCCATAATGGATATTGATCTGAGATAAAGTAGACATGAAAATGTGGCACTTGGAATTTGCTATACAAGGACAGATATATATATATATATGTACACACCTGCACACACACACACACACACACACACACACACACACACACACAAACACACACACACACACACATATATAATCCCCCCACCCCGGACTTTAACTTGTGACTTGGTCAAAGCATTGTATTCTTTCCCTACCTCATCATTTCATTTTCTGAGAAGTGCTAGAAGGCCATGTTTATCAAAAGGTCAGAGTGCTAGTACAGGATGGACCACTTGTACATGAGATGAAATTGGTTCTGGGATGAATCCTTCAGTTCTTCCTAACATCTGGATGCTTACATAAGAAAAAACATTTTCTAACCAATCCCAGGAGAAAGTATTTCCCCAGACTCTAGTCTACCCATGCACCTACACATGCACAAAAATCTTACCATTTCTAGTTCTGTAGCCAGTCTGGTCCCTCACAATAAGTGCTAATCACACCCAGTAAGTGAAGTCTACCCCATTCCCAGGCCACTGATATTGCCTGTGCCCTGTACTCATTGGCTCTGTGTATTCAGGTTTCATTTCTGTTGTCACTGGCCAGAACTCTGTGTCTATTATTAAAAGCATCTATTAGCACACATTTATCTGATTATAATACATAAGACCATGAAGCCATAGACATGATAAAATTTTATATAAAATACCTTCACTTTGAAAAATTTAAGACAATGATGTCTTAAAGTAGAACCAAAAGTTCAAACAACAAAATGGGGTAATATTTCTTAAGGATAAAATGGAAAAATTCAAGGGAACATGTGATTGTATGAGGCAGTAATATGCTGATATGTATATCTGCGACTCTGCGTAAACTTTGCTGTACCATAGTGGACCGGTATTCATGAGACAAGAGAGGAGGGGTGAGAGAAGATATTTTTAACAAAGTCATCACGGCACTCATGAGGATGGCATATTTTCTATGAACATGCAGCATAACTTGGTACTCTGTTCAAATACCATACAGCATAATGGAAATGACACTTTCAGAATACTGATTCTCCCCCAGGGAACTCACCAGTGAACTACGAAAAGATCACAGGCTCTGACAGCTGATTGGTGAATTAATTAGGTGCTGAACTCTGCTAATGCTACTGCAAATTACATGTGGGGCACATACTGAGAGTCACAGAGACTCCAAGGACGCTAGGTGTCATACAACAGCAGGATAAAATGTAATCAGAATCCAGAGGGAGACCTGATGCAGTAAGTTTTGTAGAGACCTGCTGAGATTAATATTACTGATATTCCTTTCTGTGGGGAAATTTACATGGAGTAGCAAAATTATTTAGTGTCCAGAGGAAAAGGAATTTAGGCTATTTTGTTTCTCTCCAGAGCTTTCCTGATGCAAGCATAAGGAGCCCATACCCATCAACTTCCCAGCAATCTCTTACAGGGCTCCTCCTTTTGTGTCAAATCAAAATGACTTGAGACTTTGAAGAGAGCACAGAAAGGACTGTAGTTGGCTCCCCAGTGACATCTTCACTGTTATTGTTGAATATAGAATCTTACTAAATATTCTCAGCCTGGGATATAGATCAATGATATATAAATTGCCAGGCACTTATGGAGCTCTGGGTTTAATCCCTAGTACTACAAAAAGAAAAGAAAGCAACATCTTTATCTTTGATTTTTATTGCTAAATATTCCTTGGTAACTTACTTACCAATTAAAGCTTCTTCAGTACATTAGCCAAATTTCATAGCTCTGATAAAGATCTCTTAAAAAAAATCACACTTTAATTCTTTTGTGTGTGTGTGCTTAGTTGGCTGAATTGCTTTCAGCCTAGGATGAGGTAGAATATCATGAAAAAAAAAAACCATAGATGCTTTCCTGGTAGTGGCAAAAATTAGAGTAAGATTGAGAAAGAGAGAAGCAAGTTGGTAGGTACTCTTTCAAGATAAGCTCCCTTTGTCTTACTTCTTCCTAGCAGGGCTAATTTCCTAAAGATTACATTATCTTCCAAAATGAGCTACCACTTTTGGCCTGGTCCCAAACTTTTAGCATGGGCAGCTAAGATTTATATTCAAAGCATAATTTTGGGAAAATCATTTTATCTAACTGCCCTTAGTTTTCTTATAGCATTTATTTCCCAATATTATAATAAGGATAATTACACAAATTTTAACATATTGCATATCATACAGTAATCATAAGTCAAAGAATCATCTCTAATATTCTGAATGACCAAAAATAGGACCCTTCTTTAAAAAAAATAGCTTTTATAAAACTGAAAAACAAATTATTTATAGCACTTGGTGTATCATGGATAGGACTATGAAAATTTATAATATATTTACTTGTTTTGCTTATCAGTTCCATAACTGGAAGTACATAGAGATGTGTACATGCCAAGAAGTTTATCTTTCAGAATAAAAAAAATAATGTCTTCTAAATACATCTCAAAGTTCTTCACTTGTGACAAACAGGCCATGCCACAGCCTATCATGGTACAGTTGTAGCTTGGTTATCTGTTCTACTTCCCCTGAAGAGATACCATGAAGGAAGCAAAACCCAGTTACACCAATTTGGTTCTTACCAGTTCATGACACTAGGGACAGGAAAAGAGAATATAACCCAAATCTTGATTAAATTCTTCCTTTTCAATTCTTCAGAACATTTATCAGTAATATTTTAACATCTAAAATCATGGAACCCTGGAGATAAAAATGGGCACACAATAAAACATGTGAAACATGTTAAAATTTTAACTTCTTTCCCTTTCTAGCTGCTCTACAGTGTAATTATATATTATTGAGTCATATAATGGATGCCATGATCGTGAGATGGAAAACATATAAATGTGGATTATTATTAATAGAAGAATAAACTTGAAAGTATACTGTACTGTGGGGTGCACTATAGCCTGAGGTATTTAAACTCTTTGTTCTGATGGAGAAGGCTGTAAAACATAAGAAGCAAAATGTCTGCTTAAAGATATGAGACACTAGATTAGTAAATGTCAGTAATAAACTACTATATAATGCTTTCTTCCCAAAGGGACTTTGGTGGTTTGCTAAGTTTTTTTTTTTTTTAAATAAAAATAGTGGGAAAGCAATGTAAAATATATTCAATATGTCCAAAGATTTAGTTAGTTCATATTGTAAGGCAGGTAAGGCTTGGGCAGGGGGTGGGGATGGGCAAGGATACCTTCCTTGGGCCACAGTATCAATCTTTCTGTTATCTCTAAGGAAGATGCCTGCATGATACAATGTCAAAGGGAGAGGGTTCTACTATCAAATTAAATAGTCTTTTGAAGCATAAGTGCCAGTACAGAGAATTGTGATCAACAGTCCTGGAAGAATGCCTAGATTAAAAACCTAAGAGCCTTTACATTCATTTCTAACTTAATCCCAGTTTATTATTTTAATTTAGCCAAGTTCATTATTTTTAAGATAAGTATAGGTTACAGAGGATAACCTTGGGGTTAGTTAGAGTTAGTTAGTTAGTTAGTTAGTTAGTTAGTTTGCATTTAGATTTAAAATGAAAAGAATAATGTATTAGATGGAAAGAGGACTAGCCCCAGCAAAGAAGCCATCTGGCTGGTCATTGTGATGGGGAGAACATGGAGCCATGTCAACACACATGAGTTTTCAATGGCAGCCTGGAGTCTCTCTGGTATGACTCCACTATTCTCTCCTTGGTGACTAGGTTGTTTTCCCCCTTTGTACTTTTTTTTCTGTAGAATCTGCACAGATCATGTGGTTTAAGTTTCAGCTTAAAATACAGTAAGTATGTGGGCTTTCCCTGATGATACAACTCAAATCAGCTTGTTTTACTACAACTTAGATTTTCTTATTACTGAGCATTTCCCTCCATATTGTATTATCAATAAACTCCACAAAGGACACTAAGTCTATGACGAGGTTTGTTCCTGTTCAAGTTACTTATGATAATCAGAGAGCATAAATTATACTCAGCCAATATTGAATAAATACAATCATGAATATGTGTTTTAAAAAGTCAACACAGGTGGCACAGTAAAAACGGGGGGGGGACTTCTTGGGAAAGTTGTATTTTAATAATGATGACAATTAACATTTATAAGAAATGTATACCAACATCCTGAGATTATCAATATTTTTTCTTCACATTGATACCATTAGGACTGAAGAGAAAGATATCACAAAATATAAATTTGATCTAAGTTCAAAGTAATTGTATCTACACCTGGATTGATTTTAGAGCAGTTAGGCTTCAGTGCTTTGAATGACTTTGGATAGTATTAACATGATAAGTAGCAGATTTGCTTCTGTGCTTCTTAGAACCTTCTACACGCATGTATGTACATGATCCACTGGGTAATAACTTAGAGGCAATCAATGTCAGAGAATCCTTGCTGTGTGTGTAATCAAACTAGTGGAAAATGCATGCAATGGCCTTCTTAATGAGGTCACTTCATGAAGAATGGAGCAACCCACACATTAAGGGATGCCACGCTTAGCCTTAATGCAGTGGGGAGAAGTTTGGTTATGCCTCAATTTAATCTACGAGGTATTTTTGATACCCCATGGAAGTCCTTACCCACTGGGAAGAGTGGATGGAGGGTGGGTTGTGGAGGGATGCTACAGAGAGGGAGGGAGGTGGGAGGGAGAATTGAGGTTGACATGTAAAATAAAATTTAAAATATAAATAAATTAAAAAATAGTAAATTCAAACATGACTTTCCAGCATCTATACCGCAAATCAATATAAATCAATGGCACTGATTCTATCTGTCTCTATTAAATTGTTTCCCTAAGGAATATACAAAGACTTTAACATCCTTATTTAAGTCATTGATAAAACCTTAACTATACAGATAAATGAAAAGAAGTCATATACTTTAGGCACTCATCTGTAAATATTTTAGAACTACGGTGTTGAGAAATACTGATTGCAGGAAATGTTAATAAATACATTCTAGGATGAACATTAAAGCCCACATGCTTTATAATTAAAAACAAAACCATAGATTTTAAACATGTATACTTTTGGAAACTCTATGATACTGAGATGCTCAATCAGAATGTATAGCCTAGACAGGGTCTCACTATAACCATGCAGAGAATACAAAGGAAAATCTAAAACAATGCCAACATATTCTTTAGAACCAAATGACTTTATTCAATACATGAAAATATAATTAAAAGGCCAAAATCTTATAATAAACATAGCCCCAAATGACTAAAAATAATAAAGTATTCTTAAGATATTTAAATTTATTCTGTAAATTGTACTGCTAGGAAGGAAACTAATTGCTGGTCTTCAATTCAAGGCTATTGAAATGGCAAAGCATATAGTTTGTGACAGAATATAAGTTATCTTTTCTTTCACTACTAGTTGCTAACCAATCTTCAGATGCCAATGAGTAAGCAATAATGCTAGTGACTCTTCTCTGACTCTTAAATTAACTCTGGGCCCTAGATTGTAATCAATAATGCACTCTGCCTTAATTTGAGTAGATCCTGTCAGGTAATGGTTGATGACATGGAAACACTCTGCTGTCATTTATTTGCATTCTATTTTACAGATGAATTAAAGCATGTTCCAATAATTGATAGAATTAAAACCAAAGGTTTTCTTAAATGAGGATAACATGGATCGTCAAAACCCATCATGAAATTAAATGAAACGATCTAATGGCATATGTAATGTTACTTCTCTGCACTAAATAATGACAGATCACTGAGGTATGAAAAACCAAAGCCACTGTCAGAAGGAGCTGGCTGGCTCAACACACCTAGCAAAAACAACTCTAAGCACCAAACTGTAGGCACAGTACTCAAGGGGCTGAGGCAGTATACAACCCAGACAGGAAAGGCAACATATTGATACACTGTTTCAAAATACAAATTTCACCTCTACAAGAGCTTTAGGTAGTTATATAGAGTGCATGTCAACTTTATATGGTATATGTACATTATATATCAGACGCAGTGAGTAACTGTGTTATAGACATACTACAATTTCACAGGGCTTTTTTTCCCTTTGTACTTTTTCTTACTTAAAATAAACCAATATAATTCTACTTTAAAATAAAAACAAATGTGAATAGTTCCATAGTGGGTCATACTCAAGTGCTCTGGGCCTGTTTAGAGACACGGATACAAATTTTAACCTCCTCTAACTTAACTTTAACATATTTGCAGAGAATTTTCATCATCTCAACCAGTCTTCTAAATCAAGTAAATTTAATCTCTTTGAAATTCACATTGTTTCCTTGTTGTGCCTGCTCTGGGAACTTGTTTCCAAACAAATGTGCTTTTACTATGTAGAATGTTTTCCTGTATATCCTGGTACTAGTTTTGGAAAAAAAAACTATAGTCTTACAAACAGCTATTCAATTTCTGATAGAAACAATGTTCAAACTGGGTGGTGAAAGCCTTCTTCCTTTGGCCTGCCTTTCCCAGTACCAGGGTGTTCCATACAAGCTTTCTGTGGGAAAGCAACCTATATTTCTACCCACTGTGACTCCTATGAACAAAAAAGTCTAAAAGAACAAAATACTATCAAATATACAATAATGACACACATCTTGGCAGTTACCAACTGCTGTCTAATTGGACTTAAGGGCCATTCAACAAGAGGAAAATCATGCCTGGTACTGAAAATCTAACCAACTACCCAGGATAGTGAGGTCATCCAGGGTCTTAGAGAGAAACCTACTCCTGTCAAAGACTAGCATGATTCCTAACTGCATTATAAAACTGACCTTGATATATGGTAAGTTCTAAAACTTACCACAGATATGATCTCTCACCCTGCACCAAAGAAGCTTCTTTTTGCAGCATCCAAGGGACATTATAAAAATTCATAACTGGTTAAAATCAGAGAACAACTGATTGCATGGTACCCAGCCCCAGTGGATACATCTACAGGACAACTCTTGCACCAAAGACTAAGGATGGCAGTGAAGTGAATCTAATGCTTAAACAAGTCAGAGGATGTATGGTCTATCTTTTCATTTCTTTTTGATACTAACTTTTATTAAAATGGAAGTTATCAGTGTCCAAGGCTTTGCATAAAGATTTGATATTTTTAAGATACCCCTTAACAAGCAAATGAAATTTTAATGTTTAAAAATAATTTCTAATAATTCCATAAAGTAAGAATTTGCATTTCACTTTCAGCATATCAAAATATAATCTTGCAACTATGTGCTCTCAAGGTACATCTGAAAACAGTGTTGTTTTATTTTTCAGGATCAGAGAGAACCTTAAAGCTTCCACAGATTCGAGAGAGAGGAACAGATTCATCAGAATTACTAAAGCCCACAGCAAGCACTGTGAAGGAAGAGGCTAAGAGAGATTCCAAGAAGCAATTACATTAGATAGTGTCATTGAATCATTTCAACTTTAACATAGTTGAAGTGCCATTACATATTCTTTTTTGATTGTAAGAACTTTGTAAATGACAGATAGTTTATGAAGAACAAATTAGCAGCTTCCCTGAGTCTCTTAACATAACTTTCAATTCTCCTCCTCTTACCCCATCTAAGTTAAGATAAAGAACACTTTTTAAAATGTGAGTTTTGTGCCTTGATGTGAAGCTTAAGTTCTAGGATTGTAAGATTCAAATTTAACAATGATACCTTTTTTTTTTGTTATGGCCAATTCAATACATTTTGTCTTCATGGTTTCATGGTTTGCTCTGAACAAAAATTATTTTTCAAAAATTCTTTCCTGTCCTTTCCTTTTCTTTCTAACTTTCCTCCCTTCCTTCCCTCACTCCTTCCCTTCAACCCTCTTTCCCTCCTACCCTCTCTTTTCCTTTTTATTTAAGTCTGTATTTCCGCTCAGGAATGGTATTTGTTTCATCTGGCCCCCAGGCTAGTCTCCTATACTGATATGCACTTATGTATTTGTATGTGATCACCGTTTAAAGTAGGAAGACCTTTCCTTGATATTATTATTGGTCTGAGATATATTTTGCAGGGTAGAAACGGATAAATCTTTTATCTGTTAAACTTTTCTTATAAGAAACTTTTCTCTGAGTTCTTTATTTTGGTTTTCACAAGGACAGAATTGGTATAGTTTCATATATTTTCCTATACTTAAGTTAAATGAGAAGTTTCTTTTTATCTAAATTTAATTTTATCTCTATTTTTCCAGATTTTTGATACAAGCCCTTACTATTGGAGTACTGGATGATCTTGAATTCACAATATTCTTACTTCATTTTCAGAGGTACTAGGATTTCAAGCTCATACCATCAGTGTTCACACAAATGCCTTATTTTCCAACTAATCCTTATTTCCATATTCTTTTCTCTAAAGTTTAGGTGTACAGACAAAAAAAGATTAAGGGAAGCAGACACATTCCTATATGAAATTTTGATGCAGACCAAAGACATCATAGACAGAGACAAGACAGCTAGAAATGTGGGCATCTCAAGAGGTTATTCTCACTAAACAGATACAAAGCACTGAACAAATGGCTACTAGGACTTTGTAGGGGAAAGAGTAGAAGCAATTCAGTTTTAAATTTATATTTACTCTGCTGGTGCCTACATAGCCATTGTATCACTAAATACAGTTCAAGCTTAAAAAGAAAAGAAAAGAAAAAAAAAAAGAAAGTAAAAGGAACATCTTCAGCCACCAGACGTTATATGTAACTTTGTTCCTTTTCATAGGATATATTCCTATGATACATTTTTATAAAATTCCTCCCATTCCCTCCATTGCAATTCCTCTCTTGAGCCTTCTCTGCCACTTTTCACTTCCATTTATGTGCATTTTCTGTTTTTAAATCTCACTAAGTCCACTTAGTGTTTCCTATATGTGCATGGCTATCGGACAGTTTATAGATAGCCTGTTAGCATCTGTGTGCTTCAGAAAAACTGTCTCTCAGTCACCTAGCAACCATCAACTGCTATAGCTCTTCAGCTAGGGCTTGGACTTCATGGTCTCATCCCCATCTGTGCTGTCAGTTGGTCTGGCTTGATTCAAAGTTCTGTGCCTGCAGTCACAGCTGAAGTTGTTCACAAGTGCAGTGGTGTTGTCATGTCCAACAAATGTTTCATTTCAGACACAGACTACCTCTGATGCTTTTTATTTATTATTTCTTTCTTTATCTATTTATTTATTTTTTTGATTTTTTAATTTAAATTTGAAACGAGCTTGATTTACATGTCAATCCTAGTTCCCGCACCCCCCTGTCCTCCCCTGTTTTCTCACCAATCCCCATCCCATCTCCTTTCTGTTCCGAAGGGAGCAGACTTCCATGGGGAATATTCGAAGTCTGTCATATCATTTGGAGCAGGGCCTTGGCCAGCCCTGATGTGTCTAAACCGAGGGAGTATCCCTCTATGTGAAATGGGCTCCCAAAGCCCATTAGTATTACTAGGAATAAATATTGATCTACCACCAGAGGCCTCCTAACTAACACCTACGTTCAGAAAGTGTGTGCTGGTCCTATGCTGGTTACCAGCTATCAGACAGGAGTCCATGAGCTCCCGCTTGTTCAGGTCAGCTGTCTCTGTGGGTTTCTCCAGCCTGGTCTTGACTGCTTTGCTCATCACTCCTCCCTCCTCTGCAACTGGATTCCAGGAGTTTGGCTCAGTGTTTAGCTGTGGGTGTCTGCTTTTGCTTCCATCACCTATTAGATGATGGCTCTAGTGACTCTTATAATCTTGCTGTACCCCTTTCATAACAATCCCTGATGATTGGGGGTAAAGGTCTGATAGAACCATATAAAGCTGGTCATGTCACTGTCTCTTAATTTTTGCACCTTGACCAATTGGAACTCTGTACAAATCACTATCTTCTTCCAAAAGAAATGTCTCTGATAAGAGTTGAGAATTGCACTAATCTATGGTATAGCTAAAGGCACTTACCAACAAGTTAGATGACTTACGTTCAGTCCCCAGATCCCAAATACTCAGTGGTTAGGTCAGAAGATTTGCATGTAATATAAATAATTAAAAAATAAAAAGAAGGCAGAATATAACCCTCAAAAATGCTAAATTTTTCATAAATGATACAAAGCAAAATATGAACAGAATCCAAGTAGTCTCCAATATGTTACATGAAAGATAAGAGTTTAACAAGTGTTAAGATGGTATTCACTTTCATTCCCAAAACACAACTAAAATAAACTCAGCATTTACCTCATATGCTTACAAATCCACAGACAAGCTTAGAAGCCCCAAGAGCTCATGATGTTGTCTTCCAGTGTCACTCTTCAATTTCTATAAATAAAAGGAAGTGAAGAATATTCAGAGAAATATATTTCTTTGTACAATGATGGTGATTAGCCATAAAATTTTATTATCTCTCAACACTGCCATTTAAAAAGAGCTTCCCTGTGTATTGCTGTTATTATAGCTTTTGTTAAATTGTGCAATATAGCAGTGAAAATTATGTCTGTCTAGGACTTCCAAGACACTCAAATAGAGTCCAGATTATAAATTACTACAAAGAAAACCCACATTCAATTATGTGTTATTTTCTTAGGAGAGGGTGTTGTACTATGAAAACAAGCATTTGTAATTGAAGTGTTTTCTTACTCTACATACATTACTGTATAAATATTTTTCTAAATGAAGCAGAGGGCTTTGAATCCTTGTTTAGTCTTTAGAGTAGATTACTTTAAATAGATTTTTATCAAGAATTGTAATTCATATCACAGTTTCTCTGCACAAAATACAATATAAAAATAATAGTCATAGTTTTAAGAATTAATGCATTTTGTAATAGACACATAGCACATTAACTAGTCAGACAGATGGCCTCTATTCCCTTTATTTATGAATTCCCATATAGGAAATTATGGAATGTCAAGGTAGTAAAACTGGTAAGATAAAATGACAGACAGAAATGTGCACTAAGACTCGAATAATAATTCAAATTTAGATTTTAATTTTCTGTAGGAGCAATAATTTTAAGAATACTTGCTAAAAGCAAATTAAAATGATTATTAAGGCTGAGCAGTGGTGGCTCATGTCTTTAGTCCCAGCACTTGGGAGATAGTGGCAGGCGGATCTCTGTGAGTTCGAGACCAGCCTGGTCTTTCAAAACTACAGAGAAACCCTGTCTTGAAAAACAAGCAGAAAAGATTATTAAGATGCATGAAATTTTGATGTTGCCTTATGTTATTTCTGTACCCATATTTACAGTGAACTCCAGCAAGGTTCTTTGAGAGACATTGTCTCAAAAAAAAATCAGGTGGATATCAATGACAAAAACACTCAACATTGATTTCTGAAATTTACATAGTCAACTGGATACTGGGGTGATGGCTTAGAGAGGGGAAGGTAAGGTGCTTGCTGTCAAGCATGAGGAACTCAGTTTGCATGCCTATTTCATCTAAGAGTGATATATATATGCCCGGCAACACTTTTCAATAGTGTCATTGTATTCCACGTGATATATATCAGCACAAAAAACTCTAATTTGGAGTTGCATGTTCTAAAAATCAAATAAAAACTTTAGCTTCTGATCATATTTAAAGATCACACAGTGGCACACAACTACAAAAATATAGTGGCATTCCTGGGATGATGGAGCAAGGCTAACTGTGAAGAGTGCATTGTTGGGATGATGGGGGAAAGCTAACAGTGAGCTGTGCATTCCTGGAATGATGGAGGAAGGCTAACTGTGAGCAGTGCATTCCTGAGATGATGAAGGAAGGCTAACTGTGAGCAGTGCATTCCTGGGATGATGAAGAAAAGCTAACAGTGAACAGTGCATTTCTGGGATGATAGGGGAAAGCTAACAGTGAACAGTGCATTCCTGGGATGATGGAGGAAGGCTAACAGCACAATAGCATCCAAGGAGTGTCTGACTGATGGCACTATCACAAGAAGAGGTGTATTGACAGAGGAGCAGTTAGATTTCTTCTGAGAGAAAATGACTTCTACACTGGGGACAGATGTTTCACTCAGTGACAAATGAGTAGTTAGATGGAATCTGTATCTTCTCCACTTTGTTTTCTTCCTAGACCCAATAATTTGAACTAGTGAAATCATGATCACTATGCTGAATATGCTCCTCACCATTTCATTAACAATATTTCAGGGTAAGCAAGATGGCTCAGTTGGGGAGGGTTCCTGCCACTAAGCCTCATGACCTGAACTACATCTCAGGACTCATATGATGGAAGGAGAGAATGGATTCCAGCAGATTGTCTTCTAGTCTCCACCTGTGGACTATGGCATGTATGTTCCTGTATAACACACACACACACACACACACACACACATGCATGCGTGCATGCACACACACATCCAACACACAAGCACTCAAAATAAATAAAATGCATTGAAACAAAACATTTAATTCATTCTATATAAGTTTTCATAGAAAATATTATATGAAAGATCACCTTACTATCTGAGACATATAAAGTTATCTCATAATTGTTATCTCATAATATTTCCTCAGTATGACATATTATATAGTCAGCACCATCTCCATAGTACCAAGGGTAGATAGCTGTGGTCTGGAAAATTAAAAATAACTAGAAGGGTGAATATAATGGTGTGTACCTGAGTCTGAAACCTATAATCAGTGCAGCAGAACATAGATAATTTAATGTTTTATTATCAACAATTCACAGTTATTAAACAAGAGGGAAATTCTGAATGAAAGATTTGCCTTTCTTGTGTTTGGTGTTTTGACCCTTTCTTAAAAGGATGGTTATTAAAATGCAAGTCTAGTTCTGTGATTAATGCTAGACTAGAAGATTCATAAAATTCTAGTATTGTAAACAGGTAGCATTCACATAAAATTAAAAGATTTAATTAATATGTTATGTGCAGCAAATTGATTTCATGGAAGTGATATTTTATCAGGACATAAAATTTCAAAATTAGTTTTCATTAGGATAGACAAAATTGAATGTACCATTACTTTCTTCTTAATTCTAGTAAACCAGTTATGCAATTCTCAAACTACATCACAAAACAGTTAATCTAATACTAAAGATTAATATATATAATTTCTAATTTTAATGTATTAGCCCAGCTATACTACTTATCTACAACTATATATCAAAAGGAAAGTAGAAAAGAAAGAAAAAATACTTTCATAGACTTTTATTGAATCAATCATTAGAAATTTTAATATTGAAAGCAAACATTGCCCAATTTAGAAAAGTCCAGTGACAGTACTGATTAATTCTCTCTTCAGATCCCACTTAAAGCACTTTGCCAGAAGCCTATTGAAGGAGAACTTTGCAATTTTACTATACCCAATTCTACTTTAGTATGAAATGCACACTACCTGTTCTTCAGTAGAAAAAAAGAGAAACCTCAAAACAGACATTTTTTTTTTTAATTCTTTATTTCAAGTTGTCTGTTTTTTTCAACTGTTTTGTTTGGGCACTCCCAGCTGAGTGAAGCAGACTTTACTCCAGACTGCTTTGGTGGTATATACTTCCTTTGTTCATGACTTTCTTAGAGATACACCTGCTAAGGATATCCATATTTTCATTCGCTTTAATCTTTCAAAACCCTAGAGTGGGATGCAATGCACTGGTGTCTTTTTATTAGGTCAATCAAGTAAAAAAACTTTTTATCCTGTATAAACTTTTGAAAGTTGAAATTCCACTATAGCTACAATGCTTGACAATTAATCTATTTGCTTTGTGTGGAATTAAATATATTTTTAAAATATTTGTCCACATTATGAATACTGTCTTTCTCATGCCCATACCAAAAATTTCAAGCCCTCAAAAGAGTGATACAACAATTACTGAATAATTTGTAAACACTATTCTTAAAGCAGCTATTTGCTAAGTTAATTCTCAGAACAATCCAAAGAAATTATTTTACTTTGTTCCCAATGATATCACAGAGGGACATAGCACAACTTTTAATCAAGGTATAGACAAGGTATACTGAGCAAGTGACAGGCCATGGCTTGAAACAATACAGTGGTTCCCAATAATTTGAGTTAACAAAAACTGCTACTTCTTGTGATGGAAGAAAACCTGTAACAGCTATCTAATAACTGCCATCTTAACCACACTTAAACAACAACAAAATGAAGCCATAGATGAGCATACAGGCTAATAGAATCAGTCTAGTGAAAGCAATGGTAATAAACCTTTCTGAAGACATGAGCCATTCCTTTTCAGTCCACCCACAATATCTAGTATCACACTAAACACATATCAAACCTGTGTGTAAATATTTTGCTGTATAAATAACTTAATGAAAAAAGAAACATCAAAGATAGCAGCTTTACCAATCTCACCTGAAGTAGGTTTCACTGTTATTAGCAAAGCCTACCAGTCAGTGTAGGTTGAGGTGTTTTTGGAATGGATTCACAGCTTTTGTTCTTCACCTTCAATTAGGTTTCCCTCTGCTCTGTGACAGTTCCTTGAGCCTTGCCATCTGTATTCCATTTATAAACCCATGTTCATAGTCACATGTATTTTGTTGTGTATTTGAGCCACTTAATAAACTTTCTAATGAAAAATCCATTTCAACAGAGGAATACTTTATATTTTGAAAGAAAATCCCACAATTGAAACAATTGAATGTAATTCTAATGATAGGAATATCAGGTAATAAAACTTAAAATTCCTTTGGTTTTGTGGGCTCTTCTTAGGGAGTTGTCTATGTCAAGATGAATCTGAATATCTCCTCCCACTCCCTGCCTGTCAGAAACTCATTGAAGTGGTCAATGAACACAACCTTCCTACTGCCTATGAAAAGCACATGCATACAGTAGTAGCTGCTGATACTCTGGGTGAAGAGTAGAAGTCTTGTGTTTTTGTTAGGTTTCTGTTGCTTTGATGAAACACCACGACCAAAAGCAGATTGGGGAGCAAAGTGTTTTATTTTTTTTCTGTTTTGGATTTCTCTTTCACATCATAAAAGAACTCATCATAAAAGAAAGCCAGGACTAGGACTCAAGCAGGGCAGGAACCTGGAGGCAGGGTTTAATGAAGAAGCAATGGAGGAGTGCTACTGCTTGCTAGCTTGGTCTTTCATGACTTGCTAAGCCTGCCTTTTTATAGACCCAAGACCACTAGCCCAGAGCTGGCATAACCTACAATATACTGGGTCCTATCTCATTGATCCATATTAAAAATACACCTTACAGCCAGGTTATGAAAGCAATTTCTCAGTTGAGGTTCTCTCTTCTCTAATGATTCTAGCATGTGTCAAGTTGTCATAAACTAGCTAATATAGGTTGTTTTATCCCAATGATTTATGGGAACACCAAATAAGATCTTCACACAAGTAAAGGTGTCTTGACCCACTATAGCAGAGTATTCTTGTTTTATGGACCACAGAGAATTGGAGAGAAAAAGGACATATCTGGTGATACATTGTGGATGCCAATATCAGTGTTCTCAACTTGGTTATTGCAAACAAAATAAGAGAAAGAAACTCCTGGACAGACAGATAACTGTTGAATCTCAGTGGTTGGGACCCGAAAGATCTCACAGAATCTGAAAACTTTTCCATCTCTCTATTGTCTACGATATCCACCAACATGTCAGAAAATCCCTTAAACAAGAAGGCAATAACTCCAGAAAATAAAGCACACAAGAGTCAACATTTTATTACTCCTGGTGTCTATATCCTGCAACACAAACACTAACATTTTGCTCTTAAAAACCAGGAAAATATGGAGGTATTGATAAACTTTAGTTCAAGAATATGAAGGACGCTAAAGAAAAATTCCAGGAACAAATTGGCCATAGGTCATAGGCTGTCCTCAATAAGAGATTTTATTTTGAAGTCTGAGTCCAATCAAAAAACTCTTTAAGACTAACAAATATATGATCAGACCTTGAATCCCAGATCTCAACTCAGAAGCCATTGTCTCCTGTTTCCAAGCTCTGCATTTATTCTCATTTTCCAGATGCATCTTTGAACCTGTCTGTCTCTTATGAGCCTTGTTGCAATGTCCATTCTGAGCAATTGAATATCTTCTGTTTTACTCACATGATCCAATTGTGGTTTATTTTTGCCTGTTGGGTCCAATCAGTATATCACAGGAACAATCACTATAATATATCAACCTAGTCTTAATTCTCCATAATTGACTTCCTTTGTCTTTTGGGTATTAATTGCATTCCTATTTGTTTCAACCTCTAACTAAACACACTGTTCATCCAGTCACAATTAACCCTTTAGCCGCATCTGTGCTGAAAATATCATTCTAATTCTAGGGTTCTTACATCCAGTGCTACTTTGTTAGAGCTATCTTCATCCTATTCTTTCACTGGTCATTTCCAACTCTTTGTAGGTTTCAGCTAAAATGCTACGTCTAACTGGGAATCTCTCTCAGAACAATGCAATTTTGAGCACAGAATTTGTATTCAGTCTTACTGACTTGAATACTGAAAATGCTATTTGCTATCTGCAAAACTATTGGAAATTGCTAATGCTTACTATGTTCCAACTTCTTTATTAATAAAAATTATACCAAATTATTTACCTAAACAGACTTGAAAATATTAAGTGAGTTAGTAAAATTAAGTACTTGGAACATATTGTATCCTCAGTATTTGTGTAATCCATTATTCTGTGAAATTATATTTATCTAAATGATTGCTATATAATATTTGTCTCTTCCTCTTAAAATGAGTTCATATAAGATGAACTCTTCCAGGTCTCCTGGTTACAACTAAGACATTCATTAAAGAGAAATATCAGAAAGTTTTTGTTTAATAACTTTGTTGACTAGGTATAAAAGCTTATCTATGAATAAAAGTAAAAACAAATAAAGGAGAATGTAATATATATCACCCATTTTAGAAAATGTTGGTCTTTAAGACAAGTTCATATAGTGTATACAAATTGGTTTCACTGTTTGTAAGGATAACTTGGTATAAAGAAACTTTTGATACTATATCTACGCAACTCTATCAATTCAAAAATATTTTTAAAAAATGTCTCTGCCAGTTATCTTGTGATCATGCATTACTGATATGTTTGCTAATTCATGCCTATGAAAACTTTGATGATATAATCTTTCTGAGTTTTACAAAACCTCTTCACTACTATCAAAGTTAACATAAAATTTCTTCATGATAAATTTACTCTACGAAAATCTTAGAACCCAGGTTCCCATTCATCCCATTCTTTTGTTCTGATTTCTCTGAATTGGTGATTTAAAGACATGATCTTTTACTTCATAGTCAGTTCAGTTGATGATTTTAAGAAACCCATTAAATCTAATGCCCCAATGTATATGACTCTTGTATTAAAGAATTAGATACCTTTGATCCACAATTCTTATTTTTAAATATTTTATTGATATATAACTAACATGTAAAAGTGTATACATTTAATGAGTACAACTGTGGTAGTTTGAATGAGAAAAGTTAGCCATAGGCTCTCATATTTGAATGCTTGGTCCCCAGATGGTGGCACTTTAGGGGGAGTTTTTGAAAACTTTATGAGGTCCAGTATTACTGGAGGAAGTATCCCAGTGTGCATCATGGGACATGCTGGGAGAGTTGTAGCATTTCCCCACTTCCAGGTTCCCTCTCTGCTATGTATTAAAGTTAAATGTGATTCTTCATCCTCTTGTTCTGGCTACCTCTGCCATGCCTCCCTTGCCATTGTGAATTTTTGCTCTATACCCATACGCCACAATACACTCCCTTCCTATTTCTTTTGGTTATGATGCTTTAATCACAGAAACAGAAAAGTAACTAATACAACAAATTAACAAATTGCATACTAATGTAAAACAATCATTATATCGCACACATACACATAATAACTACTACTACTAATACTATTCATGACCTCAAAAAATATCTCCTTTTCAACATATATATTTGTAGAAAAAAAAAGAAATCATGCATATTAAGATTGTGAGCTGATTTGTTTTGTTCTTTAGGGATGTATTCATTTGATCTCTTATGGTGTTAGCATTCTTTTATGTATTTATTTTAATAAGGTGCATACTTTGAAATATGTGCATACTGTACAAAGGCTACATTGAACTGATTAACATTGAATGTCCTTCACATATTTACAAATTTATGGTATGAACACTTGTTCTCAGCAATTTCTGAGAATACAACAAACATTTATTAACTGTAGGCATGCCACTGCAAATTATGTCTTTTGAACATACTGCTTCTATTCACACGGAATTTTGTATTCTTTAACAACATCCTCACCATGCCTTTCCACCCCAAATCTCTTATGATAACATCCCCACCATGACTTTTACCCCCAATCATTGGTAACCAACAATCTCACCACATCTTTCCACCTCCAATTCCAGGTTATCAACATCTCCCAAAATTTAGTAACCAGAAAACCCACCATCACCTCCCATCCCCTATCTTTTGTAAGCAACAACCCCAGCACTTCTTCCCACTGTTAATTCTTAGCAACAAGCAACCCACAACTATCTTCCTACCCTAATCCCTAGTAACCAACTTCCTACCAGGACCTCTTCCACCATCCCCAGTAAGTAACATCCCCAAATGCTCTTCCCACCTCAAACCATTTAGAATTTAAATGTGTCTTCCTGTGCCTGGCTTAATTCACTAAATTCAATGTTATGCAGCTATGTGCCAGGATTTCCTCTTATCTTTTTTTCTTTCCTTCCTTCCTTCCTTCTTTCCTTCTGGCCTTCCTCCCTCCCTCCTTCCCTTCCTCCCTCCCTCCTTCCCTTTCTCCCTCCCTTCTTTCCTTCCTTCCTTCCTCCCTCCAATCTTCCTTTTCCTTTCTTTTCTCATATCTCTTATCTCTTTCACTTAAGTATAGGTAAGGCCTTATGTATTTTCAGGCTTTCCTTGAGAATGACTGCTCCTCCTGGACATTTTTCTAAAGCTGAGACTGAAGACAGAAATCTTTGTGCCAAAAATAAAATCGGAGTGATTGGAATTGTGTGTGTCTCTGTTTGTGTGTGTGTGTGTGTGTGTGTGTGTGTGTTTGTGTTTATGTGTGTGTGTGTTTATGTGTGTGTGTGTGTGTGTGTGTTGTGTGTTTATGTGTGTGTGTGTGTGTGTGTGTGTGTATGTGTGTTTGTGTCTGTGTGTGTCTATGTGTTGTAGACAAAAATGAAAATGTCATGCCATTTTATAACAGCTTACTTTTTCTCTATCTGTCATGTTCTGTACTCTGGGGGCAGGAATTGGGGAAATCAATCAAACCCTAAGATCTTGTAATTAGAGATCACACAGAAAGTTACCAGGCTCTACATCTTTTTCATATAATTGATAAGGACATTCTCAGTGTTCTTAAGTCTATGTACTAAGCATAATATAATGCAAATGCTTGACCAAATGAATTTGTAAGGGCAATATCCATTTTTCAAAATTAAACAGCTGACATTTTGTAGGCCTAAAGGCTCTAGTACTGTAGATATTATTGATTAATGTGATAATTTAAAATTACTATAGTGCAAAAGAGATCATTAAAATGGAAAACTACCATTTTGTTGTTTTTAATAGTTCAAAATTATATCACTAACTGTACAAATGTTTGAATAAATCAGCGGAATATTTGTATTGATATTCACAGGTCCTCAAACAGTATTGTTTTATAGAGTACAGTCTTGAGACAGCTTTAAAGTTTTACAGCTCAATACACAGCAGAATGAACACCAGCAAAAGAAACTGGCATTTTCTATCTGTATAGAGGAAGAGAAACTGTATAGCTAGCCATAGAGTCTCTTCCTCTCTAGAGATTTTACAGAGACTCAAACACAGCTCAGACACATTCAACCTTTGAAATACTTGAATTTTCTGGGACATTGTGTTTCCTGGGTTTACATCAAAGCAGATAGATTCTGCTAATAATTCCTAATAATAAGTACATCTGAACACCCAGATCCCATTGTGGGTCATTTAGAGCCTATATGAAGTGTATCCTTTCCAGTGACAGAGCTCTATCATATCTAGTCACCTGTCTAATCACATCTACTGTCACTGTTGTATTAAGGATTCAATTTATCAAAGGCCAGAAGTCACACTGCCCACACCAGGAGTAGAAAACTCGGGGTGATGACAAGAATACACCTGGACAACATTAAACTAAATTGTGATTAGAAAGCATTAAAAACTGTAAACTGTCTCTCAAAAGTGGGTAGAGTACATAGCAAAGAAAAACTAATTTATACTCAGTAAAATGTAATGCATCTATGGTTGAAGAAATCTCTTATGTAGGGAAAGAAATATGCATTCTATTATAGTGAGCATACTACAATATTGCAAGGAGGCATTTTAAATGTTATTAAATATGGTTTCCCCATTAATAGATCTACTCTATGCAAATATTATTGGTTATTTGAATAAATATAGCAGCCAATTCATATTCTCTTTCAAAGATGTAATTTACAAATATGCTTATGGCTCAATCTATCCTATTAATAATTCATGCACGTTCTTGAAGATCTCATGTAAATGACTGTGTATGTGAGTTTTATAGCATTTAAAATTATTTGTTAAATTTCATATGTGTAATTTATGTTTGTTAAATTTTATATACATTGTGTGTGTGTGTTTATGGGTATGTGCACATGTCAGTGCAGACATGAATGTTGGGTCTTCTTTTGTTTTATTTCAATTAGAAACAAACATTTTTTTTTATGACATGTCAATCCCAGTTCCCTCTCCGGCTTCCCCCATCAATCCCCTATCCTATCCCTAATGGTGAGGCCTTCCAAGGGTAAATCTTCATAGTCTGTCATATCATTTAGTGCAGGGCCTCTTAAAGAGCATTTTTCTAACTACTGAGGTCTATAGCCTAGGGGTAGGATTTTGTTTGTCTTTAGTGGAAATATAAATGAAATAAGAATTTTGATATTAATTACATTACCTATTTCTTAACACAACATTATGTGGAAAATATTTTTTACTATAATTATTGTGTTCAAAATCAAAGACTGAAACACTTCCAGGTTAGTGGCTGGGAATGCGGGATCCATTGACTAAAGCACTAAGAGATTAGTGATTAGAAGGATTGAGCTAAGGGAGGATGGATGAGCAAAGGGGTCAAGATCAGGTTGGAGAAACCCACAGAAACTGCTCACCTGAAGACCTGAAAAAGGGTGAGTTCATAGACTCCAGTCTGACAGCTGGGAAACCAGCATAGGACTGACCTAAAATCCCTGAATGTAAGTCTTAGTTAGGAGGACTGTGCAGTCTATGGGGACTCTAGTAATGGAGCAGTATTTATCTGGAGTATACCAATGGACTTTGGGAGCCCATTCCACACAGAGAAATGCACCTAGAAACATGGAGGAGGGCCTAGGCCTTGCTCCAAATGATATGATAGACTTTGAAGGCTCCCCATAGAAGTCTGCTATCTGGGGAGCAGAAAGGGGACAGGATGGGGGTTGTTGAAGGAGCAGGGGAGAACAGGAGGGTGCCAGAACTGGATTGACATATAAAACAAGTTTGTTTCAAATTTAAACAAACAAACAAATAATTGACAACATGGAGTAATCTTCTAAGATTTGGGGCCAAATTTTTTTCCCTTAAAACAGTTCTAGGCTTACTGTTCCAATTACCCACATACTAAATAGTGGCACTTCATGCACATGCTTGTAAACATTGGGCCTAATACATAGGAATACAAGGTGTAGCACCATGACCCCATTCTGTTCCCTCAAAAATTCACTCCATGATCTCAGTTCATTAATCCCCCAAATAGAATTTCTAGTGACAAAGGAGAGTACTAAACAGGCAATACTTCTCAGCCAAGGAAGCACTGATCTGAGAACAAGCTTGGAAGTTATCAAAACAAAGCTTCACAAGTTTAGAATAAATTAGCTTGCTTGGGCAAAAAGTGAATAATGTGTCTGTGTTTTGTCAGTGCCTAAACATAATCTATTCGCCTCAGGCTCTTTCTAGACCTAAAATCTCATGCTGTCACTGTTATCTGTTACCACACTGCTTTAAATGGAAAGTGTCACTGCTTCAGGTGACATGGTTTCAATGAGGGAAATTGCTCAAGGAAGGATGCAGGTGTATCTGCCATTCAAAAGCCTAGGAGGTATGTTCTTCTTTAAAAAAAAAATAATTTAAACAATGAGAACTAATTATCACGTTAATGTATCGTCAACACAAGGAAGTACCAGCAGGGAGATACATCAACATTTGTGTAAACTACCAAGAAAGCAGAATAAAATAGAATTGGTTGAGTCACCATCTGGTTCTACATGGGTTCTTCTAGAGCCACATTTTAAACTCTGTTTTGTAGCTTCAATATAATTACACAGAGTCTGTACATTTCTATCAGGCTTCCTCTGTCTATTTTTCTCCTGATGGTTTATTTTGGTTTTAGCCATTATGTGTGAGAATGACTTAGGCTCATTCTCTCTCTCTCTCTCTCTCTCTCTCTCTCTCTCTCTCTCTCTCTCTCTCTCTCTCTCTCTCTCTCTCTCTCTCTCTCTGTGAGAGATCAATCTTTTGAACCCTCCTCTGTTGGGATCAAGGTCTTGAAACTACATTTCCTTAATTGTGGAAGCAACCTGAGATTAGGTCTGTCTGTAGATTCTGGAAAAACTGATGGGATGTAAATATGTGATCATATGATATTTTATTACAATATGTGCTGTACTATCTATTCTTGTGGTATTGCCTTTATAAAACAAATAGATATGTCAGGGAAGCCCATATTGTTATTAGGTACTTATTGGGAATTCTGAGATCCTTTCCATACATAAATGTAGTCAATAGAATCTTAGGACTTTTCTACTCACTACATCAAGAAGTGTAACTTGAAGAACTTGAATTTTACAACCAAACACATGACTTCTAAAGTGGAGGTATCTTATCTGAGCTTCCAGGTTAAGAACACAGTCTGGGCTGGGATGTTTATGGGTTTATTAGTAGTTGCCTGTCTTGCCTGAAGCCTGGCCTGGGGGTGAAAGCCAGTCATAGGAATATAGATCAGCAGTGATATAATTGCTTAGCATGGGCAAGACCCTGTTTCAGTACCCAGCCCATATATATCCAGAAATGATAAAACACATATACTGCAAAGAGAATAGAAGCAGTTATCTTGACAAAGTCTAGAATCAACTGTAGGTTGGGCCCCTGAACATTCTGTCGGGATTGTTATGATTGAATTAATTGGGGTGGGGAAACCTGCCCATTGTGGGTGGCACCATTTTCTGGCTGAAAACCTAGTAGAGAATGTGTTCTATTATTCCTAATGGTGAGTGTAATGTGACCAGCTTAAAGCTCCTGCACCCTGACTTCCCCTGACACATTTGACTTTATTTTTACACAGTGATCTGGAGTAAGCTGTTGCCCCCTCCACTTGACTTTGTTAGGGTGTTTTATTATATCAACATGAAAAGAAACTAGTGTAGCTATAAAAATCTCAACCAGGATAATGACATTAATAAAATTCACCCACTCAAATTTGTTCAGTTTAGTTGCAGTCATTTGTGTGCATGAGTGTTTCTTTTCATGTTCTATATCACAGACGTGACATAGTTTATAGACACAGCTGATATAGAATCCAGAGTTTAGGGTCATTCTCCCCTAGCTTGATTTCATGGCTAGTGTGAAATCATGCCTCAATAAAACCAAATGTCAAAACCAACCAAACAACAGAAACATAGTTGAACCAACATGTAGTCTTAGAGGATCCCAAGCAAAGAAGAGGTTAGGCTTTGCATGTATTTCTGACCTACACAAGACAGAGATATGTTGCTTTAAGCTGAAAATATTGAGGGGAATTATTATATAGTTACAGGACACTAGGACAAAGTCTATAAGACAGTATTACCTTTGACTAACAAGATTACTATTTGCCTATTGTTCAAACTCTATTTTTTTTTTTCTCCAAAAATCCCTTCCACTCAGGTAATTGTCTATAAATCCAATTCAGCACTTAACCTCTGAAATGTCAGTTGGTTATTTTTATCTCTCCATTCCCTACTGACTGCCATTTTCATGGGTTAGGCCTTCATCATTTCACATTAGGAAAAATTGCTAAAATCAGTTTCTAGAACATTTTGCTATCCATTCTTGAAAAGTTGGCATTTAAAAAAAAATTGTTTCAAGGAGACAACCTTATGAAAATAAAAAATTGGGGAATGTACTCCCAAAGTCCTTTTGTGCACCAGGGATACATCCTGGTTTCACTGTCAGAGGTCCCTTAGACTGCCGAGGAAGAATACTCCCTTAACCTAGAAGCAAGAGGGAAGGCCTAGTCTCTACTCCCAATGACTTGACAGATTTTGATGATACCTCCTGGAAGGCCTCACGGTCCCTGTGGAGAGGGGTGGGGAATGGGATGGAAGGGGAATTGGGGGGCATGGGAGGATGGGAGGGAGAGAGAACTGGGATTGATATGTAAAATAAGAAATAATAATAATAATAATAATAATAATAATAATAATAATAATAAAATGAAAAAGATTATCAAAAGCAATTTCACTTCAAGGAATATATCTGTCCTCATTTCCTCTTCTTGGAACTGTCTAGACCTGTCTGCTCACTTTATCTCAGCACCTATTTCTTTGTTCAGTACATCTTCCTTTAATGGGTTATTTTTGTGATGAGTTTAACTACTGAAAGTAGAATTTTACTTTACAAATTAAATTCCTACATAAAAAATGGCTGGTTTTATTTTCAAAATATTTAGAATATTCTTTCAAACTGTATTTAATAATACTAGGGTTTAGAGAAGATTTTTAATACCCAAAAATACCTCTGTCAAAGCCACATTTGCCTTTGTATACATTAGTTGAGGTGTCTGTCTATAAAACCAAAGTTGCTTTCTCAAAAAATAACTTCATTAAAAAATTCATTTGCTTTGCCTGTATTAAAAATAATACAAACAAGGAACATGAAAGACAACAGCTGGTTTAGGTTGCATCAAATCTCATCCTCACTGCAGCTGATGATAGCAGTCTTGTTAAATAGAATTCACATTATCAAGCAAATTGTAGAAAGTCAGTAAGTTTTTAAGACCTAGGGCATTTATAATTGTAATATTCTATGATCCTCCAGATTTTAGATAAAGTGATTCTTTGTATCTCATGATGAAGCCCACATCCTTTCTTTTGACTATTTCAAATTTTGTATTTAACAGCTTGTACAAAGGGTACTTTAATTATCAATATAAATTCTGTTACAATCAGTTTAAGTTTTAGTGATAGGATCATGGCTAAAGAAAGTTGATGATGATGATCTGTGAAAAAGTCTCTGTGCACACATTAGTCAAATCCAGACGTATTTATGAGCCAATTAAGGCCATTCTCAATGACCTGTGCTTTCTTTGTCAGTTTGGAAGATTGAACTATCTTGCCTAGGTTTGCAACAATTGAAACATCCTCCCTCAGCTTCCTCACCTGCAGCCATTGGGGTGTATATAGTTCTACTAGTAACTTGGTGTTATGATCTATTTTTTCTTTGTTAAATTATATTTGTGTCTGTTTGCATGTGTATGTGACTGTATCTTCGTGTGTTCGTTAGTCTCTGTGTGTGTGCCTGTGTGTTTGTGTGCATGTGTGTGTTGATTCATGTTTGTCACCATTTGTGTACGGAAGTCAGAGGATGATATGCAGGAGCCAGCTCTCTCCTTCTTGTATATGACTTCCAGGGATCATAGTCATGTGGTCAGGATTAGTTGATTACAACTGCCTTACCCTGCTGAGCCCTCTCTACAGCCAAGAATCTTTTATTTCTGAAATTAGTCACTGCTTAAATTTTTATTTACTTATATTTTTACTTCTCCATGATTGATAAGAGATTTACCAATTTTTAGATATTATGGAATAATGAATTTTTTAATCCATTTATTTTTCTCTATTGATTTCTCATTTCAGTTGCTTTAATTTACATTCTTTCAGGTTTATTGTTTGATATTTAAGTTACTAATTTTTCTAATCTCCCAAGGTATGAATTTAGATTCCTCACATTAAATTTTTCTTTTTACTTCAATAAACAATCCTACACATTTTTCTCAGAAGGATGTGTTTGATTCAATTGCCAGGCTTAGTACAAGTTGCAGATTATGTACTTTGGTCAAGTCTCTTGAGTCCCCTCTACCCTATAAAAATGCAGAGAAAAACAGAATATGGAATGTAAGAGCCAGAAGACCAGGGCATCTCCTTTGAGGGTTTTGTTCTCTGTATATGACAATGAAACAGTACCCATGGAACCTCAATATGTTGCCTGGACAATGACAATACCAGAAGACATGCCATCATGGATGGGGCAAATATCATAACACCCTACAACTGTAAGAAGGTCTACTGGCAATTGTTAAATTCTTAGAGGGACAGAATCAGTTTTCCCCAGAGATGATTATACTGTCCTAAGTGGTCAGCCTTAAAAACATTTACATACAAGCAATCCTCAAGGCACACAACAAGTCATATTTATACATTTATATGTAATAAAAATAATGAAAGAAAAAGAAGAAACACAATATTTAAGAAAAACAAACCATGATTTTGGCAAGAAATATGGATTACATGAGAAGAATTATAGGGGAGAGAGAGGCATGTACAAACAGGACTTTTCCTGTAATTCATTTATAATTTAACTTTGAGTCTAAAATTACAAATTTTATATTTTTTGAAATTAAGTAAAATGTGTTTTATGGCCTATAATGTTTTCTATTTTGGTGAATGTTTCATATCAGCCTAGAGAGAAAACTGTTGGACAAAGTAGTTGTTGGCTATAAATTATAATCAATTAACTGATGGTGCTTCTGAGTTCAGCTATGTCTCGGCTCCCTTTCTATCACTGAAGAAAAGGTACTGAGTTTTAATGGGATTTTATTATCTTTTTTAAAAATACTTTCTTATTTCAGTTTTTGCTCCTCCACCATCTGCCTTAGATTCAGCAGTATGTATTTACTAATCTACAATCACTCTCCAATATCACTTTGATTACAATACACTATAATAAAAATAGTATTTCTAATCCTCTTTCCTGTGTCATTTATATCATTCAGTTTATTGATATATAGCCCATAGTCAGAAGATATTATTTGAAGTGATTATGAATAAACTGTCAACTGGTAAAAATAATTAACTTTTTTTTAAAATTAATTCCACTCTTTCTTTTCTAGCATTCTCTTTATGTAGAGGAGAATTATGACTTATTCCAAATAAATATCCTATAAAACATGTCTACTGACCATGTGGTTGTCAGTTTGTACTTTTCTTCTAAAATCTTCCTTGTTTGCAAAAGTCTTTGTTTCTTCTTCATGTTTTCAAGTGTGGGAGTCACTCACATTTCATGCACGACAAGTACTCTACATCAAGCTTTACTTCCAGGCTTTCTGTTCTTTCGAAACACAACTTCACAGGATAAGGAATTCTTTGCTTTAGTGTTTCTTTTTCTCCAAAAATTTAAATATTTTGTCCCAGTCTCATTCATGCTTATAAGGGCCAGTTTTACTTCTCATGAAGCAAATTGTCTTTTCCACCAATATCTTTCAAGATTTTGTGTGTTGTGCCACATTGTGAATATAATCTTTTTAGCTATAGGTTTTGGTTATTATGACACCTTTGTTTTGTTTTTCTCATAATAAATTGATCTTAACAATGTGGTGTTCTCTGTACTTCCTGGGTCTATGATTAAGTTTCTGACACTGATTTGGAGGGTAATCTATCATTGTTGCATTCTATGGACTTTTCCTCTTTTTCTTCCTTCTGGTAGTCACAATATGCACATTTAACACATATTGCAGAATGTTCTACAGTTCTGCAATAACAGAGTCTAATGCTTTTAGTCTTTTCCTTCTTGGAAATTTCTGTTACCAGATCCCCAAGCTGCTGACTTTATTTTTCAGATTTAAGCAGTGTATAAATAAATTAATTATATCCATTTTTCTATTATAGTCCTTCTTTTTTCTTTCATGACTGTTGTTCAGTAAAATTTCCATCTCTGACATAAGTTAACCACACCTTACAAATTATCTATTTGTATTAGTTGTAGTTTGAAAAGAAACTGAGAATTTTTCAGAACCCTTTACATTTTTCTAGCAGAGACTGGGTCTAAAAACTCCTTGTTTCTGCTTCAGTAAACTGTGGATCTCTGCATCTCATTTGCTTAGTTTCCTGTGAGACTTCCGTTTTCTGTCAGATCTAGACAGAATTGTTGAACGAATTATTGCTTATTCACAATTTTGTCTATTATGAAGGAGCAACAACTTCCATCCTTATTGCATGAATTAAAAATGACACTTCAAATTTTCTTAGGCAGTAAATATCATACACAAATCACCACATGAGATAATGGGAAGGAGTTGGGTACCACCAGGGGAATTAACTTCATTAAGAAGCATCCATGTGTTTCTGGCTTTGAAGATGAGCCATTTCTCCTCATACTTGTACAGTGTTACCCTGTATCTTTTCCCATTGTCTAATCTGTCTTTAGTAAGGATACTGCTTCTAAAAGTATAAAATCACTTGTGGGTACATATTTTAAGGAAAAGGACAAAGAGAGACAGATACACATGAACACGCAAACACACACACACATAGGAGTGGATGCTTTTATGATGATATAAACAGCAAAGACATTATAGTAGTTATAGTTTTAATAGATAATGTTCTATGGATTTTTTGAAATGTATTGGTAATTTAAAAACTTGTACAGCCACTTTAGAAAACAGTATGGAGGTTCCTCAGGAAAATAGGAATCAGTCTACCTCAAAATCCAGTAATTCCACTCTTAGGCATGCCAAAGATGAACATTCATACAAGGACATCTGTTCAACTATGTTCATAGCAGCATTATTTGTAATAGCCAAAACCTGGAAGCAATGTAAATGCCCCTCAACTGAAGAATGGATGGAGAAAATGTGGTGCATTTATACCATGGTGTACTACTCATGAGAAAAAAATGGAATCTTGTAATTTACAGGCAAATGGATGAAACTAGAAGAAACCATCCTGAGTGAGGTAACTTCTGTCACAAAAAAGACAAACATAAACATGGTATGTACTCACTCATATATGGATTTTAGACATAGATCAAAGTGTTACTAGCCTATAATTCACAATTCCAGAAAAGCTAGGAAACAAGGAGGACCCTAAGAGAGACATACATGATACCCTGGAGAAGGGGAAAGGAACAAGAATTTCCAAGCAAATTGGGAGCATGGAGGGAGCGGAAAGGGAGTTAGGAGGAATAGGAGGGGAGAGGTGGGCATGATGGAGTCAGGGGAAGAATATAGAAGAAAAGAAATACCACAATAGAGGAAGCCATTATTGATTTTAAGAGAAATCTAACACTAGGGAAATTTCCAGAGAATTACAAAGATGACTCCAACTAACAATCTAAGCAATAGTGGAGAGGCTACCTTAAGTCCCCTTCCCCAATAATGAGATTGATGACTACCTTATATGCCATGCTAGAGCCTTCATTTAGTAGTTGATGGAATCAGACGCAGAGAGCCACAGCTAAACACTGAGCCAAACTCCTGGAATCCAGTTGTAGACAGCGAGTGGCGAGCAAACGGGTCAAGACCAGACTGAAGTAACCTACAGAATCTGATGACCTGAACAAGAAAGAGCTCATGGACTCCAGTCTGATAACTTGGAAACCAGCATAAGACCAACCCACAATCCCTGAATACGGTGTTAGTTGGGAGGACTAGACAGTCTATGGGGCCTCTGGCAGTGGATTAGTATGTATCCCAAGTATAGGAATGGACTGAGTTTGGGAGCCCATTCTACATAGAGGGATACTCTCTCATCTTAGACACATGGAAGAGGGCCCAGTGGGGGAGGACCTGAACCCTGGTACAAATGATAGGGCATACTTTGAAGACTCCCCATGGAAGTCTGCTCCCTAGGGAGCAAAAAGGGGCTGGGATGGGGATTGGTGGGAAAAACAGGGGATCATGGGAGGTTGTGGGAACAGGGATTGATGTGTAAAACAAGCTTGTTTCAAATTTAATAAAAAAATTATAAAAGTACCCATTCATTATTTCAAAGAAAAGTAACTTCATCTGGATGATATTAGCCTTTATGTTTAGAGATGAAGGTACCAAAAATAATATTCAAAAGTAATTAATGTGCCCAGGAATCTATTTTAGCTTCTGTATGAACAAAATGTCAACTTAAAACAATAACCTATACAATTTATTTTTAAAATAAACAATTTTGAACTTTTACCCAGTCAACCTCTGGGGTTTTAGAATTGAATGAGGTTTTTTATTTTTATTTATTTATTTTTTGTCTTGTGACATGCATGGCACACTGCTCTCCCTCAGCACTCACAAATCAGCATCTGATGAAAAAAATGTATTGAAAAAGATGTTTTTCAAGGTAATTATGTATAAATCCATTAACCTAGGAGGGTCCTCAGGGATATGGGGAATATTTATGAGAGTAAATATACATATCTAGGAAGGAAGCTTCTGATTTAGACTTTCTAATTTCTCCCAGGTCAAGGTCTCACCACTTACCATCAGAATAATGTTTGTATTCCTCTGGTGGTACCCAATCCCTTCTCATTCTCCATCATCTCACATGAGTGTATTCATTCTGAAGAGCTTTCAAAGTTAATTTTTATATTATCCTTCTATACCATTCTCTATAGTAAGGATTTTAAATAAAATAAAAATAACCCTTAAGGTGCACAAGAGTTAGAAAGAGAGGTGCAGTGATAAGTGGTCCATTTTTGTGTTGCACAATCTGTTTTAAATTCCCAAGGGTGGTGACTAGTCCTGCTCTACTATCTTTAATGATCCTGTGCTCCCACTGTCACTCTGCCTATTCATTAGATGCTGTATGTTCTGTTTGGAGGGCAGAGAGAGGAATGAGTACCTCAGGGGGCTGTATCTGCATGTATTTCCAGGGTGGTGGAGGATGAGAGAAAGAAATATAATGAAAACCAACTGTTCTGAAAATTACAGAAGGCAGCAAGTGTGCTGCATCTATCACCCCATGTACACACAGTTATAACACATGCATTTTTAAAGAGGGACATTGTCAGAATAAGACTCAATAAGAAATACTGCAATGGGAATCCTATTTCAGTCACCATTATTCAGTAGAATAGAATAAATGGAAACAAGAAAGCAAGAATGAAAATCCATACAAATATTCTCATTGTATTTTTAATGTTCTACATTTCAAGTAAACAAAAGTCACATCCCCTTATCAACAAAAGGTGACTTAGAATGAGGTAAAGATTGGCATAAATAATGTTGCATGGGAACAAGGACAACCATGCTCCAACACAAAGTCATGGATGTATATCTGAAGGCTGATGACATAGGCAACCATATAGAAAAATACAATCAGTTATGTTTACTACAATGTAGGGCAAAAGCAGATGCAAATGAATATTATAAGCATGGCTGTTCAACCCACCTCCCACAAAAAAAGATTCTGGAATTCACAAAAAAACCTTTGACCACCATATCACTTTTGTGAATAATAGGGTGATCTGGTGGTAGCCTAATGTCTGTGGTGAGTTTTATATGTCTGCTTTAGCTTGATGTTCTATGCATATAAGTACAGAGTGCCAGATCATTGGAGTCTAGCCTATTTAAAACAATATGCTCATGTTTTTTTTTTTTGTGGAGGGGGATTATCCAACTACTGCAATGAAAAGGACATGAGTGAACTCTACACAAATTCAAAATCTGTTCTAGGCAACTAACTAAACTAACAACATGTAGCATTGGTGCATTTTGCACAACCATCATCCTAGCATTCTGGAGGTTGTTTTTTTAAAATAAGTATAATATATTTAACACTATATGATATAGCTTTGATATTTACATTATAAAGCCAAATACTTTTCAAAGAAGCTCCATTAATAAAGAAAGCCTTGTCAGCTGATGAGAAGGCTCCACAAATACATTTTCAGGAGTGATTAGAAAAGACATTTTGGAATGCAGCTCATAACCTTCCTATGGTCATATTTAAATTAATTGCCCTTCAGATCTCAGCTTAAATGCTGTGCCTCTGGAAGGAGCTTCCATGACCCTTCCACTTCAAACTGAATCACTATTTGATTACAATTTCCAATTATAAATTTATGAGAGTTGATTAATATCTGCCTCCCTCATTAAATCAAAAGCTCTAAAATACAAGAACTATTTAACTCAATACTATGCTTGTAAGACAGCATGTAGAAGAGTGATTACAACAACTATGTATTGAATGAATACATGAAGGAACAAAGATTTATATGTGACTATGGTACCTGTAGTTCTAGAAAATAAAATGGAGGTAATAAGATATAGGAAAAATTTAGGCTTTGCAGAGAAACAGACCTGAGTTACATATCAACCACAATACTGATAACTTACTTTAAAGAAAAAAAATTCAACTCCCTTTTCCTGTGTAGGATTTCATTCTACTTTGAACTGAAGTAATAATGGAATTAGGTAATTTCTGTAAAAGAACAGAATACTTAATAAACACTTAAACTTTTGGGTGAAACATGAGTTTGGCTCACAACCATGAAATTAGGAGCTTGATTGAGATAAATTATTAATTCTACTTGTGGTCAAGATTCTCTTTATAATTATTAGCAACACTATTCACTCAAGTATTTTGAGGACTTATAGACCAATCTTTAAATATGTCCAAGAGCTGAGACATAAAAAGTACTTAATACTTGGTTCCACTATCCACATCATGCTTGTCTTACATTACTGAGCCCTACATTCACTCAACCTCACAGTAAGTAGTGGTTTCAAGAAAAATAAAGTGTTTAAATATAAAGCATAGAAAATTTCAAGTTAAACAGTGTAATGTCCTCAAGATGATGCATGGAGTTACAATTGGGATTTAGTTGAAGTTCCTTTTAGAGTCAAAATTTCTAGATTAATACATAGACTCCTTCCTGAACTCTCTGATGGTGCTATTTAAACGTTAATTTATTCTTCTTACCAGTAGATAAAGACAGTACCTATATGCTTAAATTTTTAAGACTTGGTTTAATACTATGTCCATTTAGCAGCTCAATAACAATTCTTAGTTATCTCCCAGGGTCCAAGCTTTGAGTTATTGGCAATACATGGTTTCTGGGAAGAGGGAGAATAAGTTTTCCTTAGGAATGTGTCATCTGAGAGACTGCCCATGTTCCACAGATGGTCTATACACATGCACATAGTGAAAGAACTCTAAATGGATTCTGTGGGTAAGATTCTGATGGGGAGAGAGAGAGAGAGAGAGAGAGAGAGAGAGAGAGAGAGAGAGAGAGAATGCATGAAATTAGGTGCTAATGGTTCTGAGGACAGAAATAAATTTGGTTCTAATGGTTGTGGGGGGAGAAAGAAATTTGAGGAGAGGAATAGGGGTAAACTTGATCAATACATATTATATGTATCTATGATATTGGCATTGAATAAAAAGGGAAATGGTACCTATATAAAGTTTTAATGATTATTAAGTAAAAGAATAAACTCTATCTTTATCATTGTGCCCAGCATAGAATAAAATCTCATAAAATTAATTTAATGTAAGCAGGAGGGAACAAGTCCAGTAAAGTGACCAGCCATCCAGGATGGATCAACAAAATCTGTCAAGTCATTTGATCTAGAAACTAAGCCCTCCCTCCTGCCTCTAGGTTAAGGGGAGCGGATAAGAATGGGATAGAAGCATGGTTGGGGGACATGGGAGGTAGGGAGGGAGAAAGGAGAGCAAGGGGGAGGGAGAGGGAACTGAATTGATATGTAAAATAAGAAAAAAGTAAAAATAGTAAAAGAAATTTAAAAAATTAAAAACAAAACAAAAACAAACAAACAAAAAAGAGACCAGCAATATTTATTATGCTCTGGCCTGGGGACTTGGCTGTCTTCCTACTGGGAAATAACTGGGGATTATTAAGATAGTTTAGTACGTTGAAATCCAGTAAGTTCAGTATCACAACAAAAAATATTTAGGAACTATTCTAGTTTGTATTCCTCAGAAGGAAGTAAACTAACATGTGATCTAGTAAAGTAAAAAAGAATAGAAAATTGGAGACAGACTGATGAAGGGCTGTGCAATAGAATAGTCAAAGGAGTCCTCTGGGGAGCCGTTAATGATGAATCTATATTCTGGCAGAATATTGATTTTAAGTGGGAAATGAACTGTATTCTACAAGGAATTTATAATAATTTATATTGCTGCACATTTGGATTCTGACAATGACCTCAAAGTATGTGTGAAAGTATAAACATCATAATGAGATTTTATCAAACTGTGCAACAAAACACTTTATTAAAAAGAACATGGCTTTAAGTATACTGTAAAGCAGCCAATCTCAGAGATTTTTGAGTTACATCTCCTTATAGTGATTAAAATATTAACCTCTGAATTTAGATTTTGCACAGTCAATTCTCACGTCTACCATTATACTGGAAAAGTTACTGAAAGTATCTGAGTCTCATTCCCACCATTTATAAACTGTTTAAAAACATAGTCCCTAGTGATATAACCAATATTATGAATACATTATATATATATACATATATATATATCTGCATACACATATGCACACACACACAAACACATGCAAAGTTACATGCAGACATATTTGCAGCTTTTGCTTTATACACTAAAACATTGTAAGAGTTGAATTTGCTAAATGTATTAGTGTTACCTGAAGTATTTACTATTGGCTAAATATTATGAGAATTCTAAAGAAAAGTACAGATCTACATATTTCAAATAACCACCAGAAATTTTTCATGTTTTGTGCATAAGAATTATTAAAATATAATAGACTGTAACATAAAATGCTTACAACATATACCATATAATAACATTTAAGACAAATTTTATTGTAGCCCATATTACCAATATCATATCAAAATTTAATTGCAGAATTCATTCTATTTCAAAGTTTTAATTATGGCAATTTGGATAAAAACATGTATTCCTTTGCAAAATAACTGAAGATTATGAATATGAACATACCAATTGCTATAGCTGGCTATGTAGCAATAGTATTAATTAGTTATGAAACACTTGCCTCTTTATGGCCATAAAAGTAGCCCTATATCTGCAAGCCTTCCCAGCAAATCTTGCTGGGATGTTTACTTCCGTACTCAACCATGCAATATATGGAAGCTGTTCTGATATAGGAATTTTGTAAACATTTAAATGTATACAATGACTATTGTAACCAATCTCATGTGAACAAAAGAGGCCTGTAACTCTTAAAGTTAGGAATTCTAAAATTGTCCATGTTTGTTTCTCTTGGTTACACCATGATTATTTGCTTCATTCTTCTGCATAATGGGTGATATTTTCCATTAGCATGTATGGGTTTTAGGTAGGTGTTGGGCATGTATTTCGGGATATATACCTCAGGTAGATCAGGTCAAGGCAGTTTTTGCATGCCAGTGAGAATTAGTAAACACCACAGGAGAGAAAACTTCACCAAGTTCACCCTTGTAATGACCAGAAATGCTGATCTCTTGACAAGAAAACTCTCCCTGTGGCTTAGCAAATAAAATTGACTGCAATAACGCAAATATACTTTTAAAAATATACAAAAGAAATACATTTATATCAGTAAACATTTACCAAATTTCTATATCATAACTGCCTCCACGTATTGCATGGTTCATGCACATGTTGTTAACTATCCCAGAAAGATCTTCATTTACAGATTATCCCTGTTGTGGCTGCTCCATTTATTTAGCCAAGGATATATGGGGATGAATTGCCAGGGGCGTGGTTTTATATGAGCATGTGACCTGGATAAAAAATGAGGTGGAGGGCCCTGCTATGGGTGGACAGAGCCTTGTGGTTGGTCCTCATCACTCTTGAGAGACTGATAAGACAGCAGTAGCTGGATTAGCTGAGTCTGCCTTGTTCTATATTCCTGAGTTTGTTTTGCATTGCATGCTTAATAAATTGTTAGACATTTGTGGGTTCTCACTACACCTGGCACCAACCTTTCCTGACTCTAGGCAGCTCCTGAGGTTAGTCTGTGTGTCCTGCAAGAGCCACTTGCCCCACACAGTCTGCTTCAGGGTGCTTCCAAGGTGCTTACATATTACATACACCCCACAATTCACAATTCTACAGATCAAGAGGTTGTAGAAAGATCTAACTGCACTTTAAAAGAAAGATTTGATAAATAGAAAGAGGTAATAATCTCCCAAATAGATTACAGAGTGACTTGTTACCCTTAAAGTTTCTAAATGCTAATAAAAAAAGGAATTACAGTTGTGGAGAGACATTGGACAAAAAAAAAAAAAAAAAAAAAACTACATAACTAAATCAGCCTACATACATTAAGGATGTGTTGACCTCAGAATGGAATCCAGGATATGTGTTATTTTGGGGGAGAGGTTTTGCTTTTATTTACACAAGAGAATAAAAACTATGGGTACCAACAAATTAAGAAAGATGCCGTTTGAAGAGGAGAGACCTCTTAATGAGAAGAAGTGATAGTTCATCAACCAATGTGGCAATTCAATATGTGGGGAAAAAACAAAAGGAAACAATAAAACCTCACCCTATATGGGTTGGGTCAGAGATCTACTTTTTGGTTTTTTGGTTTGTTTGTTTGTTTTCAGAAAAATAAAAATACCCATTTTCAAGAAGTCAAAGGGCTTTGGACATCTAGGCATCTGAAGAGGAAAGGAAACCTATCCAGGAAAAAAAAAATTCCAAGCAAAGAGAAGTCTGACATGGTGGTAACAATACTCCTACAGGGTAATATCTAACTACCTAAAAATTAATATTTATTTTTTTCTCAAAAAGTTGTAGTTCTTATTTATGTAAAAATTAAAGATGGCTTTGGAATTGAAATATGGCTTTCTCCTCTAAATCCAAGGATGTTGCTAAAAGAAAAATTAAGAGTGTCTGCCTCATACTAAAAAAACAACCTGGTGTGGGACAGAAGAAAACCAAGATTTAGTGACTATTGTTTAAAATCTCTTTCCCCTCATATTTATTTTAAACTTTTTGAAACTTTTCTTTGGATTTATATTTCTCTTAAACTTTAAACTTTCTGTTTTAATTTCTGTTTAAACATTAATAACATTTAAGTTTTCCACAGTGAACAAAAAGATGACAGGGCCCTACAATAATGACTGTTCCTGGTCCATAATAATGTTATTGAGACAATAAACATGACTCAGAGATTGGCTTCAGACTAAAAACTGCTCAGGACAATTCTAAGGTGACTACCTGAGATGAGCTACTTTTGTATATCATTCTTGGCAGAATTTCAAATACTAGGAGACTGGTTACAAACATTGCAACTAGTCTTCATTAGACTTAACCATTGTTTTAGGTTTTTTTTTTTTTTCTAGATCTCATAGAGATACTATCTTCCCCCTAGAAAACAGGAAACAATTCCAAGAACAAAGGGCTCTCTTTCAATAGGTGGGATAGATTGGTATTTGGTTTTTCTTAGGGTTGTAGATAATTTTCATCTGTAAGGGTTGGTTATAAATTGTTAAAGGACTGGAGGCAGAACAATAAAGATTAGTCTCAGGAATCTCATTTGTAACAGAAAAAAAAGAGGATAGGTAGGATAGAACAATAAGGTAGATTTTTGTATCTACTTGTAAATTGAAGTAGCAACAGTTTTACATAATTTGTAGTTGTTTCAATTCTTGTATATTGATGCAAATGTGAAATCATTTCTACTTCTGTTTAAGATAATTTGTATGTCAATACAAATTCAAATTTATATTTGCCATATTGTATATATGTTTCTATTTCATTTTGAAATATTTTTTATATATAAGATTATTTTTGTCCTATTATATATGTTTCTATTTCTAGAAATAGGCTAGAAGGGCCTAGCCTCTTCTCTGTATATCTGGGTTGAGAGAGTATCCCTCCATGGGGAATGGGCTCCCAAAGTCCATTTGTGCACTAGGGATCAATACTGGTTCCACTGCCTCCTAACTGGCACCCACATTCAGAGTACTTGGTTTGGTCCAATGCTAGTTTCCCAATTACATGACTGGAGCCCTTGTGCTCTCATTTGGTCAGGTCAGCTGTCTCTTTGGTTTTCTCCAGCATTGTCTTGACCTCTTTGCTCATCCACGAGAGGGGACTACTTCTAGCAGCATTGATCTACTCCCAAGAGAATGATGGGCACTGAACACATTCCATATGAAGCTTGTTTTAGTGTTGGAAAAACTGGCCTATTGAGCAAAGAACTGTCCTTGCCTGCACTATTGACAGTAATCAAATTCAGGATTCAAGGAAAAGTGAATGCTGACTAACACAAGGTAAGATGTAGAGAGCTGCGAAATGCCGTGCCTTAAAGATGGCACTGGATTCTGCCTTCCACCTCCCTGAGGGTGAGCGCTCTCTGGCTCAAACAAGCCCTTATTTGGTTAAGTCTGTTGAGCATGTCTGCTTCCGCATTAGAGTAGCCTATCTGCAGGGTCCACATAGCTCTCTGGGGTTGGTTAGCGCAAGGGAATTTAAGCCTGCACAGAGGTCCCCCATTCTCCTGCTGGTCAGAAGAACATGTTCAAGGATCCTGATTAAAACTGCATGAAAAAGATCTCCCTGGAGTCGCGTCTTCCTTGCTGGTGAGGGTCAGGTGCAACGCAGTAAGATAGTCTCTCAAATATTCCTTCTTCTGACAATGGCCTGTCACATAGTCTAGGCCTATAGCCAATGTTGGATGCCCCAACCTTACAGAGAAACATTGGGTAACTATCCAGGAAGGCAGCTGTTTCTGTCATTTCTTGCGTCTTTTGGAAATTCTTTGCTTGCACTTCCTGCTTACTCATGTAATACTCCTTCTCAGTCCTTTGATGGTGTTGAAGCCTAGATATAATTAAAATCCTCTCATATCTTAGCTAAGCGCATATGAGGTACAAGACTTGGACTCTTCAAAATAGGACATGTATTGGAATATTTCTTATAGTCTCTGGACATTTAGAATGTGTTTGTTGCTTGTAGTTTCACTTTTGTTTATGTCATTACCTTTTCTTTATTCTGGATAATACTTGATAGTTGTTCTTAATGTATATGTTAGGATTAGAACCTTTTTAAATGTTATTTTTTCTTATTTTACATATCAATCCCAATTCCCTTTCCCTCCCTCTCTCCCATCCCCCCCCGACCACTCACCCATCCCATCCTCCCCACTCCACTTTTTAATTAGGAAAAAAGGGGAGCTGTGGGAGCTTGGTTGCTTTAGCCAATGACATTTGGAGATTAATTGCCATGGGCAAGTTTTTCTCTGAGTAAGTGACCTAGATAAAACTGAGGAGGGGATTGCATCCTCCCCCAGCTCCACCCTCACCCATGCTGGATTGTCTGGTTGGAGCAAGCCTTGCAGTTGATCCTCATGGACCTTGGGAAAATGATAAGGCATAATCTACAGGATCAGTAGTATGCCTTGTCCTGTATTCATGAGTTTGCTTTATATTGCACACCCTAATAAGTTGTTAAATTGATCTTTGTGGGTTCTCACTTCAGATACCTGGCTAATTGTCAATGTTTCTCAAGTTTACCTGGAGAGGTTACATGAAGAGAAAGATATAATTTGTGGTCAGCAATGAGTTTTTGGGTCTTCTCTGTCATATCAGCATGTGTTATGTAATGTGTTTAATATTTTAATACTGTTCCTGTTTTTGACAACAAGCACACAGACTCACTCCAACACAAAATAGTGTTGAGTATGGTGGCTCAAATTGTCTGTAATTACTACATATATATTTTACCTTGTGGTATAAATAAAAATTTCTCCCAGGCAGAAATTCCTGCAGAAGATGTTTGAGATGAATGGGAATTCATAAGGGTGTCATGGAGCTTTAACAAATGCTTTGCCTTAGTTATGTTTAATTAGGTTATATATCCATCTCTATCCTCTGCAATTTTATAGTTTAGAATGCTTAAATTGTGAGTGTCAGTCAGTAATTCTATCATACTCCATTGTTAATAAGCAGGGAGTTGAGAAGGATCACCAGACTCCAGCTCAAGACTGCAAGAACATTAGGACTAGTGATGTATCTTTCCAATTACTGCTTTCGGTGTTCTCTGTCTATGAACACACTGAAGCTCTTTAGGATATATTATTCTAGTGAATGAGCAGACTATTTGTACATTAAATTCCTCTTTCTGTGTACACTGTAAAATGTAATACCTTTATCTATTTCATGCTGGAATTAAAAATCCATAGCACAAATTCTTGGAAAATAAATTTATTCATTATTCATTCTGGAAAAATATAACTGTATGTAAGTATGTATGTTATAACAAAATCTTAAAATCTTCCCTCTAGTTTATGCTATAAAGTATTTGAAATTTATTTTCCAATAGTGACCTAAAACACTCAGTATTTTAATGTTAAGATAAAGGAATCTGGGAAGGAAAAAGGCCAGAGTACAGTAGAAGATTGAAAACATTGTTTATATGTGAGTTGGGAGACAATGTCAAGGTGGTGGGAAGGCTTCAGAGTGAATGCCTGGGATAGATAAAACTAGAATGCAATTATTTCCCTCTTTTAACTTCATAGGTTTACTGATGACAAGTACTAGTCCATTACTAATATAAAATATCCACTGTGATTATTAACTCTTACCCTATGCAAACATGCCACTTCTCAGAAAAGAAGTCTTTTAGATTGTTTGTCTGGCAAGAGTTGAAAAATGAATTAAAATCTGGAAATGAGAGAAAGAGAGAGAGAGAGAGAGAGAGAGAGAGAGAGAGAGAGAGAGAGAGAGAAGAGAGAGGTTCATAGATAATGATGATTGCTTTACTTTTTACTTTTCTCTGATGATGTCTGCCTGTGTCAATAAAGCAAGGAGTCTGGAAAAGCACCTTTCAGATAATTATTTACCCTTTCCACAATAAGTTATCTGTAGTCTGAACTCTTCTTATTGAGGCAGAGGCTAGCAAGTGTGAAAGCTGATGGGGAGTTCCAATCCAGTCTGTGCTAAAGAGGGAGACTCAGTCTCAAAGACACAAAAAGAAAGCTAAGCCCAGCAAGCAAGAAACAAATACCAGGAGCAAGAAGGCGAATAACTATAGCCTGATGCAAGCCTTGCTGAAGGTTAAGTCCAAGAGGTATGACCTACACCTGAGGACTGGAAGGAACTCTTGCATATCAAGTGGATAAATGTTCCTATTTAATATTTGCCTCTCAAATTTTTTGCTATCACAAAAATCCAACAGAATCCTCACTATGAGACTTATGGCTCCTTACACATGAAAGATTATTTTGGAGCATATCCTAAAATTATTAAATATTTTGTAAAGATAAAAAATAATGTAAAATAAAATGTACAGAAAGAGAAGAACTAAAATGGTAAAATACAGAACTTGCCCACAGTATCAAATGACAGAGTTCCAGATCTTCAGGCTGAAATGTGGTGAGTAGTACTTGCCTTTGCTGGCATCTCAGCATAACTCAGATTCATGTGCAGACTTGGTGGTACAAACATTGGTATGTGCCTTGCAGGGAAGCTATGCTGAGATCAAATATTGCTCACAGACATAGAATCCATTAAAGAAAACTAAAGCTGACATAAATGTAAACATCTACAAATGGAAATAAAAACCAAACAAAATTCTCAGTACATTGTGTTCACTCTGTTATTTCCATAAATATTACAACCTTATGGCTAAAGCCTGGATTTTGTATGTCATACCCAGCAAACTCTGACCAAAGCCATTCATTGTCTGATATATGAAAGAGTTGACACAATGGCCATTTGCAGGATGACCCATCAAACTGCAATTTTATTTCACTGAAGGTTTTCTTATCACAATCTGCCAAAGGAATGGGGAAGAGTCATGTTATTAAATAGTATATAAATTTCAAATAGCTGTTATTAATTAGCTGTACCCATACATTTAATCAAAGGCTATATCAGGTGACTCTTTGTGGTTTTTAAATGTAACTTTAATGTGCATATGCTTTTGAGTGTAAAATCTACTATATTTTGTATTGTTTTCTCTAGTCTCTTTATTAGTGCATATTTTTAAAGTAATAACTTTTTTAATTATTATTTTTTTATTTTACATTTTGATCCCCATTCAAGCCCAGCTTTAAGGTGCAGAAAATATATTCAATCAAATCATTGAAGAAAACTTTCCCACACTGAAGAAGGCCATGCCTATGAAAGTACAAGAAGCATACCAAACACCAAATAGACTGAACCAAAGAAATAAGACCCCTCGCCATATAATAATCAAAACACCTAAAATGCAGAATAAAGAAAGAATATTTAAAGCAGTGAAGGAAATAGGCCAGGTAACATATAAAGGCAGACCTATCAAAATTAAACCTGACTTCTCCATGTAAAATCTACTATTAACCTTCTTGAAATTTTTAATAAGAGTTGTGAAAACGACACTACTTTGATACAGAAGAGGCTTTCAACTGACTTGTTAATATAAGACTTTTCAATAGGTGAAGGTTCTGCAAGTTCATGGAGGAATTAAATACTAGGCTGATGTCCTCAGGGATTATTAGACTTTTAGACAACTTAACCCTGCTCCCCAGTGTCAAAGGAATCATTCACTTTGTGAGAGTATGTCTGCCAGTGGCTATGTAAGGCCATGGCACTTAACAGGGTTTCAACTTAAGGATAGTTACAGGATTTATTTTCAAAGAACACAACTGATTAAAAAAATTCTTAATCTGAAATGTACAAAAAGATAGGCCTGAGAGTCTATTTAACCTATTTTTCCTGTGTGTATTCATGTGTACATCAAGTGCTTTGCTCTATCAAACTCGGTCTCACTCCCTGAATACAGAGCTCACCATGTCAACTTGCTTGGCTGGCTGACAAGCAACCTGAAGTTTCTGCAAACACATCTCGCTTTTTCATGCATTGTAGAGATAATAATTCAAGTATTCATGCTTCAGCGGGAGCCATTTATTCTTGAACCATATCCTCAGGACCAGGAAGGAACTTAATAGGCATCACAAAGACCCCAATGTGGGCTGCAGATACATGGTTCATATAGGTAGGGATAAAGAAGGGGAGAGTACATTAAGCATGTTGGGAGATTTTGGAGACAAAATCCACAGTGAGGCTGCACACTAACTCTGGTGGAGTCTGTGTGAGATGGTGAAAACTATGTTTTCGGAGCAGAGGCATGTGTTCCACAGAACTTAGTCTCCCGAATGTCCCTGATATCATGACAGTGCACTGATCAAATTCTGTGGATTTGGGTTCTGTAAGTTAACTTTCTTGATTTCTATGGCTATAATTAATATGTCAGGTCCTGGCCAAGTCTTGGTAGATAAGGGATAGTAAAGGGATAAAAGTTCAGAGACTAGTACAGAAAAGACCCAGGGAACTCACCAGGAGCTAGGAAGAAGAGTATAGGAATTCCTACTACTATGATTTATGGTAAAAGGCATTACCTACTCAAAGGACAATGGAGGACACCTCCAATAAACAGGGAAACCCCACAGAAACACAGGACTACAACCCCTCCTATGGCATATACAGGAGTATATGATGATCAGGGAAATAGATGGGTAAATATAGATGGAGAAAAATTGTATTACACACGTAACTTTATGGAGAGATAAACTAGAGCAAGGCCTCCTTGGTGCTTATTGACACAAAGGGACCAAATTAGTTTTACAAGACAATTACAAAAATTATATGCTCACCTCCCCCAAAAGTTGGATGGAGGGGGCTTCAAAAACAGCCAAATTGGCCTGACTGGCCATAAATATATTAAGCTTTACAAAATTCTACATTTTTACATAGGAGTCAGTTCCACAGACTTCTAAGAATAAAATTGACCTCAGGTCTGAGACTCTTAACTACTGTCTAGAGGCTAGATAGTACTCAGAGGGTAATTCCTGCTCTGTTCTTTTAGTTTCAAGATACGTTGTCAACATATAGCCACTCATCAGATGTGACTATGTGTAACCTGACATTGGGTCAAATCTTAGTTCCGAAATCATGTGTATGTATCTAATGCTCTCACTAAAGTAAACTTACAGGAGATTCAAACCGCATCTCTTTGAGTTGTGTCTGTCACTCGCAGAATCCTTACCGACCTGATTACTGGAGCCCTTTTTCTCCCATGGAGGAGACCCCTGACTGGGTCAGTCCATGGCATGGGGCAATGAAGACAGAAACTTCAGAGAAAATTCCTTTGTATTTCTTCTACACTTATGATTAAATATCCACAGGCATGCTTTTTTTACTCTAACGTTCTAGGGAAGTTTATGAGCATAGGTAGATATTTCCCATTCTAAATGGTAAGGTAGGCTAAGCAAAGTCATCTACGAGAAGAGAACCCCAATTAAGAAAATCTCTCCATAAGGTAGGGCTACATACAAACCTGTAGGGCATTTTATTAATGATTGATGGGGGAGGGCTCAGTCCATGGTGGGTGGTGCCATCCCTGGGTTGATAGACCTGGGATTTATAACAAAGCAGACTGAAAAGCCATGTGCAGCAAGACAGTAAGTAGTCTCCAAGGCCTCTCCATCATCTCCTGTATCCAGGTTCCCTTCTGCTTGGGTTCCTGTCCTGATTTGATTTGATAATGATCTTTGATGTGGAAGTGTAAGCCAAATAAAACATGTTCTCTTCAAGTTGTTTTGGTCATGGTGTTTCATTGCAGCTAATCAAGACTGATGCTGAGCACACATCATTCTTGCTTTTTTATATCTACTCCCTTAGACTGTGCTCAAGGCTTTCATATGATATCGAGTTTCTCAGAATCTAGAAGGATACATTTATTTCTGGTGCTAGAGTATTCATCCCAGTTCTTGCCATGCATTCTATATGAGGCTAGATGATTGTCAATGTTTTATCAGAGTAAGAAGAAATGACCATTTAAGTTCATTGAACATTCAAGAAAAGTCCAATTTTCAAGAAATAATATCAAGGCTATGAAGAATAAAAGAAAGCAGCATCTTTAAGAAACATGCATTCCTTAAAAATAAGTACAATATAGAGAGAAGTTAGTCAGAAGCACAAGGGAGATACAAAGGTCAGAAACACAGAAAAGAAATACTTGAAGTAAATGAAAGAATTCTATTGAAGAAGGAACATTAATGAAAGCTTCATGGAGGAGGTGGGGATGAAGAAGATACTTACATTGATTTAGCTTCAGGAAAACAGTATTGATCATTAAGGAACTGGATTAATATCAGAAAATTCATCTCCTCAGCAATATATATGTTGCTTTTCTAAGCTTATGTGTAAATAAAATATTCAGTTACTTAGCAATCCAGTTCCATGCTGTTGATAGGGTGTCTCCAGAACAATGGAGGAAACAGCCCCAGTTTCCTTCAATTTTTGAAATCAGATTAAGTATATATGAAATATACTACATACTCATTTTGATAATGCTGTTTTTCTACACATCAGTATCATCATAGATAACCTGAAATTGTATCCACACATTAACACTATCCTAACATTTCAGTCATCATTTTCTGATTTCCTCATTTGTCCTCTTTATCATACTACACTCTTTCTCTCTAAGGTATTCCTCCATAAGCTTTCAGCCTTCCCATTTATCAGTTTCTAATAAACACCTTTGCTTTATGAAAACTTGCGTTTGTTCATAGGCTGAATGTTCCCTAATTTAATATCTTTTTATTTCTAAACTACCGTTAGTATGGTGAAAATTCTCATCAGCATACACAGCTCTCTTTCCTTCTGTCTTTTGTCCTTGCTTGTCTAATATGAACAAACAAATCAGTCTTTGCACTAATTTGAGTATATTTGTTTTCATACAAGCCTGGTAGTAATAAAAAAAGTTTATATAATCTTTATGAATATGCTATCTGCCACATTCATCTGTGTCTTCTAAACTGTTCAGTGTCTATTTGCCTGTGCAAACCAAGTACATGAAACAGAGGTGGCTGGTAATCACTTCTTTCTACAAACTGGTCACATTCACCATCAGCAGACATATTTTGTTGGCAACTTCACAGCAAAGGATCCCATGTGATCCAGCGAGAATGCCAAAATTTCTATTTTTATACTTATCTGTTCCTGCAGCAGACAGAATATTACCCATTGTCACAGAGAACTAGAGCAGGGTCTGTTAGAATTTTCACCTGGGAACACAAATTTTGATTCACACCCAATTGTCCATTTTCAAGCTCTTTTATGTTATCTTTTCCTCTTTCCACAGACAATAAGTTTAACATTGTTCAACTCTTCCATAAATCAATCATTTTTTATTCCTGAGTAAAACAACAAACAATGATAACAATAGTAACAACCACAAGAAAACCACACTCCCAGGCCAATGCTGTTTCAATCCGACTTCTTTCTTGGGTTATTTGTTATCAGTAGAAATCCCTTTTTTTTCTCCATTTGTTTTCATTCTCTATGCCCCAGGTGTCCACTTGAAGATGTTCTTATCACACACATCAATGTCCCCATCTGCTGCACCCTTTTAGTTCACCTCCTCCGTAAGTTCTATATGGAACTTGAACAGTCACTTTTCTCAGACAAGTCAACCATGGTTCTCCTCCTCACTCCTCATTGTAATCTTTCATACTGACAAATTGTCTCCCTTTTATTGTGTTCTTCCACAACGGTTGCTTTCCCCCTTTTCTAGGACATTTCTACTTTAATCATCCCATGTTGTGATAGGTGAGGTAACTCTGTGGGTAAGACGCTTGCTGCAAGACATGATACCCAGAGTTTATGAAACAACACATGTGGTGTTGAGGTAAACAACCCCAGAAAGATGTTCTCTGATGTCTATAAACAAACCATCATCATGGTATTGAATTTCATGGAGGTAGAATTACAGGGCATTGTGAGAACCATGACAGGGTTGCTGGGGGCTGAACTGGAGTCCTCTGTAAGAGCAGTTAGTGCTCTTGAGTCTTGAGCCTTCTCTGACACTCATTTGTATGTTTGGTTTCAAATGATATGCTTTGGCTTCATCCATATGAGAAGGAAGCTTCAAGCTACCCAGGAAGTGGACTTCTAAAAAGCCTTTTCAGGCTGGGGCATGCACATTGCTACTTGTTAACATTTCAGAAATCAAGAGGTAGACTATTTTCTATTAAAATAGTGATATGTGTTTTTCTCCAAAGTCTAGCTTTGAGTGCTTGTTAAAAGAGTCAGAACATGTCTATTATATTTGGAACATTTTAATATACACCATAATTATCCTAAAAAGAACACCATTCTTTAAATGCAAAAAGGAAAAATTCCCATGAAAGGAAAAAAAATCAAAGTTGAAAATCATGAGGAATATTAATTTTGATTATGTTGAAAACCAGTGAGCTACTGTGTGTAAAAGTATCTGTAAATGTGAGATACATGTTCCTGCATTGAGTATATAACACTTTATAGCAAGCAAAAATATAGATACATAGAAAATAAAATAATAAAGAAACTTAAATTAGTTCAAAAGAAATTTGATAAATCATCCTATTATCAGCCACCCAGTAAAACATAAAAACAATAATTACTATAAAAATTCACATATGCAAAGACTTTTTGTGAAATAGAGTGAAGATTTATTTTTGTACTACTCAATTTGAAGCAGAGGCATTTTTTTCCTGATGGTAGGAAGTCTCCTCACTTATAAATTCCAAAGTTGGGCTGCTCTTTCAGTACCCACTCCCACTATCAACTCAAAATGAATCAGTTTAAAAAGTTCAATCAGTCATTGGCATTTATTTTCTCCAGGTGACTTAAGAACATCTTCGGCAGGAGAGTAGGCATATCTGATGTGTCATAACAGATATGAGGGGATAAATGACATATCAGTCACATCAAAGTTAAAACAGTCACAAAAATCTCTAAAATAGATACTGCTAAAAACGAGTCTGTTCCCATTTCTCTGCTCTTTGAAGGCCACTAGATATCGATCCCCACTGGAGAACTGTGGTTATGAGACATGGCAACCTTTACTTCAGGATGCTATCTCTGATTTAGTTAAAAGAAATTCTGTACTCTGAGACTCAGTAGGATTTTGCACCTCTCTGCATTGTAGTTCAATTTATTCTATAATGTGAAGACAAAGGCAAGGCTATCTTTGGAGTGAAGTGAACATGACCAGTAAGCTCTGGTCTCATCTATTGGTAGTATAGCAAGTATCTGTGGCTCCCCATCCCAGCAAAACAGTAGAATCAACCTAGCAATACCTAGCTACCCAGGTACCAATACACTGTTGCTTGAGCCTCACCTCAAACAAATCAGAATTTGGGGTGTTGGGAGTGGACATAGTACTTGTGTAAAGCACTCCAGATGATCCAAATACTCATATCAATTTATTAAAATCATCAAATTAAGACTTATGACTCATGAAGATAACTGTATATGTGAAAGATGTGGACATCTTATCTAAATGTAAATTCCAACTCAAGAAATTAGGGAAGGATCTGAAATTCTTCACTCCTAAGTTCTTGGAGATGCTGTTTCTGATGGTGAGAAAATAACTACAGAGCTGAAACCTTTAAAATGTCATTTAAAAATCTTGTATCTAAGACTCTACTCTTAAAGAGCTCCTGATACACTCCATTCAGCATCTTCTGAATAGCTATAATTAAAATTCTCAAACAATGCTGAGTTCACCATACAACACACGTGTATATATCAGGTGTCCCTGCTTTAAAACAATCAAAAGAAATGCAGTCTCCTTGAAATACCAGTCCTATTCTGACAGAGGCTGGGAACCCTCTCTCAGAGAAGCAGTATTCTTCCTAGTGTATTATACACGTGGGACAAGAGCTGCCCTACTGTAAGAACATTCAGAAGTCTCCAGGCTATCTTTTCCCACAATACCTCTAACATTATCGTTATGATCTCAGAGCAGTTGACTCAGTAATTCACCTTTTTAAGTTATATATATATATATATATATATATATATATATATATATAACTTAAATGTCTTTTAGTTTGATGAATAATTGTATGTGTCCCTCAAAGAAGTTATTAGATAAAAGACAAGCTGATGCAAAAATGATCTGTCATATAACAACAGGGCTCTATCTATTATGCATTTTAGATGGTAATTATGTATACAGGCATGTATGAAGACGATGAGTAGAGAGTGGCTTTGCTTCTATAAGTAAATACTCATCTCAGAGTCTGAAGATAAGGTTTAATTCAGATCAGGAACCATGTCTTTGCCTTCTCATCTTTGAAGTGAAGGATCTATATTTCTTTTCTTTAATTTTTTTTTTATTTTACATGATGAACCCAGTTCCCCCTCTCTCCCTCTCTCCCTCTTACCTTCTCTCTCCCTCACATGTACCCTGACCACCCTTCCTTCCAATTTCTCCCTCCCACTCTTTCAACAACTAACTTATCCACCACCATGGAGCCCTTATGTAGTACCTGTTGGAAACAGAAGCAAACACCCATAACTAAACACTGAGTCGAACTAGAATCTAGATGCAGAGAGAGAGGACAAGATTAGGATCTGGATTTCTTGACAATGCAATGCCTACTTCTGTTGTCCTTACCATGTGTCAAACAATAGACTTTTATATTGAAAAGTCTTTAGTTTTCCTTATACTCCTATGATTGATATGCCCTGCTTGTTTGCTCTTATGGATTAGGAAAGGGAGGCAAGGATAAAAGAAGTTCATATTTCCAGAACATAATGACCAACTAGATTTCTGCCTGAGAGAAGTTCTCAGTAGTGCCATACATTCATTGACATTTATTTGAGTACTTAATTGAGTGCCTAATATTATGTACTTACACAACTTAAATTTGTAATTGTAAGATTAGCTTAGGGACTCCAGAACTAGTATATGCAATCATAGTTCTCATTTCCCTGGAGAAGTCCAATCAGAACTTTTGGGCAACTTCTTCATAACGTTCTTATAGGAAAGGATGCACCAAAGCTGTGAAGTGAATGAGAGAATAAAGGGGTATGCTAAACAAAATGATTGTATTGATGTCATCAGTACAGGCAACAACTGATTACGTGAGTTAAGAAGATTAAAAATTGGGGACATTCAGGGGAAACAGCTCCAAAGCACTTAGTTTCAGGGGATCCTTCTAATCTAAACTTACACCATAAATGAGGAAAGTATTCAAAGCCAGAAAGAAAACTTTTAAAGAAATAGTAAAAAATTCCATCTTATTGCCAAAACTCATACAAAGTGTACAAGTTAGATCAACAGAAAGGATTCTTAGGCTATATGGGTAACTTGGAAGGAGCTCCATGGACAACTTAAGTTATGTTAAGGGATTAAAAATAAGGAAGAAGACCTATGATTTAGAGATCAGGTGGGGGAGAAAACAGCCTACACTTGAAAAGCCAAGTGCATACATTTAAGATGCTCTTGTCTACAAGACACAATTTAGAAAATATATTATTCTTCAAAGACAGTCCAGGGTCATCTTTTTATTTTTTGAAATTAAGATAATATTATTCCTCCCTTTCTCTTTCTTCCATCCAACCCTACCTAGTACTTCTCCTTTAATCTCACTAAAATTCATGGCCTCTGACTTCTTTTAGAAAATATATTGTATTGTGGGATATTTTGATTGTACTGTGATACTCCTGAGACTGCCAGTAAACTTTACTTTGAATCACAGGGCAGAGCTAGGTACTAGTTGACCAAAATTAGCCATAGAAATTTTGGAGGGCTGATTACATATAGAGAGATACAAAAAGTACTAGGAAAGGGTTTAGAAAGATTCTTGGCCCTTTTGGGAGGAGTAAGGAGAGAGAGAGAGAGAGAGAGAGAGAGAGAGAGAGAGAGAGAGAGAGAGAGAGAGAGAGAGAGAGAGAGAGAGAGAGAGGAGGTCTCTATTTGTTTGTCCACTGTTTTTCTCATCAATCAAGTTAGTAGCCCAATATCTGACTTCCAAGTATTTATTGTTAAAGAATAATTAGATAAATGCTTTAACATGTTACACGTGTGTGTGTGTGTTCATATATATATATATATATATATATATATATATATATATATATACTATCTTCTCAGTCTAAATAGTGTTACTCTGATTTAGGGCTGACCTCCATATTGAATAAGCAACTAGGGGGAGTCTTCCCTGGGGAAGACTATTTTCTACCGTATTCATCATTTCTTAGTTTCCTAGTTGCCTAGAATAATCTATGGATCTTGAGGGCAGAATTGTCAACCCAGGTTGGCAAATTTCATGTAAACTATACACGAATAAGCATACACATAAACCTATGTTTTATTTGTTCCATATGACTTTTCATACACTTTAAATGTTGTTTATCCTCCCTTTCCCATGTTAATCTTACCCCTCACAGTTAATCACACCCTGCCTTTCTCATTTAAATTACTCACTTACTTACTTACTTACTTACTTAATTTATATTTATTCTTCTCCCACAGTCCCCTTCTACCTTTCTGGTGATTCTAGGTTGTATACTTCCCTCTGCAGATTTGTAGTTTGAATCTACAGATGAGAGAACATGTGACAATTGTATTTCTGGGACTGGGTTATTGTCACTCAATTTATTTTGTTTAGTTACATCAATTTGCCAACAAATTTCAGAATTAATTTTTAAAATATAGACGTATATGTGTCTTTTTGCTTTAAGAATTATATGGATATGAAAACGATTTACAGAAGTAAAGATGAAAAGTTTCATAAGAAGTAAATCATGATGACATCTTTTCATTCTCACTATGAGGTATGTGTAAAGCTCATCAATGAATCACAGATAAGCAGGAGGCACAAGGTCACTGATTTTCCAAGCCAGCCCTGCTTGTTCAGTGTTTGACTAATTTATCTTGGTATTGAAAAGTTACAGTCTTTTACATTGCTAAGCCCACATACCAGAAAAGGGTGAGAGATCTCAAGCTCCAGGGGAATGGGGAGTTTGGGATGGGCACTATGCTAGATCAAGATGAAAGACTATATCCTTCTAAAGATCTCAGCCAAAGAGCAATTAAGAGTGGAGGGAAATATTATTAAAAATACAAAAACCACTGTACTGTCAAATGGGCAAATTACCATTTTTTTGCCATTTTTTTTATGGTGACACCTAATTTTGCAAGGTTTAAAATAAACCATTGTGTTTTCACTATGCTGAGTCTCCAATACTTTTTATTATGAAGTAGGAATCTTTGCTTCTCAAACAATGACAAAACCTTGAAATTCAAATATTAAAAACAATAATATTGTGGCTAGCTTGATGGCTCAGTGAGTAAAAGGTCTGGTTTCTGATTCTGCCAATCACCTGCCAATCTTAGTTCACCCCTTAGGAACCACATGGTAGGAAGATACATGCCCCTTCCAGACAAGAAAAACAAAATGTAACAAAATTAAAAATTCACAATGATGATGATGATGATGAAATATAAAACAAATTTTGCAAAAAAAGAGTAATATGAAGAAAGGATTGGATGAACCATGTAAACAAAGGAGAAACATAAAACAAACAGACAAGAAGATATCAAGTATGCCAAGATTATAGAAGATGCATAATTTTCTTATGCTTTTTCATAATTATAAGAAAAATTATACATCTATATGTGGAAATAATTTCACAAAAGGATAATGATCATCATTACTTCATTTGAAGAAAAACAGGAAGTTTCTATTCATAGAATTAACAAATAGTTTATTATTAAAACCAGAGGGAAAAGGACCGTTGTAAAAGCAAAGCATGGCAATCATAAGCAAGACAAAGAAAGGAAGGGGATGAAACATTAAAAAGAGATGACATCATTGATGCTCAGCATGTTCATTTATTGTATTATTTGAACTATAAATATGAGAGTTAATTTTAGCTATTAAATTCTTCTAGGTTTAAAAATAACAAAGACAAAATAATAAAATGGATAAAACAAAAATGCCAGAAAATTAAAAGATTCATATATGTATTATTAGATTAGAATTTCCAAACAGAATAACATTCACATCCATGTGCATCATTAACTGACTATGTGAGCACATCTTCAGACTGCATAAAGAAAGAAACTGCCTCAATAAGGGGTAATTAATTAAAGAGAAAACAGCATGCATGTTTATGTGCTTATATATGTGTGATATATCACAGCATAATAATCAAGGTCACTAGAATGAAAAGTTGTAAGGCTAAGTATCTGTGTGCAGTTACTACACTTGACTTGGGTTAGTTATATGAGGAAGCAGCCTTTTAACACCGCCTTTAGCTCATCAGATGAGGGGTTATCATCCTAAACTCTCTGGAGGCAGTGCTGCTTCTTAGGCAAAAACATTTGAAGATGACAGTGTCCTGGCTTTGGTTTCATAGCTGTGTTTGTGAGGCAATTTGAATATTTCATTATTTTGTCATTATTACTTGATGAAATGAGCAGGCATGGGCAAAATGCAAGTGATATTATTAGAATTAATATAATCATAAACATGATGATTTGCTGAAGAAGGGCTACAGGGAAAATAACAAATTACAAATGTAAAGAGAGTGCAACTCACATCTGACCACCACAAGATAAACCTAAATTTAATAATGAAAGCTCGGCGAGAGAACTTCTTAGATTTAACAGGGCAACTGTGTACTCAAGTGTGTGGGAAATGAATAGCATTAAAGATCACTTCTGAAATGATGGAGGCAGATTCTGAATAGCATCTGGGGAAAGTGAGCATGGTACAGATTACCTGCAACAGTCTTTCAACTTGTGGGCTGAGATTTGAAGTGCCCCTAAAGACAATATGTTCAGGTCTATAGAAGATAACCAAACATTTGTTGAATACAATTTGACAAATACTCTTAGAATTCTAGTCTTTCTTAGAAATATTTTAGAAGAATAAGAAATACATATCGCTAGAGACATACATCTAAACACATTTATACAAGTTGCAATAACTGTAAAACTGTATCCTCTGTATTCTATCCACAATGCTTCCATCCCCATCCCTGCACATACTGTGAATGCTCTCTTCTCTACCCTGCTGGAACAAAGCTTAGACTCAGGTGTCCTTCTCAACAGAGGTCACTGGACATTAGGGGTACTCATAAGAAATTGAGAAGAGTGCATGGATTTGACATTCATTGTCTTCTCCCACAGTTGAATTATTAGGGTGGGATTCTATCCCTTTGTTGAACTACTGACTAATGTCTTCAATCATGAGGAAAATTAAAATTATCATATTAACAAAAAACAAATACATTTGAGTGGGTCCAAAATTATACATTCTATCAACAAGATAATACAGTTATGTTCTTGTCTTCAGTTTCCAGAGAGGCTGCAAAATTAATTGTAAAGTATAAGTGATTAAAAAAAATGATGTTGCACTGCTGGATTTTTAAGTGAGTAACAACCACAACCATAATAAACACCTTTCTCTTCCTTTCTTTTCTTCATGGTAATCTCTGTGACATCACAATATTATGATAGGATAAAATGTCTAGCCAGAGCCGGGTGTTGGTGACACAGGCCTTTAATCCCAGCATTAGGGAGGCAGAGGCAGGTGGATCTCTGTGATTTCCAGTCAAGCATGGTCTACAGAGCTAGTTCCAGGACAGGATCTAAAGCCACAGAGAAACCTTTTATTGAACAAACAAATAAACAAAATACAACAAACAAACAAAACAAAAACCTCCAGAATCCTGGAATGTCCCAGTTTAAAATGGAACTTTACCTACACTCTTTCACCCACCATAGACAGAAATAGTTAAAGTCAGGTAAGCCAAAGGAAATTTAAGCAAAAGGAAGGAAGGAAGGAATGAAGGAAGGAAGGAAAAAGGAAGGAAGAAAATAAGAGAGGAAGAAAAAGAAAAAAAATCAAAATTCTGAAAAAACTGGAAAATTCAACAAACTTTTCCCCAGCACAAATAAGGTGGGTTAAAACATTATCACCATTTATTGCTCAATTCGTTTGAAACAGAATTCAAGTAAACCTTTTCTATTGTGTATAAGGTAACAACATTTAGAATACTAAAAGCTGCTGAGCAATCTAACAAACTAATCAGACAATTTGAATTTGGGTGAAAGGACCTAGAACATAATGGAAGAAACTTGTCACTCCACTAATTAAACATTTGAAGTAGGAGTTCCCTGTGAATGAGATGTTAGTTCTAGGAAAATCAGAGAAAGAAATTAAAAAAGAGAGAGGACAGTGAGTGTGGAACACACACACACACACACACACACACACACACACACACACACACACACAGAGAGAGACAGAGAGAGACAGAGAGAGACAGAGAGAGACAGAGAGAGACAGAGAGGTATGTAATGAAATTCTCAAAATGCAAAATCCAAAGTATATCTATAATGAGGAATGTGTCCTTTTAATGTGGCCTCATCCAGTATAACTCCTGAACTTCATCATGTCTGCTTACAGGCATTAAAAATAGAATTCATAGGCAATGGGGGAAGGAGAGGAAATAAAGACATGCTTTAGAATCCCAAAGAAAACTGGTTGAATGGTGATCAGTTATATAGGGAAATACCCCAATGTAGAGTGTAAAGCTTTCAAAAACTGAACAACTAACTGTCAATGCCAAAATGTTAGCACAGTGACAAAATCCATAATCCATGACCCACATATCAAGAATTATCCTAAAAGGAGGCATCACCAAGTGGTCCTGGAAACTAAAACTTCAATGATAGAAGTGAAGTCGTCAAGGCAAGAAACTCAGATATAAAGCTGAAGACATATCCTATAAAGCAAAAGAAAATAGATATCTAAAGAAAGTCAGAAAAAATGATATTAAAATCTGAAGGCTGTATACTTGGTATCTTGAGAGTTAAACATAAAAATACAAATACATAAAATGAAAAAAAAATAAAAACCTATTTCAAAAGACTTTTCTGGGGCCAGGTTCAATTTCAAAATGACCATAAAACACACCATGTGAAAGTTTTGACCTCTTGGGTGGGACAATGCTGTGAAGAACTCCAGACATGTGAGAAACATTGTCACTTACAAAAGCTCAGCCAATCAAATGCGTGGGCCATCTCAATTGCTAGGACATGGTAGGTTCAATATTTTCCAAACTCTAAATGAAAATGAATTTAAACTTGGATTTCAAAGTATAATTTAAATTTAAGAAAAGAGGAGGATAGCTTCAGAATATTCTCAAAGGGCTTTTGTTATTTGTGTGTGTATGTATGTGTGTGTATGTGGTTTTCTGGAATCATGCAGTGGAACATTATAATTATGGTATAAAACCCAGAACATGAGAGATATGGGAAATGTGAGGAATAACTGGAAACAGAGACACAAGGATGAGAGCTATGCACAGAGAGAGGACCAAGCAATGGTAGGTGGAGACGTGTGATCAAAATGTGATCTTGATAAAACTTGTCACTGATCAAACCTTTGTTGGGTTCTGTATTACAGGTCAGCAAAGAATTCAACTTTGAAAGCATATTCTACTTGAAACAAAGCTAACACATTTGACTTCAACAAACCTAAAAATATTCTGTAAAAGCTGATGAAAAATAAAAAGCAAAGCTGCAGTGAGAGAGAGAGAACGTTTGTAATATGTGTATCTGAGAGAAGACCAATATCTAGACTATATAAATACTTTTCAAAGACCCACAGTAAAAAAAAGTACATAAATAAACAGGTCATTGGGCAAAATGCATGAAAGTATGTGAAAGTTCACGAGTTTACAGACAGCTATACACATAGCAAATAAGCACAGAAAGAAAAATGGTCAGAAACTGAACCATGGTGACATCAGTACACACCTGACAGAATAGTTTAAATGAAAAATATTCACCACAGCAAATGCTACTGAGGAAGGAGAGACCCTGGTTCACTTGCAAATTGCTTTGACAATAACATTCCAACAACTTTTCTGGAATATTTAGAAGTTGCCTCTACAACTGAAACCAAATTCAGAGAACTTTAATGTGTACTAAATCTAAATTAGAATAGTCCAGGTCATCTAAAATGGGCATGTGATCACTGAAACAGCATAGAATATGAATCAAAATATGAGCCAAAATATAGATATGTATGAAATAGATGATTCCAAAGAGGATGATGCCAAGTATAAAACATTCAATCAAAAGGTGACATAATATGGGTCCATTTATTCAATATTTTGAATTAACAAACACTTAGAAATGGAGAGTGGATAATAGCCAGAGTATCAGCAGGAGTCATAGTGGGTGTGTTTTAAAAGCCCACTCAAGGAATACTTGGGGTGTGAGGCTGCCTTTTGTATAGACTATGTAGAGGAAACAGTACATAAACCCAAACATGTACTGAATTTATAGAAATAAATACATACTGTCTCAAAAGAAAGAAAAAGAAAAAAGAAAGAAAGAAGAAGAAAAAATGACTACACTGGAACTTACAGAAAGCAGTAAGTAAGTTAATTCATTGCTAATAGGAACACAATGTGGTTGTAAAATTGAACAACATAGTACAAAGACTATGATTGCATTCCAATCTCATCACCGCTCCCCAGATTATAGCCAGGTTGCCCTATGAATAAGGAATATTAAGAACAGTTGTTCTCAGAGACAAGAGCAACAATTTGAAATTTATTTCTATTCTGACCACTTGATAAGTAGAAACAAAGAAAGAGAAGGAAGGAGAAAGAAAGGAAGTAGGGAGGGAGAGAGAGGAAGGAATGGATGGAGGGAGAGAGGGAAGGACAGGAGGATGATGGAGGGAAGGTAAAAGGAAGGAAGGAAGGAAGGAAGGAAGGAAAAGGGAAGGAAAAAAAGGAATGAGAGAGGGAAAGAAGGAAGAAGGGAAGGAGGGAGGGAAGAAGGAAGGGAGGAAAAAGGGAAGGAGGGAGGGAAGAAGGAAAGAAGGAAGGTGGGAAAGAAGGACAGAAAGAGAGAAGGAAGAAAGGTCTTTCAGAAAGCAGTCAGAAGTTTATTCTTGAATCCCTGAACATCAATGATTTATTTAAGCTCTCAGTGTCTTTCAATAGTTTGTTAAGGAATAATCCTTAAATTTGTTCTAGATCTTTGACAATATAAATAAAAAGTCATTTATGTAAATTGTTTAAAAGCTACATAACAAATTCACTGAAAACTAAAATCACACAACAAAATAAGCTGTCCGGTCCTCAAAATGTAAAAAAATAAACTGTAGTATTTCTCCCATAGTCATGAAGAAACGGAAAGCTGAAGATAAAATGAGTAATTTTCATTTGAGAAAGAATTGAAAAAAATGAAAAGAAACAACAATGGAAATGTAAAACAACCAAAATCATGATTCAAAAACTCATCAACTAACAGCTAAATCTGAACTAGATACAGAATAACATATTTAATATATTTTGATGGTAAATTATATACAATCTAGCCAGGCAATGGTGGTGAATGCCTTTCATCTGAACACCCAGGAAGCAGGTGGGTCTCAGATTTCAAGGCCAGCCTGTTCTTTAGAACACGTTTCAGAACAGCCAGTGCTATGCAGAGAAATCCTGTAAAACAAAACAACAACATGGTGGGTCTCACCTGTTATCACAGCAGTCAAGTGGCTGATACAGGGGAATCACCATAAATTCAAGGTCAGTCTGGGCAGGAGAATGTGTTTCAGGCCAGCTTAGTCCACTTAATGTTGTCAAGCTTCATAAAAGCAAGACAAAAGTGGTGAGAAAAAATGTTGAAACAAAATGTTCAATATAACATTTAAATCTAGAGACAGCTAGATGAAGCACAGGGACACCTCTTGCAGAGACCATTAAACACACACAGGTGAATGACACCACAAAAACAAAGAAAACACAATGGCAACTTCTTTGCCATGACAAGACAGAATACTTCACTGGTGAAGACAGAAAGTAATCAGACTAATAGCTTCAAGTTATTAGAGTATTGATCTTATAGAACCTAGATCAAAGCACCTAGCCACACAATTAGTTGATGCCAAGAATTCTGTACATAGTCAACACTACCACTAGTTATGTTGTCAATTAAGTGGCATAATGGATTTGTCATTTGTGCTCCTCTCTGGAATTTTAAAGCAGTTACTGTAAGTTATTTGTATCATTATTGTCTATGTAATAATGCTATGTAAGAATAGCTTAAGAATATACTCTTGATATTATTTATAGACATTAATGGGTTAGAGTCACTCTGCTGTTAAATGCAACTTGCAGTGAGAAGTTGTGGCATCTTCTTTCAGCTCAGTGCCCCCCAGGCCACAAACTCAAAGTCCCCTCTCTTGTGGTACTACTTCTTTGTGATGACAGTGAGAAACATACGAAGTGAATACAACCTGTCAAGTACTTTCTATTGATGTTGTTGTTTAACTAAAGCTTAAGCAAAGAGAGCATTTAGTGTCTAGAACTGAACATAATATTCAGAGAGAGAATAAAGAATGAGGGAAAGAGACCTTGAGGGAGGTAGAAAAAAGAATGTAATGGAATGTGGGGGTGTTGGGGGGGAAACAAAAGTGGGAGCTAAATGGCAGAAGTATGCCTTGGTAAATTCCAATAATTCATTTGGTAACCCCAAAAGGAAATAAAAGTATCTTGGTAGCTGCTACACTTTTCTTCTTTATGACCTCAAGAAATTGCTTATATTCTAATTTTAGCTTACAACTGCCTTTGGGGAAGATGAAATTAAGCTGCAGACCTTTGTAATGTATCATCCATGTGCATATTGTCTTAAGACAGGTGACCTCTGTCTATTTGGACACCCATAATGATTAAAAATGTGCTTCCACATTAAAGCTGTTTAGAAGCTATCAATATTATTCCTAGTATTATATTGTATATGTGCTATTAGTGCAGCACTCTGAACATTTAATTTTAGCCTTCGATATCTAAATTTACATTTTATGTTCCTTATTCTCAACATAGATTTTTCTGGACAAGAAAGAAAAAAATCACGGTTTAGAAATCAACTATTCTCAGTGCAATTTTCTTCCTCTTACACTTCAGTTTATATGAGAGAAAAAGGTTATATGTAAAGGGCTATAAGTCATGTTTGTCTCTAAGGATGTAAGGATGCAATACTACAATATATATGGCTATACCACTTACTGGAAAATCCTACATCATAAATATCATTAAAAAATGATGGCAACATTAAGTGCCTTTATGGCAACTGATGAGCATTTCTTCTGCAGCTCCTAGTCATCCTTCTGTAATTTTCAGGATGGAGGTAAATGCCAGTGTGTGTGATCATCTGCTCTGCATCTCAACAGATACCCTAAAGATGTTGTCAGCTCTGGAGCCTAATAGGCTAATACCTCTTCCTTTCTTTTGGAGTCAAGAGTATCCCTAGAGTAGCAGTGGTCAGCAGATGTTCTCCTACACCTCTGGTGACATCTATGGTTATTCAAGTTAACTTCTGCACCTCCCAGAGGAGGAAGACTCAGGCTTCTCACATTCTTGTCTCTTGTGGATTTTGGACACAGTGTGAACATTCCAGCTATTCAAACCTGCACCCTATGGCTATCCAGTCACACTTCCTGGGCTAGTTCTGATAAGGGCAAGTGGTTAAACTGTTACAGAGCAGTCATATCATTTAGCATGACAACTCATGTTATCAGGAATTACCTTCTAAGGAGACAGAAAAACATACCCTGTAACCCCACGGTTTCAGGGGGAGAACTTTAAACAGAGATGAGTGATAGCTATGAAATTGTTCCTGGTCACACACCTGGAAAGGGAGAGAATAAGAACATGGACCTAAGTCTAAATACTTTCTCTTTATGCTAAGTTTCATGTTTATCTGTCACATTTTTATCTTAGAGTATTTGTTTGAATATGTAACGTAACTAGTGATGAAGTGAGTGTGACTTGATTAAATCTCAATAAATTGATTAAATCTCAATAAATGCTAAGCCTGTCTACTCTCACAGTATGTGGAATCCCCAGCATTACCCAGATGCCTTCTTGCTTTTCTTCAGGAAATCCTCCATTCACCCAAGAGCAACCATTACTCTGATAATTTCAAATCTTTAATTTTACATAATTTTAAAGACACATTGTGTGTTTATTTTGTAAGACCTTCCAACAAGCATGCATTTGAAATTACTCCCTGTTTCTAAGTAGTACTCCACTTTACCCATTCCCACTTGTTGTTGGACCTAGTTCCAAGTATTTAGCCTTTTTGATGCCCCCTCAACCCTACCCCTGCTTCCAGAAATGCTTAGTGAAGAATTGGGCTCATTTCTTTCATTCTTGTAGGACTTTTGTATGCTGTGTTTTCTTTTATTTTAGATTGGTTTTCTCTGGTGAATCCAGACTGGCTCAGACTCAAGAGCATCCTATCAGAAATCCTGAGTTATAGGTACATGTCACGGCATCTTGCCCATTCCATGTTATTCTTTACCACAAATATCTATGAGGTAAATATCTGGAGGAAGCAAGGAACCCAGGACTTGTAAGTTGCAAGGACACAGAAAATCTTCCTTTCTCGCTGTGCATGTATTTCAGTGTCACACTCTAGCATATGCCCTATGTTGGCTATAAATTTCAAATATATTATTAATTATTAATTAGTATGTATTCACTATATTTATACCATCAACTGACATACACATGATAGCTTTTAAATATATTTATGCTTGATGTTGTTAATTTGTTAGAAATATGATTTTTCTCTAAGTAAATTTATTAGCTTAACCTATCAATATATCCACTAGGTGGCATCCTGTAGATTTTTATTACAGTTCAAAGTAATTAAAATAATTTTAACATAAAGTTTCTTGACATGTAAGAATTTCCATATATATGGTCCATGGCAGCATATTATTATAATAATGAATATCATGAAAAATCTTTAAAAATAAATTTTATACATTGTTTGACAATCTATGATTTGTCACAACATCCCTTTAATTATAACATTTGCTTTGATATCACAGGTGAAAAAAATCTCATTATTAAACAAGTCTTTCCAAGGAGTTTCCAGAGATTATTAAACAATCATATTTGGACGAGATATATAAACAACTATCTATCATAATGGTACAGGTTCCAGATGATAATTAAATGTATTAGAGTTGCTATCATCACTTGAGACACATGCTTTTTGTCATCCCTGCTGAGCTGCATGGAAGGGGGTGCCATGAGAAAAATTAAAATGTCACACAAGACAATGAACATAAACAGAAGGATCAATAGTTCAGGATTATACAGCCTAAGATACGCTGAAGTTCTGTTAGCATGTCTTGGGGTAACAAGGTTTTCCTCACTAAAGCAATTACACAAGACTCAACAGACTGGGTTCTGTAAGAACCTGCCTAGTGTGCTCATCACAGATAGACAGGGAGAAAATATTCATAGATTTCAAGAACAAGAAAGATAGGAAGAAGACCATGTGGGCCACTGACCCCACAGTCCTGGGAATTTATCAGGACATTGTTCTTCATTTATGTGGCTAGGCCCCACAAGATAAAGACAGAAGCCACAAGAGTGAGATCAGGGTGAAAATGATCCTTTTCCAAAAAGCCATGAAATATAAGTACATTACATAATCTTTTTGAACATTAGGCCCCTCATTTAAAATCTCTACTCAAGAGGTACTCATTATGATTACATATTATATAAGACTAATAATTCTCTAAGTGGTTGTTTAGCCAACACCGCTAAAACAGGAACTATGTATCCTGTGTTTATGGTGTGCAGGCTATGTTTTAGACACTTATCAATCACCAGAAAACTATCATAGGCTTTGTGTAATGCCCATTCACACTGAATTTGTATTGCTTCAGTCAACTGAAGACTGTAAAAGTACCCAGGCAAGGAGATAAGGGCTTGCAACTTTTGCTTTTCCCCTTGCTTTTCTGCAATACTGGGCACTGAAGCTCAAGCCGCACTCCGTGAACAGGGACTGATCCATACAAACAGTGTGAAACATCAGCAGATGAAAGAAGCAAGTGAAGAGATTGCTGACCGAGTCCAGTCACTGTCATCATACACATTGGCCGTGGTGAAGCTACTGATGGAAAAAATGAATTAGCCCAGTCAGTACTGAAGAGTGTGAAAGAGAAAGCAAAGGCCAGCAGCAGAATGCATCAACAGGCCAGTGCTATGCATGTTCACACACACACACACACACACACACACACACACACACACACACACACACACACGACAGGACAGTCCTGTGCATCTTTATATATATATACACACACACAGGTTGGGAGTAGTTTTAAAAATGGCATTAGTTCTCTGCCAGGCTTTATCAATACAGGAAACTTTATGATTCCTGTTTTACTTATAAACTAGAGTGGAACATACCATGATTGTGAGTTCATGTAACTCATGCAGAAGATTTTGTACCAAGGCAGTTTGGTGCTAGTGCCCACCAAATGGTGCCTACAGTAAATGCCCCTCCCTTCCTACTTGTCTCACCTCTTTCCTTTCTCTTGGAATAGCAAGCATAGATACCCAGCTTTGGGATCGTCCTGTCTCTCCAGGTACCTGTGTGCAATCCAATACAGTTTATTTCTTCTCTTTGTGTTCTTTTTGGACATGGGGCCCATAGGAGTGGCACACATACTCCTTTGGTTCCTGTTGGACATGGGACAGGTAGTTGGCATACACGCTTTATATATAAAACTAGATAACAAGAAGGAAGGAGACATATTCCCAAAGAGAAAATCCTGTTGAAACATTTTATTTTTATGGATAATTTCTGTGTTTTGGACACATGAAAACATCCTACTTTCCTTTAACAATAACACATCATTTCATTTATGGGGATCCTCTCATGGCAACTGAAAAATGTAAAAATGTCTAAAGTAAGAGATGATAATCAGCTCCCTGGTCTCCTCCACCAAAAGGGGAAACCGCAAGTCATGCTGAGTGGAAGAAATTCCGTGTTCCCTGATTTTAGCTTCAGTGCTGAGTGAGGAAATGAATATGCTAATTAAGTAGTTGCATTTGTCCTTTTTGAAAGTGTGAAGTAATTCCAGTCACTATGTCCTCTAGTTTTGTCAATGATTTCCATTTTTCCAACAGTTTCAGACATCTGTCTTGTAATTTAAGTGAGTAACTTCTCCCTACTCTTTGCCTTCTCATCCAAAATCAGCAACCAAAGCTGCCATAGTTACATGCATCCTTCATCTAAAAGTCTAGGCTAACACATCTAGATGAATTAACAGTTTAGCACACATACTCATTGTATGTATAAAACATGCTTTTCTCAAAGCATTAGTATGCTGTAAGAAATCCAGAACTGTTTGATTGGATATAAGACTAAACCAGAAGTCGCAAGGTAAGTATAGTCCTGTTAGTCAAACCTGACAAGGTAATATCAGTATAACAGAAACAAAAATCATAACATGCCAGTCTTACTTAAGAGTGCACAAGAAAAAATCCCAAGTAAAACATCACTAATTTAGACAAAGTTTGATTTATTCTTAGAAATAAATGGACACTTTGAAATTAGGCAATGGGTTAATATGAAAAATCACATCAAAAGTCAAAAATTATGGATATCTGATGATATGATAAAGTTTAACAGAAAATATTGATCCATTTAAACTATAGTATTAATTTTAATTTTTAAAAAAATGTTCATTAAAGGTCAAGCCTAACCTAACATGGGAGATAATTGTGAAGTACAAGTAAATAGTATACTTAATGGCAACATTTTCCAAATAATGTTATGTCAAATTCTGTAATACTTCCTTTGAAAATGGTAGTTTATTTATTTATTTATTTGTTTGTTTTGTTTTATATTTTATCTATGAGTGTGTGTGTGTGTGTGTGTGTGTGTGTGTGTGTGTGCACGTGTGTGTGTATGTGCATACACATATTTGCCACAGTGTTCCTATTTAGGTCAAAGAAAAACTTTTTAGTGTCATTTTTTCCCCTTTCACTGTGGGCTCTGGGATCAAAACCAGATTATCAGGCTTAGACAACTAGCACATTTACCCATTACCATCTCATTGCTCACAAATAGAAGTTTTATAAAATAATAATATAATAGTCTCTTTGAGTTCTTTACATAAAACTTTGCCTTTTGGTTTGTTAAAACGATGCAGCATTAGCAATTCTGAGTTCTAACATTTCTTCCTACTGGAAAGCCACTTTTATCACTATTCAGTTTTGTATGACATTTCTAAATTCAGACATTGAAACAATTAGTAAAATCGTTCCACTAACTTCAGCAGAAGATAAAAATGTAATTTTATACTTCCATTGTTAAGATTCTTACATTAATTTAGAAAATTATAAAGTCAGATATTATTAAACCTAAATTTTCATCACCAAATGGAAACACACAAAATCCCAATTAGAAGGTCATCTAGGATAAAATGTAAACTGTAAGAAATGGATAACATGACTGCAAAGGCTGAGTGTAGGCTAGAAATTTTAAAATACTATGAAACTATAATAAATAAGAAATAGAAAGTCAAGAGACAGAATTGAACAGCCATACATATTATACCAGTTAAATAATTAAATATGGTAGAGAACAGAGAGACAAAAATCAAATAAAACTATGTTATTTATTAAATTGGTGTGAAACAATTTAAGTAAGTGCTCTTGATTATGCCTGCACAAGGATAACCTTCAAATGAATTCGCAAGACACAAAAGATTGAATAAAACAGAACTAGAGAAACAGTTGGTGAAATATGTGTTCTTGCTTAACACAACCCTTGCATAAAATCCATAGAAATGAAAAGCATTATATATAAAGCTATAAAAAGTAAATAATTTATTATAAAAGTTTAATAAATTATAAAGAAAATACCATCTTAATATTGGCAAAATGTAGTGTATCCACCCCTTCACAGTGCACATTGGCATGTATAACTATAAACCTAAACACTGACACTATCAATAACAATTTGAAAACCACTTAACCCTAATAAAATTCAGAAAGTTACAAATGAAAGTAAATGCTTTCTTTACTCTCATCAAATTAAGAAAGATACACATAACAACACACAACATTGGCTAAAATATACTGCACAAAGTACATTGACTTTTACAGAATAATAATGTGGCATAATTTTAAAGTAACAAAGTCATCTATGTGCTTCAAGAGTCAAAATTATCCAGGCATGGTGGTGCACAACTGTCATTCAAACACAAAGGAGATGAATGAAGGAAGATCAGAAGCTCAGCATCCTTAACTACAAGTGATTTGGAGGTCAACGTGGGTATATAAGACCCCACACACACACCATAAACAAAATCCGAGCTTATTATTTGAACCTGTATTTCAACTTCTGATTTTATCCCAAGACTGTGCTTACTAGTAACAGAAAATATAGCCAAGACTGTTTTTTGAAGAGCCCCAATCCACTGGCTCAATCTATAGTCCATTCAGCTGAGCACTCTCCAAACTTTATGTTTTTACATGATAATGCAGTCTTTATACCTTTTATAACCAGGCTTATTTCTCTGAAAATAATGGCCCACATAATATGGAAATTCATGTGGACAATCTCCAGAGGATAATAATAATTCAACCATATCACTCAGCTGTACAAGTCCTTGGCATATGCTTGAACGACTTGATATACTCCACAGATACTTGCTCATCCATGTTCATTGTCACTAGGAAATGGAAACAATCTTAATGTCCTAAAACCAACAAACAACAATAAAAATGATCTACATACACAGAATAGAATACTGTGGTGAGGAAAAACAAAATCATGAGCTTTGCAGGTAAATGGATGGAGCTAGAAAGGCTAATTGATGTAAAGTGACACAGGCCAGGAAAGACAAACATTGCATGTTCTCTTTTACTGGAAACTCTTGCCTCCAAATCTTCAGAAGCATGGTGTCTTGGGGAATTTGAGAGAAATAGCAAGGTACACATGATATGATATTAGATATGGGCAAACAAGATACTGGATTGCAAGCAGAAGATAAGTTAATTCAGGAGAAGGTGGAAGGAGGGCAAAGGGGATAGCAGGATAAAGTTGATATGATGGGAGAAATGGGAAATGGGGATCGTTAAAGAAGGGGGAGTAAGAAAAGTACAGGAGAAAGAGGTAAGTAGGTAGATTATTTAAAATAAAGGATGCCTCACAAATGTCTAAATATTAATACAGGTTGTTACAGATTAATACATGTTGTTACAGATTAACACAAGTTGTTACAGATTAAATACATGCTCTTATAGATTGATACATATTGTTACAGATTGATACACGTTGTTACAAATGACAAAAGCTCCTTCTAATTTTAAAGTATGATTACATATTGTGTGTTTTAACTTCATTTTCTGTGTTGCGTCATGTGTTTTCACACAGATTGAATCAATATTCTGGACCTTGTGAATCATGCTACAATGAATACAGAATTGAAATCATGTCTATGGCAGGCTCACTCATTTCGTTTCAACATATAACTAGTAGGTGGTTTGCTGGAGTATTTGGCTACTCTGCTTTCAAATTTTAATATTTAGTACTGTTTTTCCATATGGCTGTGCTAATTTACATTTTGAACTAAACATGTCAATTTTCTCTCCTTTTCACATAGCCGACAAAACTTGCTATTTATTATGTACTGATAATAAACATTGCAATTGGTTACATCAAATCTCACATTGATTTTAATTGCATCTTGTTGGTAATTGTTTTTATTTTTGATGTACCTATGGATCATTGAATCCTTGGCTCTTTTCTACTGAGACATATGTATCTTTTATAAACACATACTAATATACTGCTTGATGTCTGTTGTGAAAATATTTTCTCTTAATCTTAAAGAATCCTTTAATTACTTTTTCAAGGGTATAAAGTAATCCCAAATTACTTATTGTTATTCTTCCTGTCTGGTTTCCTTTTCTACAGTGAAGATTTTTTTCTCATGTAGACTGTTGTTCAAGATGTTTCTGTGGATGGCCAAGCACAAAGATACCTATTTTACATTTTCAGTTGCACCAGTCTCCATTAGTTAATTTAAGATCTGATAGATTTGATTTTCTTGGTGGCATTTTCAGTGTTTTTTTTTCCTGTTGTTGATTTTGATAGGGGCTTGCTGAGTGGATCAGGCTGCCTTTAAACTATTTTTGCACCTTAGCCTCCTGAGTGTTGGGATAATTGCCTGCACCACCACACCTGGCTAGACTCTCCCTAATGAATGCATTATCATTTGTGTTACATCTTTCTGAGAATCCCCAGAAACAATTTTAATTAATTTTCATTACTGAAACTATGATTAAACTGTGGAGAGAATACAATGATATCCTTACTTTATTATTTTAGCAGGATTTGAAAACTATATTTAAATATTCATTGTTAAAGATCAATGTATATGTGTCATTAACAGTTTCAATTGTGAAATGATAGTATTTTTATTTTCAATATTAGAAAACAAAGGCCAGAGAAGTTTATTAATTAAACAATCTGAAGTTGCAAACTATGGGTTCAAGTCTACTTTGTCTTACTTCAAGGTCTGTGTTCTAATTATTGTGGCACATTACTTTATGATAGTATTACTTACAATAGAAAAAAAGCTGGAATTCTTTAGAGAGATAATATAATTTATTGTATACTTAAAAATCATTAAAGTATGATAGTTAATCATGATTAAAAAATACAAACTATAACAGAAACCAAACCACAATTCCATTTTAGACAACATCACTGACAATCAGTAATAAACATTCTTGTGAGGTTTTTCTGGAGGTAAGTTATAAGTGAGAATTTTGAGTTCAGCTATTGTTAAAAAATGCATCTACATATTAAAAATTAAACATATTTCCTAGTATTTAACAATTATAGTATATATATATATTAAAATGTATATTTATCAGTGTTTTTATTGTTAATGTCCTTCAATGGGTAGCCACTTTCTAGGAGAAAAATATAATTATAACCACAATTCCAAGTACCTTCTGATATGCTAAATAGTATTTGAGAACACTGTTAGTGTAAGGTGCCATATACAAGTTCCTTGTATGCAATTAATAAATATTGACCTTTTAGACAATACTTTCCTTTCATATAGGATTGTAAATCTCTTATTAAATTATGTCATCTTTTAAGATTACTTAAGAATGCATATTATAGAATGAAAATATAATTGTCAATAACTTGGATTTTAGGAAAAGATTTTCAAGACCATTTATTGAAATTCTTGTGTTTTGTCTTTATTACTATGAACAGGAATTACATTCTCATTTTTATATACATATGAAATAGTAAAAAACACTTGATCTTAGTCAAACCATCCAGAGAGAGGTAACGCAGTCACAGAAAGACAAGCATAGTATGAAATTACTCATATATGGATATTAGACATAGAGTAAAGGACAGCCACCCTACAATCCACACCACCAGAGAAATGAGTTAACAAGGAAGACCCTAAGAGAGAAATACATGGTCCTCTGAAGAAGAGGAAAGGGACAAGAACACCTGATCAAATTGGGAGCATGAGGGAAGAAGGGAGGTAAGTAGGAAAAAGAGAAAGGGAGAAAAGGAGGGGGAAAAGAACAAGAGGGATCAGGAAGACTGAGTCGGGGAGGAATAGAGGAGAACAAGAAAAGAAATACCTTAATAGATGGAACCAGCATAGGTTTAAAGGGAAATCTGGCACTAGGGACATGTTCAGAGATTCATAAACATCACTCCAACTAAGGATCTAGGTAGTAGTAGAGAGACTGCCTTTGATTCCCTTCCCCTATAATGAGATTGATGACTACCTTAATTGCCATTGTAGAAACTTCATCCAGTAGCTGATGGAAGCCAAAGCAGGCACTTACAGCTAAGTAATGACCAATACTCCTTGAATCCTGTTGTAGAGAGGGAAGAGGGCTGAGCAAAGAAGATAAGACTATGCTAGAGAAACCTACAAAAACAGATGACGTGACCTAATGAGAGCACAGGGACCCCAGTTGTAAAGCTGAGGAACCAGCATTGGACTGAACCAAGCCCTCTGAATGTGTATGCCTTGGAAGTCTATGGTACCTCTAAATGTGCAACCAGTGTTTATCCCTAGTGGATAAATGGACTTTGGGAGTCCATTCCCTATGTAGGGAATCCATTCCCTGTGAAGGGATACTATTTCAACCCTGATACATAGAGGAGGGCCTAGGCCTTCCCCCAAATTATGTGACAGACTTCAATAATTCACCTTGGAAGGTCTCACTATCCTTGGGGAGTAGGTGGGTGGTAAGATTGGAGGGGAGGCTAGGGAACATAGGAGGATGTGAAGGAGAAAGAATGAGGGGTTGATATGTAAAATAAGATTGTTTCTAAATAAAAAAGTCTATAAAAATAATAATAATAAACAAAGGCCCAGATAGACGGTAAACACCATGTGATGTCTTATTAACTGGAGTGACTTCTGGGCTCTAGTCAGAGTTGACATGATTGGTCACTAACTAGATCTGTGACACCAAAAACTTATGTGTTAACTTAAGTGCTTTCCACTTTCCATTTGTTAAATGAAGAGAATTACATCTTTTTAGAAATAGGGGATTAAATCTTGACACTTAATGCCTAGTGTTTTGTGAATGCACCTAATATAATGTGACTCTCAAAAATCCTAAACATTATTAGATGAAGCCATACTCTATGTAAATTAAATAACTGAAGATAGGTTAAAATTATCCATCAGAAGAAAACAATTGAACACTAGCTTAAACTGAAGGTCATAATGTATCAGTGGAGAAAATAATAAATATCCATGTTTCACATATAATAATTACTGGAAGGAACTTTGTATAACAGGCAGCCAAAACGATTAATTAATTAATTAGTTAATTAATTAATTAAATCCATTATTGCTCTAGAAGGAGGGGTGAAGTGAAACTCACAAAAATCTATTTAATAATTTATTAAGGGGTATAATGGAAAAACAAACGCAAGAATATTGAACAAAATATCTTCTGTTGCTCATCCAGCTGCTATTATCCAGTTGTTCTGCCAAGGGTGAAGAGGACCAACCACAGGCCATTTCTCCATTGCTTGCTATGGCTTTACTCACCCAAATGTGTTCAGAGAAATCATAACCATAGAACGAATAATCCAAAATATCATTGGCTAAATGGATCGAGTGCCCAAAACATTTGCCCCCATTTTTCTTAACTAAGAAGGTTTTAACCCTAACATAAAACTCTCTACAATAAGAACAACTATCAAGTATTACCCAGAAGAAAGAAAAGGTAATAACACAAACAAAAATGAAACTACAACCAATAAGAACAACATCAAGCAAGAAACACATCCTAAATGTCTATCCATATGTAATGGGCAAATTTGAGAAATTATTTCAATAGCTGCCCTATTCTGAAGAGTCCAAGTCTGGTACCTAATATGCCTTTAGCTAAGATACTGGAGGATTGTAACTTTAACTATGAACTCCCACAACAGTGGAGCTATCACTGTGGACGACTATGATGGTCCCCATCATCTTGGGTTACTTCCAGATATTTTGACCTTGAATTCTAAACACTGAGATAATATCCTCAGTGCTACTTCAAGATTCAGAACGACAATAATAAAAACAAAGAAAGTAACTGTTTTAGAATGCTAATGAATCTCCACTCTGGTGGAACCTGTTTCCCTAGAAATGGGAAAATATGTGTTCAGCACACCCTGAATCTAGATTTCATTGTGAATAATCTGGGGAAATAATATATTTCAATAATAAGAATAATTCTTTGCAGTGATCTGAATGAGAATATCCTCATAGTGTTACATTCTGTTATTTAGCCCCAGTTGGTGGATTAGGAAGTGTGTGATGACGTGATGACTGAGTTTCTGTTCTGTCTGGTCTGATAGCTGTGCAGACACAAATAAACACACAGAGGTTTCTAATAATTTTATACTGTTTTGCCAATGTTTCAGACTACTTATTGACTAGCTTTCTCTTAAGTACTAACCCATTTCTATTATGTATGGCTACTAAGCTGTGGCTTACCTGTAATGTTCCAACTTGTTATTCCTTTGGTTGCTACATGGTGTCTCCTTGGAGACTCTGTTTTCACTTTTCCACAAATCTCCTAGTCTGGTAGTCACACCTATATTTCCTGCCTGGCTAATGTCCAATTAGCATTTATTCATCAACCAATAAGAAAAACATATATTCACAGAATACAGAAGTCCATCCCCATCAGTGTGTCTTTGTTGAAAGAGGTATGTCACTGGGAGTAGGCTTTGGGCTTTCAAAATCCCATGTATTTCCCATGTCGTTCATCTCATATTCTACCTCCTCTCCTGATTCTCTGCTGCCGACTTGAAGAGAAGCATGTAAGCTCTCAGCTACTGTTCAAGTACCTGCCTGCTGCCATGCTCCCAGCCACGATGGTCATAGACTCACCATCTAAAACTGAAATCCCACAATAAACTATTTTTCTATGAGTTGCTTTAGTCATTGTCATAAAACAGCAATTGAAAAGTAACTAAAACAAAAGTTGGAACCAGGGAGTGAGCAAAAGCTGTGATTGTTGGGACCATTCTGTTTTTTGAAGGATGAAAGACATTGGGACTTTATTCTATGAAAGCTGTTGAATATATCTGTAAGCCTTAAAGAATGTTGAAGTTAGTAGGAACTAGAAAGACTTGTACTAAATATAATGTGGACTATGTAGGAACAGCTTAAGGGATTTAAAAAGGGAACAGTAGTAGCAGCTAGGCAAGAGACCATTCTTGTGATATTTTGGGGGGAAAAAGTGGTTGATTTTCCCCCTTATCATAAGACTCAGCCTTAGGCTAAATTGAAGAGTTTTTGACTAATTACTTTGGCAGAGGAGATGTCAAGACAGCCTAATATTGACTCTGTTGCTTAGTTACTACTAATCACTCTCATGCAGGTCTACAATGAAAAAGAGCAAGCAGGGAAAAAAATTACAAATTATGTAGCTTGCGGAGAAAAATACAATAACACTGTGAAATATAATGTTGGAGCCAAAGCTTGTGCTGATGAAAGAGGCCTGATGCAAACTGGAATAAAAGGAATAATGGGGACACTACGTTCATGGAAAGCTTATCCACATTACTTGTGAAAGAATCAGCAAATCAAATCTTATGCAAATGCCATTCACATGTTTACCTTCCCTTGCATTGTAAGTATTCTTCCAACATTCTATCCCAAAATACCTTCCTCTAATTAAAGTACTTTTACAGTGTCTTGGAGATCTATACAGGAACTATGTCAAGAAGTCGGTTGTGGGTTTAGGATTATAACTTTAGAAATATCAGTAACATTTTTATTACTAGATGTGATATTATCTGTAGCAAAGTAAACTTGTTCCTTTACAAGTTCTGACTTTTATTTTTATAGACAATAATTACTTTCTTATAGATGGGTACATATATATTGGGTGGCGGTGTATGTGAGTGAGAGCTCAGGGTTGTCAGAGTCCCTGGAGATGGAATTGCAGCATTTTTGAGCTGCCCACTCCCCCAACTTAGTTTACTGTAAGAACAGTATGTGCTCCTAACTCTGAGCCAGAAAAATAAAGAATAAAGAATCAAAAGGAAAACACCTTAAGACAATTTAAAGAAACTGTCATATGATGTATCTGAACTTGCAGAAGATGTGACAGTTTAAGGCCACTGCTTCCCACTAAGGAAGCATGGTTTGCAAAGGGCCAGCAATATAGTTTGCACTCCATTAACAGCTGACTGAGAATGAATGAAACAGTCTGAAGAATGAGCTTGAAGAGTTTAGTAATCAAAGAAAACTCTTAGTCAAGTCAATCTAATATATGCTTGATGATATTAATAATCATTATTGTGCTTCTAAGTGATTAGTTATAATTGCTAAAGGGTCCTCATAAATTACTCTAATTGGCATTGTTCTTATCCAATCAAGCTCAATATTCCCCGGGTTGCCTGGAGACAGAGCAGCGGAAAGGCTATCAAGGGCTCAGCTGTTCAAATGTCCCATTGAAGAAATAAACAAACTCATGGAAGACATGGGTCTCTTTGTTTAGCTGTTTTCTTAATAGTAAACAAGTGTGAGACTGAAGAATTATTTCTGTTTAGGTTAGCTGACTTCAAAGCACATTAAAAATCTCTTCTGCTATTGATTTTTCTTTTATTTCTTTTCCTCTTTTTTATATAGAACCACATTTGCCCATTTGTCAACAGAGAAACTTCGCCATCAGAGATGTGAGCTGGGGACAGTAAGATGCACTTTCTAATCTGCACTCTATGGATAGCATCACAGGCTTATCTTCTGCAGACACAGCAGTGAGGGAGAGCAAGTCCAGATGCAATTCTCAGAGAATCTTATGCACAATTTTAGTGAGAAGAGAAACACAGCCTAGAAAAGTAGAAGGGCAAAAAGAGTTTGCTAAGAATACATTGCTCCAATTCTCAGCATAGAGTATACCTCAGTCCATCCTGAAGGATCTCACACCTGCAAGCATGGACTGAGACACGAGACCACATTCAGTCTGATTATATTTCCTATTGCACTACTTTAACAAGCAGGAAGTCTGAGTTACAACATAGAAAACAGCACACAGAAGCAATGTATCTCTGTGTCCAGCTGGTTATATATCTTGGGTAACTTTTCTGTAAGAGCCTCATACTTACTATACATTGTATGTGAAAGCCATTTCTATCTCAGACAGTTCTTGTATGAATTGAATGAGACAATGTATATAAATTGACCTGTAATGCATAAATGGCTCTTGGGTGGCAGTCTGCCAAGGGTCACTTGCACTCCTCAGTGATTTTCTTATTGTGCCCAGATCAAAATACTGTGACCTTTCTTAGGCTCAAGAATTCAAATAATGCATAGCAGGTATGGGAGGGATTGAAGTAAAGAAAAGTATGTGGGAAGATGATTAAATTTTAATTAATTTAGCAATGCCCCTGGACTAGGTGGGTTCCAGTTATGTACACTGCACACAGGCATATATGCAGGCAAAGGCTCTACACATTAAAACATTAAAAGAAATGCAGATTTCCTGAGTTCATAGTTTTTTACCTTTAGAAAATCCAAATACAGTGCTGAAGCACTGAATTAATATATATATATATATATATATAACATCTATAATAAAAGAAAAAGAGGTCATTATTTTGAGACAATGGGGGACATGGGAGTTAATTCAGGAAGAAGGATGATACAGTGTATGTAATTATGTTTTATTTAATGGTTAAACAATTAAAAAAAGAAATTCCTCTCTTTGTTTAATCTTTACTCTGCATCTATCACCATCCTTCTGTGCAAATTCTGGTTTTGAGAACAAGTAAGTATACCTATAATAATATCTTGCTACCATTCTCACAAATATTGAAGCTCCTTATCTCTGGTTTAGAAATCTCCCTTTGGTCAGTGCTTATCATTCATGGTGCTTACTAGCTTTTCTCTAGTCCATATCAAGAATTTTAATATGTAAGATATATATTATTATTTAAATTCAAAAAGGGATAATCATTAAGTATTATTGTCTTAGTTCATCAAACAATGCATAGTGGAACAATTAATTAATAGAATGATCGACCCACTACAGTCCTTCAATTAATCATAAAACACATATTATTAAAATAATTTCATAAACAATAATGTTGAAATTTCTTGGAATATATTGGTAATGTATCGAGCTAATTGTAGCTTGAGAACATGAGAATCTGTGGGATATTAGAGACACAAGCCAAATGACACTTTGAAAAACCTTCCTTGGTGTTTTGCCAAAGCTAGCTATGCCCTAGTAGATATTTATATATAATTAACTTCTAGTTGGCAGACCAGAATTGGGGCAGAAATTGATTATGATCTAACTCATCATATATTGCAGGGTCATTTATGTTGTGACTTAAAGAGAAACATGAAGAAAGTTTTACATGGTAATAATCTAGGTCATGTGTTTTTGGACAGATAGATTTTACTACAAAATTTATCAAATACTTTGCATGGAATATATCCAGCTTCAGTTCTCCATGTGGCATAATTTAGCACTTCAACATTTCTATATAATATAAATATTTTTATATATTTATTAACTTGAGCCATGAGACTCTAGGACAATTTTAAAATATTTTATTTAGGGTCCCAACTATAGTGTCACATATCCTTCTTCTTCCCTTAAAGATTTCACAGCTTCTTGGCTACTGTAATTAAAAAAAAAAAATAAAGATATTGTGGAGCATGAGAGTCTAATTCATCTTACAGTCTGGCTTTCCCATTCTGCCATGGAGGATAAGTTAAGTAATTTAACCTCTGTGAATCTTTAATTTAAATATATAAAAAAGGAGATGGTGATACGCCATTTTCTCAGAAAGTTTGGTACCCAGTGTATGATCCTTGGTTGGAAACTTCTGGAAATGTGGTCTTAAAAAACAGATGTTGACCTGAGTAACCAATCAGAAAGTTTTTCCATCTCATGGCTAAAAACTTAGGGTTACTCAGCCAAACTACAGACAAACAGCTTGGAAAAAGAGAAAGGAAGGAAAAAGGAGGGAGGGAGAAAAAGAAAGAGAGAGGGGGAAGGAAGGGTGCTGTTCTTTCCATATCTGTAGGACTAAGAGTGGTCCCAGGAGAACAGACCTCAGGGAGCAAGTCATTGGATGTAAAACTGCAGTGTTTTAATATCTTGGGCTTTGGGCAAACTTCTCTATGAGAAGGTAAAAATTAGCTACTCTCTTCACACTGAGTCCTCAGATAAAGATTACTTCCTAAATTAAAGCAGTTAATATCTTCTGCAGCAATTAAGCTGGAGCTGTTTACCACTCCAAGAACGAGTTACAATAGTCCCAAGGACACAGGACTGAGGTGAGGGAAGCTTTCCATTTGTGGCTCTTAGGATTTAATTAACTTTAACAGCCAAGTGTATTTGGGGTCATGAAGGGAAAGCACAGTGTCATGGGAAAAGCTAGGTTAAAGTGTATAGAAACTTCACAGATGAGGATGGAGAGTGGCCTTTGACTCCTGAGTCTACAATAACTGTAAATGACAATAATCTTGGCAATGGCCACACTTCACTGCATCCTCTCATGTGAACAGCAAAATGAAGAAAAGAACACTGCAAGGGAGTACCACCTGGGCTGGCATAGCAACACCTGAATTTTAATGTATATTCAACAGGATATCACATAGTATAAAATTAAAGAATATAATGAATTTTATCTCCACATTTCTTACATTTACACAGATTTTGTTTTTCTTCCATTTCAACCTACCCCTCATCTTCATAAAAATCTCTCCCTTCACAGAAGGTGCCCATTTCCTTTATGTATTTCCAAAATACTCTAACAGGCACCAGCAAAAGAGGAGCCACTACTGTTTCCTGTGCATTGGCTTACTGCCTGCTATGCTAAAGGCTGCTTCATCTACCCCTTACTTTCTTCACAAAGTTTGTTCATATCTCACAAGTAGGAAGTGGATATTCATCTATATAAATTGATTGTTAAAATTCACTCAGCTGTACACATCAGATGCTGATACCAAGATTTACTTTGTAGGGGTCAGAAATCATTTCAAAGTCTACAGTGAGCACATTCACACGAGCCTATAGTTGACAAGAAACCTGAAAGAAACTTGTTTGAAATATAAATTTTGAAGCATCATTCAAATCTAAGTCATCAAGGAAGAGCCCTTGACTACTACTTGTGCAGGTAGCACTCCCAGGGATATATTCTTTCTGTAGTGTCTGAGAAATGTCATCACAGAACACAGAAACCTGTATGGTACCCTAAATTGTCCTCTATTTATTTGTAATAGGGAATTATTCCAGCAAAATTAGTTTTAAAGAGAGGTTTATAATAATAAATTTATATTAATTGTACATTTAAAGTTGATACTTTGTTCTAAATAGAACACAAAGCACATCATTGAATAAACTATTAGAATCTCAACAACAAAAATTTAAGGTCAAATTTTTAAGGTGAATAATACAGACTGACATGTGTACTCTTAGCTAGAATAAATCATAAAATGTTTTAATGTTTGTTTTGTAAAATGAAGCACAACTAAATAGAACAGTGGTTATTAGAACACAGGATGAACTTACATCTTATTAAAAAAAAAAAAGCATGGAGAAACAGAAGAGGACATTTGCATGCTCACTGTCCTGGAAGTTACCTTCTCTAGGTCTTATGGTCTTATGGCCTCCATCTACATAAAAAGGACATAGAATATTGTGTTTTTCATTGGGTTGATGCATGAATTTAACACACACACACACACACACACACACACACACACACAGAAACACACACAGAAACACACACACTATAAGGCTCTCATATCCTGAGCTTTAAAAACTGTGTGCCATTTGCTTGTACTGTGTATGGAAGTTGGCCATTCTTTCTTTGCCAACTGTAATCCATGAGCATTTACTAGGTGTTTACTATACACCTGGGAAGAACATTTACACAAAGGCAGAAACACAGCTGATTTACTGGATACATTGTCGTGCACTCCAGGTGAGAATCTCTTCCTTTATGATCTTATTCCTTCTACAACCAGATCTACGAACCCCCTTCTACTATTTTTAGCAGAGGAAAATAGAGAAGTACCCCATGCTAGTCGCCCTGAGGATCTCTTCTGTATACTTTCAATACAAACCTACATCACCACCACTCCAGCTCAATGCGCTACAGGAGATAATAGCAAACTTAGACATTAACAAGCATTGTCTGAGTACTTCTTAAGAGATGGCTTTAGATACCTTGAATATCAAGAACAAATATCAAGAGCAAATTTTTTTTCCTGTAACTCATTTTTAAATTAATTTGTTGAGTTGGATGGAGAAAAAGCAGATTTCACTGTGACTTTTCCATGCATAGACATCACCGTACATTTTGATTCATTCCCAAGTTTCATCTCTGAGATAAGAAATGTGAACTGCAATGCAAATAATTCTGATACTGTGTAGAAGAAGCAAAACTAATCAAGGGTAGAGTTTGGAGGTACAGTTTGAAGTGAAATCACTTTTCTTATCCTAAAGTCTCTCTCTCTCTCTCTCTCTCTCTCTCTCTATATATATATATATATATATATATATATATATATATAAATCACAAATGTATACAAATATATAAAATCAGAATATGTACATTGTTGAATACTTCAGACAATACCCAGATATATAAAACAATACCAGTAAGGTTGTTTATGATTTCTATCAACCAATAAATACACAGACAATCAGAATATCTGTGCTAAAATTGTAACAACATGTTAGGCTTAAATGCTTACATTAAATAATTTGAGTTTCAAGGACTTTGATTTAGATTTTTTCTTTTTGTTTTGACTGTTTTGCTTTTGAATTTTAAGTTCTTTGGAAGTTGTAATCCAGATTAGCGATAGCCTTTATCTTCACCTTCAACCAACTGGATGGTTCTCTAGAAAAGTGTTCAGCTTTCTCTTTTTTAGTTTGTATGTGTTCCTTTGAGACTTTCCTACAATTTTTCATTAAATTCATTCCTCTTCCACTACTCCTTACAGATCCCCCTGAACCTTCCTACTCCCCCCAACATCACATTCTCTCTTAAAAGCAAGTAAATAAACACTTAGCAGAACTCTTGAAATCCAGTTTCAGACAGGGAGGAGTGATGACTAAATGGCAAGACCAGGCTGAAGAAACCCATAGAAACTGCTGACCTGAACAAGGGGGAGCTCATGAACTCCAGTCTGATAGCTGGGAAACCAGCACTGGACTGACCCAGACCCCCTGAATGTGGTGTTAGTTAGGAGAACTGGACAGTTTATGGGACCTCTGGTAGAGGGTCAGTATTTATCCTTAGTATACGACAAACTTTGGGAGCCCATTCCTCATAGAGGCATAGTCCCTTAGCCTAGACACATGGGGGAGGCCATGGGCCCTACTCCAAATGATATTACAGTCTTTGAAGACTCCGCTTAGAAGTCCTCACCCTCCTTGCGGAGCAGAAAGGGGATGGTATGGAGATTGGTGGGGGGAACAGGGGAGGATTAAGATGGTGGGGGAACTGGGATTGATATGTAAAACAAGCTTGTTTCTAATTTAAATAAAAAAATATATATGGAGTCAAGTTGGGATCGGACACATGGCCTGTCCTATAGAGTAGTTGAAATAAGCAGCATCATTCCACTTAAGAAAACTTATTTTTCTTTCCTATTTCATTGAGAAGAGTAGCTTGACTAGGACTTTGATTTCATATTCATACCCACTTCCCCTTCTCTGTGCTAGATTTTGTCTGCCTTGAACTTCTGCAGATCTTCTACAAGCTAACAAATCTCTGTGAATTAATAGGCTCTACTGCATTGAGAAAACTTGGTTTCCTTTAATCCTTCCACCATGCCTAACTCAATGTTAAAATGAACTATCACAGAAATTATGGTTACCAAGGTTAGACGGCATCAATAACTTTTATTTATGTAACAGTGTTTCTTTACAGAACCTATTGCAGATATAGTAAGATTCAAAGAAATCAAAATTGACTAATGAACATTATCAAAATAAAGACTTCTCACAAATATGATGATTATTTTTTCTTTTCCTTTTCTTATATAAGTAGACTTTGTATTCCACTGTTTAATTTCCATTACGTCCATCATGAACCATGGATTTATTCCAGGATGCTACAGCTTTAGCAGTTTTTATAGCATTATTTTGGCAAAGCTCTTTTCTTTCAGTTCCTGTTAGTGACCTAGTAATTCTTTCCATGGCTTTCCAGTCAACTGTGAAGTACCCTGATAGCATGTCAACAAAATGTCAAATACTGAAGGAGAGACTCTATGAGTGTTATTTTGATTGATTGCATATTTGAATCTTTTTGCTTCCAGATGCTCTTTGGAAATTTTATCAAGAAACACTGGAGGGGAGGCCCCTCAAATACTTTACAATCTGTTTTATAGAAAGCATAGCAAAGCAGCAGAGGAATGGCAAACAGAACTCCTAAGTATATCACTAACATGGATATGTCCTAAAATACTAGTATTTGTAGGACCTGCAGCAAATTGACACACAGAAAGAAGATTTTCTTCAGCACAATGAAGGTTTGAGTCCTGATGTCTATCTAGTCATCCTGCGTGGTCCATGAGAGAAGACATCAACATTGTTCTGATAACTTGGGTTAGAAATAAACATAGGACAAGTATATGATATTGGAAAAATACAACGTACTGTCAAACTACACTGTAAAAAAATTATACACAGTGTAAGAGACATTTTTTCTATATCCCTTTCTACTAGTTGATAACATGTCAACTAGCATGTCATTTGGTAGGTTATAAAGTAACCATCCTGGCAGAAACAAACATACACTAGAGACATGTGTGTACTTCATTGGTTACCAGAGTATTAAAACAATGGTCAGTAAGGATTTGGATTTATTCCCACCAAGAAAAGGTTAAAACACTGGAACCAGATGCAGAAGGAATGTTTCTCCAGGGAGACCTCACACAGTTTTGACAGCTTGACCCTGGCAAGGTGGACAGCAATGAAAATGATGGTGGGTCACTAATGATTGGGATTACACTTGGACCAGATTTACATCATGCTCTCTATTCATACCCAAACTTCACATCAGCATCCTTAAGATGACTTGAGGGTCATTGGACTGCTATTTGTTTCTCTACTCAATATGGCTTTCTCAAATAAACTTTTTCACTGTTTCACACTATCATTTGCCCTTTTAATTAGTATGTTGAAGAGAGTTAAGCTGCTAAAGCCCAGGAACAGCCCTACATCTCTGGTGACAGTAAAAATCTATAAGGCAGATTGTCTGTCCCCAAGAAGTTCACTATTAACATAGTGTGGCAAATGTCTTTGTCAATGACAACAGAATTTTTGTTGTTGTTAGCTTGTTTTTGAAAGAAAGACAGAAAGGGATGTGAACACCATCAAGATAAGATATAGTTTTTATTTGTTCCTGATAAAGAAAACATTTGCTGAGTTATTTGCAAGATTGCGATAGCTAGTCATATGCCCATGGATGAGCTCAATGGGGGCTTTGTAAGTAACTGCTTGATATTGAAAATATAAGAATGGCTAGTATGCATATACAACATCTCAGATTTCAACAAGCATTGAGACATCTTTCTAGCCATTGTTCCTCAATTAGGGAAACAGAACCAAAGTATTCAATTAAGAAGTTCAATAGAGACAGATAGTGATAACATACTCCTTTAATCCCAGCCCTCAGGAGGCAGAGGCAGGCAGATCTCTATAAGTTTGACTAAAGAAACAACAACAACAACAAAAAAAAAAAACAAAGAAAAAGAAAAATGTTTAATAGAGTGGAAAGGTTATTTTTATCTCCCATGGCTATATCTCAATTTTCATACAAAAAATAATTTTGAAAAAAATTAATTTTAGAATGTACTTAATTTTAATGATGAAAAAGAAAATGACAAGGGAATTAGGTTTAGAGATTTCTCACGCAGAGTTGTCTTTATTTATAATATCAACCTGCGTTCAGGACAAACAGCAATCATTTTGCCAGTTGGGTAAGCAATAGCTAAGGATACTAACTGGGTTTGAAAAATTACACAACATATCCAGAGCAAATAGAGTGGAAATAGTCAACCTTATCCATATCTTAGATAGAGCTTAAAATTTAACAAAATAAATGGTGCACAGTGAAAAGATAAATATATGAAAAATAACCATAGAAGCAACTTCCAATAGTCAGAAGCCCATATTATCATACAATACTATGACAACAGTACAACAGGAACACGTTTTTGTAATAAATCTTAAGGGGAATTATGAGCTACAGTGAGCACTTTATGTAAGTGAGGAACAAAAGTAAATTAAATATAAGTGCCTTAAGTCTCCTTTTTGAATGAAGGGACTCATTTCTTCTTTTACTTTGGCATGTACCTTAGAAAGCTTAGAAGTATTTTCTCTCTTTTGACTATGTATTACATTTTAAAAACTAGATAATCTTTTTGTCATCTTTGTTAACTCAGGAATGTCTCTTTCAAAACATTTAATAGGTATCACTTACAAAGATAAACATCAAAAAGGATATTCCATATATTCTATTTTCTGTGTGAGAGTAGGATCACAGTGACTCGGCCTTTATCTCCGCTTTGGGATACTACCCCTTGTCATAAAGATATGAGATGGCCACAAACTTATAAGGCCAATTACCTAATATGGAAGAATACATGAATTATTTAAAGTTAGCTATGCTCAATAGTGATGTATTTTTTAAATGTCCAGTCTTATAACATGTACAGCAAATACTGTTCATTGTAAAACATACACTCTTGTTCTGGGTTGGGAGAAGACTTCCTATTTTAATCCTAACTGCTCAAAATTTGTCTAATAAACATATTCCTGTTTTCTGAGCTTTAAAAGCAAAGTTAACCCTGTCAAACAGTGGTAGATTAAGACATAAATGCCACTGAAATGTGATTTAATATTGAATAATCTCTATTTTATTGTTCTCTAGCTATATTCCTGCTTGGAAAATTATAGTTTTACTTTCATGTAAATATATTGTGATAATAGTGTTACTAAGGAGAAAATGTACCAAAAATATTAAAGAAAAGAAGGGAGGGATGTAGGGAAATATGGAAAGAAGGAAGGCAGGGAAACAGAAAGTTGGGAAACAGAAAAAAGGAGATAACAGTGTTCTTTGACAGTAAAAAGCTGAGTCTCAGTTCCAAATTTTACCTTAATACATTCAATGTGTTCTGTTACTGTTGTTCTTAGGGATTTTTGTTTTCTTTTTTTGTGTGGGTTCCTCATGTTATCATGATATTTAAATGCAAGGATATTCTGTTATAGTTTAGATGCAAGGTGTGGCTAGAAAAGAGTTGTCATAGGCAGGGCGTTATTTGGAATGCCTTGTCTTGCTATTGGCGGTCAGAAATGAAGTGAATTGCAGAAGCTTCTGCCTGGCACCCTCACTGCCATTCTTTCCTGACCAGTTATACAGGCTCAAGTGTCCATGGGTGTGACCTAAATAAATCTTTCCTTCCTTTAAGATGTTTATGTCAGGTATTTTCACATAGCGATACAAAAGCAATTGATACAGAAAACTCAGAGAACTTATAAAAAACAAAAACATTTGCAGGGAAAAATATACACGTTGGAGAAATAGGTTTGTTGTACTGAATAAATGTGATCATATGTTTGTGAAACTTTCAGAACTTAATTGCATATTGAATGTGGAATAATTTGTAGAAGTGTTCTGAGCAAATCTTAGAATGCTATTGGCAAAATTAAATGTGTGACAGTTCAAGAGAGTAGGATGTCCACAGGAACAAGCAGAGTGAAGGTTCATGATGAAAGAGAGGAATCAATTAGGAACTGGCCTATAGGCCATTTGGGCTACACCCAGAAAAACAATTTGTCTACATTTTGTCTATGTCCCCGTATCTTCAATGAATAGCTTAAAGATGGTGAGCTAGGGTTGGAGAGATGGCTCAACAGTTAAAATAACTGGTTGCTTCAGCAGAGGACCTGGGTTAAATTCTGAGAAACCCCTTGTAACTCCAGTCTCAGGGGATTTGCAACTGCTTCTGGCCTTTGTGGGCATTGCACACATAGTATGGAAATGCAAGAAATATATTCATCACATGTAAATAAATAATTGAATAAATAAGTAAACACATAAATAAGTAAAGTTGGTGAAATATATTATTTTATAGATAAATTTTTAAAGCTAACAGTCAGGCATTGACACTATTTGCTACTTTTTGCAAGATATATGGTATGAATTAGAAGGAATAAACATAGCATCTTAAAAAAAGCTTAAAAAGTCCTATTTATTGCTTCTCATATATTTTTGGTCATTCATTGGAGCATGGTCAACTGACTATGGGATATATACTTTTGAACAAAAACTGACTCCTTCTCTCCTAACAGCTACCAATTGTAAACAGCTCCTTAGATAGGATTGAGGCTTGTGTTCACTTCTCCTCAACATGTTGGGATCTTATTGGCTTGAGCTTGCACAGAAGATCTTGTGCATGTTTTCACAATAATTGTCAGTTCAAGTGTTAAACTACCTTGCATTATACAAGAGACTCTTTCCTTATAGTTATGCACTACATATGCAATATGCTGTTCCACTCTTTCATTAATAATGATCCTTATGCCTTGGAAGAATGTGGTTTGATATGTATATACTCTTGAAAATATTTTTAGATTTTGCTTTATATTATCTGGTTGCTATGTTACTTTATGTGAAAATTTTCAAAGATCCAAAAGCATGCTTATACTGTCATTTTTACCTCTTCATGAAATATTATAGTCCTTAGTACATTTTCATTCCAGTTGTATCAATGCTAAGCAAGTAACAAAGTGAGTGAATATAGTTACTTATCAATTCCTGTGACAAAATACAATAGCCAATGTAACCAGCAAAATATAAAAAATAAAAATAAAAGCCATTTAATTGATCTTAATATTTCAGAGGTTTGAGTCTATGATGGTGGGGCAAAGCCATGGTGGCATTAGTAGCTGAGACCCATAAACAACAGACAGGGAAACCACACTAGGAATGTTGTGAGATCTTCAAGATCTCAAAGCCCACCTTCATTGATACATAATGAATTACTTTCAGATTTATTTTTTTTCTTTCTTCATTTTTTGTTTTGCCTTGTTTTCTTTTTGAACAAGGGGGAGCTAATAGGCCCCAAGACTGATATTTGGGAAACCAGCATTGAACTGACTCAGACTCTCTGAACATGGTTCTCAGTTAGAAGGCCTAGACAGTCTAAGGGACCTATGACAGTGGAACCAGGATGTATCCCTGGTGCACATAACGACTTTGGGAACACATTCCCCATGGAGGGATACCCCCTTAACCTAGAGGCAGGAGGGAGGGCCTAGTCCCTACTCCAAATGGCTTGACAGATTTTGTTGACTCCTTCTGGAAGGCATCACCACCCCTGTGGAATGTGGGGGAAATGAGATGGGAGGGGGTCAGGAGTATGGGAGGGAGGGAGAGGGAACTGGAATCTGTAAGTAAAATAATAATAATAATAATAATAATAATAATAATAATAATAATATAACAGAAACTGAAAAAAACTAAAAAACAACAACAAAAAAAGATTTTTGTTTTTCAAGATAGGGCTTCTCTGTATTGCTTTGGAGCTTGTCCTGGAACTAGGTCTGTAGACCATGCTGCCCTCAAACTCACAGAGATCAACCTGCCTCTGCCTCCTGAGTGCTGGGATTAAAGGCATGTGCATTAATACCCAGCTACTTTCTGATTTTTAATATGTGTCTATATTACCAGAAATAGCAACATTCCACTAATTCTTGTTGTATGAACAGTGTACAGTAGTATATCCTCTATATAAATAGCTACATTCAAACATTACATCATAACAATTATACAGTGGGAAAAAGCAGGTCAAATATCATTTAAGCTTAATTGTAAAACTAGATGATACTGATATAGGTATAGACTAGACTTTCCTGACTTAAAGTGTTCTCATTAGCTTAGTGGTCAAGGATATTTGTTATAGCCTGTGCTAATCACTAAGCTTTGTCTACCATCCTGCTGTCTATAATTCACAAGGAAACACTATTTCAGGATGTTTCACCTTGTTATCTATGCTGAAGATTTGCTCACTGAATTTGTATAGGCATGTCGCATACTGAATGACCCCAGGTTTGAGCAACAGATCTTTGAAGGATCAACCTCGTGAGTATAAACAAATTAGGGAAGTACCAAGGAGTTTGTCAGCAGAAAAAATAAATAAATAAACAAAGTTTGTGTTTTAGTCAGAAACATCTCTTAACATAGCTTGTTTTGAATTAACTACTACAGGTCGGGAAAACACTAGCTGGACAGGCTGTCTCTTCTTGAAACTGAAATGTACCACTCATCGTTTCACTTATTATTTTTCCTTTTCTATTTCACATTTTTTGTAAGGGCAGGTAACATACAGGTCAAAAGTATAAGATCCACTGACCATTGATGAGAATGTCAGTAAGCTACTTGTGAATATGCCAGCAAAATTGTTTATTCACTCTAATTCTCATCAGTGAAATTGGAGTAATAATAACAATACTTAATGCTTATAATGTTATGGATATCAATTCACAAGTATGTTTTGAACAATGGTAATGTACAAATTGTTTACTTGTGACATGTTCATAAACATATATGATTGCACTTTGCTCACATTTACCCCTTATTTACAGGCCCATTCCTAATTTTCCCACACATTGGACCCCTCCCTTCCAACAAATTGTATGATATGCATACTTTAAGTAGTTAACAAGATGATTGGGGTATTGTTCAGTTGCTATAGCAGAAGCACACACATAACACACACCACACAATATAACACACACACACACACAAACACACACACACATCTTCAAGTAAAACTAAACAAACACTAAAGATTAACTTTCATCTTTACACCCAATAAGTCTCTATAGAATATCCCAGATGTACACTTTTTCTGTAACTATAAAGAACTTGTAAATCATGTCTTTTTATAATTCATAGCAAGTAGCATATTTTATTTGCACTATATTTTCTGTTTATATTTATTTAGGTATTCAATGAAGGTGGGAAAATACCTAACTGATGTATCATTCTGTCTTTAATACATAATACAGAAGATCCTACAGACATTCTGTGAATATTTGTTGAATGAGTGAGTAAATGAATCATTTTTCCCACAAATATTTAAATCTAAAAGAGGAGATTCCTTGGATACTAGATAGAATATTCCTATATATCACTTGTAAATTAGCAAATTGATAGATAATGAATACACCTAGGCTTCAAAGAGTTAGTTGTGATGAGCAGGTAGACTTTGAGTAACTGATGAAATCCAGTTTTCAACCTTGGCAAACCCATTCAGCTCCCAGCCTCAAGGGGGTATTCTATTTTCAAGGTGTGTGTTCCTAGAGGTGCTGCCTCTGCATCCTTCTGGCTTCCTCTGAACTTTGATTAGTAGCAAGCCTTCTAAAAGTCAGCCTTTGTAGATATCAAATTCTGCAGTGATCCACTGAGGACCAGCTGTACAGATGTAACATAAGCATCATTTTGGGCTACTTCTCAACACACATGAATAAGCAGTAAAATAAGACCCCAGCTCAGCAATTCCTTAGTAAATTAATGGGAAACCATGCACTAGGCAGTTGTTGATATTACTAAATGGTCCTTGAAAATTGCCCATTGGAGCTGAAAGTGTACCTTTTGCTTCTAGGCCTTGAATTTTCTTCCCTCCCTTTTAGGTCTTCAGTACCATATGTTCCCTTACTTAGGCATTATGAGTTTGCATGTGTGACAGTAGCATACATCATTCCACAGGGTACTCATTGCCAAAGTTAACTCCCCAAACTGAAGCTTTGGAGATGAATGCACATGAAAAGAAGAGCATGAACTTGAACCATCTTCAGCCAGTCCACCTAGAGTGGCTGCTATTAAAATAGGGCTAACATTTAAAACTCTTGATTAAAAATCCCTCCTATAATATCAAATTATCTTTGAAAGGAACAAGAATATATTATGTAAGATTAGTATAAAGAGCAGAGTTCTCAGGTGTGTTCTATGTAAAAGCCACAAAGCAGATCTACTTACACAAATTGGTTTTGTTGAAGGGTAGCCACTTACATAGGGTAGAGATACAGTACACACTTTTTTTTTCATAGAAGAATTAGTGGGAATAGGAGTAGGGGGGTTATAGCTATTGTGTTAAAAATATTTCTTCATTTAATGGTGGGCTATACACTAAATAATTCCCTCTAAATCCCACTGCTGGAAGCAGCATCTCTAAGCTTTTAGGTTAATGCATTATTCATGCTGCTTGTTTGCACAATACTATTGATCATTTACTGGTGGGCCAAACAGTAAGATGGTATTTAGTAGACAATGTAACTCATAGCAAATGCCTGAAATGCTAAAATTAAATTGTGGAAAGAAGGATACACAGAACAATTCATTGGAGAGGGAGTCAATATGAACTTAAATGAGGTGCTTTATATTAAGTGTGCACATTTTTAGTCATAAAGAATACTTAGGGGCTATGGGAATAGAGCTTAGTGGTAGACTGCTTTCCTAGTGTATGGTCCTAGTCACTGTCTTTTCTCTCTTTCTTTCTTACATTCTCTCTCTTTCTCTCTCTCTCTCTCTCTCTCATGCACACACATACACACACACACACACACACAGACAGACATACACACAGAGCTACACAGACACATACAAATTTATGTAGGTAGGAATTTAAAGATGGTCTGAACTTTAAAAATAAAGTAAAAAGTAAAAGATAGGAGTATAGCTCTACAGGTCACTGAAATCAGATACTATAAAGCTATTCTGCTAATGCAGAAATGCAGGGGGATATGCTAATCAATAACTCAACATATGAAGATTACCAAGTGAACTCTACTTACATGAATATAAAATTTATACAAGCACCTAAATCTCCATTCTTCTCAACAGATGGAGACAAATATAAAAATCTACAACAATCAAAGTACACTTATGGAGCCCAATCCTCATGGATCTGGGACATCTTCTGAGCACTCCCATACCTAAGGTTTAGGAAACATTGTGTAAGAGAGAGTGGAAAGATTGAGTGAGCCTGGGAGTCGGGATTTTGCTGTGAAATTGTGTTTCACCATAATGTTTCATCAACATAGTCATACAAACATGACCTGGACAAGAAATACACCAAAGAAGATGCTGAACTAGAATGAAAAAAGTTCATGAGAATCCAACCCTACAAAAAGAACTTCATGCAACTGTTGGGAATAGAAGGTTGCCCGGGAAGACCTAAATTGGTTGATCAGGCACTGGTCAACCAAATAAAAATGCAATAGTATTATATGGATTGGACAAATTATGTTTAGAAACATCCAGGGCAATCAGAGCTGCAAAGAGATATCCTACATCAAAAACAAAACTAAACAAAAGTCCATTAGTAGACAAAAAAGGAAGAAAAAATACCATGAATTTGAATCGGGGAGTTTTTAAGAGGGCTTTGAGAGAGGAAAAGGAAGGGAGAAATACTATAATTATAATATCAAAATTAAAATGAAATAAATAAATTTCTATCAAAAATCAGCAAAACTGTAGTTTTAGAAATCTGATAGTAGAAATAAATTCATCCTCTCTTTATAATAATTAGGCATGTCCAAAGAAGGTGAAGCCACTGGATTTTAAACATGGCAGTCTGTATATTTTGCACTTCAATCTCTACATACAACAATGCAATTTCCGAACCCTTTCTAAAATGTCTGGGAACACACATTAATTAGTGGTAGAATTATCAAAGGAAAGTACAGGGTGTGTGGATCTGTTCTGATGATCTGTTCTGTGACCACAGTGGACCAGGAACACTACCAAGCTGTGTATCAGATAGAGTAGTTGAAGGAAGAAGAGTCACTTCTCTTTTGGTATCTGAACACAAGTAGGTTTCCTATACTACAATGGATGAAACAGCTCCTGTATGCACCTGACCAGTACAGGGCATGACATTAGAGGAATATGTGATGAGGAATCTGTGGGAAAATGGCAAGCGAATGTGAGGGGTGAGTATCACCAAGATTCATTGTATACATGTATAAAATTTTCAAAGAGTGCATAAATAAATAAATAACTTCAAAAATGGTGTAGTTTTTCTCAGCAATAACTGTCTCCTAGGTTTATTTCCTAATTTATACTTACTGTGTCTTAGATTGGCAGAAATAGTTTATTTTCCAATGGTTTTTTCTTGTTGCTCTATAATATTACACAACTACATCAGTGGATTGATGCCTTTCCATGCAAAATAATGCATGACTGAGCATACAAACAAACTACTCAAGAAAAAACTACCCATGATAAATAACAAAGTTTTCTACCAAGTTCATTCTCAATACAATGATATTGTCCACTCTGAAATGGTATATTTTCTAAATATGTTTTGATGAGAAGATATGTTTCATTCTTTGTATGGGGAAAATGATGGGCCTTATATATCAGAGCCAATAGCGAAATATTCATGGGAACAACGCAAACTGTTTTTCCTGTTTTGCCTTAATCAAAATCAAGATCTGAAGAGCAGAGAGCACAGATTAGCAATGCTGATTCAAAGCAGGCACTCAGAAACGATTTGTTTGGTGGTCTTCCCAGACCAACAGTAGGCTGGTTTATAATAACAAGAGAAAATGAGTCCATGGAATATTTATGCTATAAATCAAAGATGGCCATTGGGTAAGACCCTGCCTTCCATTAAAAAAAGTGAGTTTGGTAGTTTTTAGATTATAACGTTTAAATATCTACAATATGGTAAAAGGTAAATGAAGGTATTAAAAAAGAGGTTGTCACTATTTCTTCTCTACTTTCTACATCCATACAGATTGTAGGCTAGCTAACAAAGAAAATTAGAAATCTTTATTTTACAGAAATTCTGAATTAAACCATAAACTTTGAAGACTGAACTATAAATAGCTACTTAATAGTCCTCTTTGCTTTTTTACTGCACCTGAGAGGGCAGGTAGACATAAACTCCAATCACTCACCAGGAAGCTATCTCCAATTGATAACCATGAACAAAGGGAAAATCTATTTTCTACAGTGGAATTTATCTGCATATATATATATATATAGTATATATATATATATATATATACCCAATCTTAAGGAAAGACCCCAGGTCCAGCAGTAGATGCCCAACCTAAAATTAACTCAATGGTATATTTGGAAGGTTTTGTCTTGTCATTCTGTGGCTAGAGATTTTTCTCTTGTTTTGACCTATTAATTTGGTCAAATAATTAATTATAACATATAATTAATTATATATAATATATAATTAATATATAATATATAATTATAATAATTTGGTCTATTAATTATATATTATGATTTCCAATTTTGTGCCTTTATGGGGTTTGTGAGTATATGAATACATGTTTCTCTGCATCTTTGTTTTTTCTGCTTTTTCTTTGGCTATTTTTTTCTGTTTGTTTTGTACAATTCTGGTTTGTTTTAATTTTTTTCATTTATTTACTTTTAGATTACTGTATGGTTTTAAAAGTGATAGAAAAAGAGATAGGGTGGATTTGGGTTTGTAGGAATGTAGGGCAGGCTTGAGGAGGGGAAAACTTGATCAGATTGTCAGGATATATTGTATGAGAACAAACCTATTTTCAACAAAAATGTCCCATTTTCCATTGCAATTATTGCAAAAACTAAATAATGAGAAATCCAAAAAGGCAGAAATAGTAGGTATTCAATCAAATGTTATTACTGTATCAGTAACTACAGTCTTCTATAGACCATCTTTTCACAAAGAAACCATCCCGAGATTGTCTGAGCAGGCAAGCATGTACATGTCCTCCATTTATTCTACCAAACTTACTTTTGGTTGTGAGCCTAGTCTTTAATGGCTGAGCCATCTCTCTAGCCCACTCTACCAAACAAACTTACTAAGGGCACAGGATACTCAACCTTTCCAGAGAGTATTAATGTTTCTAATCGGTAGCATCATAGGTTCTGGAGAAGAATGGTTACCTAAATTATTATGTTATCTTGTTTGTATAAATAAAGCTTGTCTGAAAATCAGAAGATGGAGCTAGCTACTAGCTAACCATAGAGGTCAGGAAGTTTGTACAGACAGACAGGAAGTGAGATGGCCAGGTGGAGAGAGGATATAAGCAGGGAGAAGTATGAACTTGCTATCTTTTCCACTAGGACAATTATGAGGTAAAGGTGGCTTAGGCTTACTCCTTCATTCTGATCTCTCAACATTTCCCTCAAGGTTTTTTTTATTTAGATCAATTAGGAATTTCATTTAACCTAAATAGTTTGTTTTTCTTGCTGTTATGTAGTTAAGTCAATCAGAAAAGAATATTAGTCAAATAAGTAAGCAATAATGATCAAACAATGTTTGTGCCATATTAGAGAAATCAAAATATTTAGGACATTACACATGTAGATGCCTCTTTCTTATTCTTCCAGCACTTTAAATAGAATGTATTGAAAAATTTGTTCATAAGAGCATGTGCGCTATGTATATCTGTGTTGAAAAACTGAGACTTAATTAAAATATTCAGCCAGTTTAGATGATTTTCTCAAGGCAAACAGCTTCTAACCCAGCAGAGAATTATAAATGTCAGAAAAATAACGACACACAAGTTATGTTACAAAATCCTAATCCCCCCTTCTCCACTTAGCATTTCTATAATCTCTATTCACTTTTGTGAGTTTTTCAAAGAGGACAGAGCTCAAGTGACGATAGAGGGACACTGCGCTGTAAGACTAGGTAAGAGAATCAACAAAGGTTGCTTTTTTGAATGTCACACTGTGTGTAAGCTATTTTTATCTACACATTCTTAATTCTATCTAGTATTTTTATAAAGAAGAGATAATATACAAATATACTTGGCAAAGACATATAACATTGATGTAGGACAGGAAAAATGTAGGTGTAGTGGGGCTTATAAATTTGTGAGAAAAGAACACCAAGAATGTCTTCTAAAGGAATCATCCTGTTTTATATTATCTATCTCTCTATCTATCTCTATCTAAATATCTATATCTATCATATATATATATATCATATATATATATATATATATATATTATATATATATATATATATATATGCTGAGAGCGCTCTCTTAAAACCTAAGTCCTGAGTTTTGGACAACAGAAATCACTTTTCAAATGGTAGGTCATAGTATAACAAAGTCACTCCCAACATAATATAGATAAGAGATATTGGCTTTGATTGTCTCTCTAGGGTCAAGGGTGGGTCATTCTTGCTGAAGAAACCACATATTCAGGATATAAGACTCAGATGACTCAAGTTGCAGAAGATATTAAAGCCTATTTCCCATGTTCTAGCTTCTATGGTTTCTGAAAGTCCTGTGAAGAGAGGGGGAAGCAAGTAAACCATGAACAACAAAATTACTGGCATGATAAGATATTCATAGAAGTGCAATAAGTGACACTCACATGTTGGTATAACCAACAACTTTCTGAACTTATGGCCTGAAACAATCTGGGAATTCATGTCTGATAATGGAAACCAAGCCAGTTTTCTTGGAATAGTGAGGTCATGGGCCTTGGAAAGAATATACTACTGCATTTTACTAAAACAAGAATTGTCAAGTTCCATATCCAGTCAGATTGATAGATACAAATATTCAGCTTCATTCTCTCTCTCTCTCTCTCTCTCTCTCTCTCTCTCTCTCTCTCTCTCTCTCTCTTCTCTCTCTCTCTCACACACACACACACACATACACACACATAAAAATCAAAGAAGAAGTTAGTAAATTTGAAGGGAAATCATGGGAGAGATTCCAGGAAGGGTATCTGAGAAGAAAAAAAGGGAGGGAAAAGGGATATAATTCAATTTCAAAAAATGATTAAAACATATAAATAATCTAAACTAACATGAAAAAAATAAAAAATAAAAAGAAGAAATCACCACATTAACTCTAGGCATGAAGTAAAAGGAAGAGAGACAGGAGTTCAAAGACATCCTTAGCTTCATAACGATTTTAAAGTTAGCCTGGGCTATATGAGACCTATCTTGAAATGACTAAACATTAATATAAAATAACAAAATTATTAAATTAACATAGTATTTAATTTTGTAAAATATTTATTTAATTTCCTTATATCACTATTCTTAATTTGTAACAAGTTCTTACTTAATAACACTTACCCCAAGAAACTAATAAGGCACCATTGTTGAATATACTTATTTTAATAACTTGTCAAATATTTGTATTTTAATTCAAGATAAACTCTACATTTTTTGCTAAACTGATTCAAAATTTATATCTACAGAATTCTTGCATAAAATGAATAAAAACAACAACAAAAAAGAAATATGTAATGTAAAATTGTGAGGTATATCAATGTCTATGCTGCTTTCGTTAAGTCCTATCTGTCCACATCTGGGTTTTTTTCTGATAAACTGCCCCACCCTGAAAGAAAATAACTTCAACATCTTGGGCAGTTTGTAAATTCAAAGTATTGAACCCATTTTCATTGCAATCTAAGGTCCTGATTTATATATTTCTGACAGCACAGCTAACAGTTCCTTCTGGTTTCTTGCTACTTTGAGGACTCTTTTCTACACTGAGAGGTCTATATGGGGAATCTGATATGGCTGATTGGTGTGTAGAGGTATTCTCCACATCAAGATTAATTGTTTCAGTAGTTCTCCACCTGTGAATGGCTAAAGGTGACTCCACAGTTTTGAGTTCTACTTAAGCAAACAGTTCCAGTGTCAATATACATTCCTTAATTTCTTCTACTGGTATATAATCACACTTTTATTATTAATTTTAAATATTTGGTTACACTGCCAGTTCTGCTATTCTCATTGAGATCTGGGGAAAAAAATTCAAATATTATAAGGAAAGTGATGGACTAAATTACATATGAAAATTGGCTCAATGATAACTCAAAATGCAAAATTACTATGACAAAGTCATAAATCAAAGTGCTATAAAAAACAAGGGAGGGACAGGTGGCTTATTGTCACTTCTCTCCTTTAATGTAGATGCTACCCAACCACTAGGAATAACTCAACACGGCAAGGCTATTTCCCAAATTTAATTCTCTCAAAGGTATCATTTAGCTAGAACTAGGTCCTAAAAAATGTTGGAAGTTAAAAGAAATCAGAGAAAGGCACACAAATTATTTTCAGCTAATTTATAAAGGCCAGAGCATGAACACGGGGACATTCTTTCTTTTGAAAAGTGAAAAAGAACAGGCTTTTATTTAAGATTGCTCTTGATGAAATACCCTAGGGCTGAGGTTAGAATTTTTGAACTTGCTCTACAAAAACAAAATAAAATGTTTCCATGCTTTTCTGATAAGCAACTGTTTGGTGGGTAGAAAAGGAATTTTTAATTTACCATTTTTTTATGAAGTAGCTTTGAACTAAAATAGACATTTATTGGAAACGCAAGAATGTTTCAACTGAAAAGCATGACTACAACAAACACTCTGAAAAATATTAAATATTTTGTATGTGGATAATATATATCTGTACATGGAAGGTAAATTTAATTTCACTTAACATCATACAGAAATATAGGCAATGTGGGGACAATAAATCTCATTTCTATCATCAGAGCACTAAATGCTCCATTGCACTGTGTTTAAAATATGCCTGTGCTTTAAACCTGCACTGCACTGGTTAAATAGCTGCCAGGAGTGTCCCTTGTATAGGGATCCTTAGTTCATAAAGCTGAATAAATCAACCAGCTTCTGCAGGATGCCCCCAAGGAAATCCAGGACCACACTTGCGCAGTTTATGGCAAGGAGATCTGTCTTGCTTTTCTTTATGGAATCACTATAGGACATACTCAAAGCATATTGCCTTAACATACACTTCATGGCAGGTGACAGTTTTCATTTGGGACATCTTTCCACATAATTTAGTATTTGAAGAACATTTTCTTCTCAGTTGCTCACTCCACCTTGCCTGGTATGACAGGTCAGAAATCAGGAATTGCTTATTGCTTTGTAATTCTGACACAGTTCAGAATACCAAATACTGTAAAACTGTGGGATTTCTCTTAAGCACTGTTATCAACTATACTTTTAAAATACACCTTGCTTTCATGCACCAGGATACATCCTGGTTCCACTGTCAGAGGTCCCTTAGATTGCCCAAGGTTGAAGTTACAGATAATTAGACTGAAGATTACAAAAGTGTCTAGAACTGTTTAAGAGTTTAGATCCCTTAAAGAGATAACCCCTGCTTTGAACTAAATAATAAGATAGGTACCTTGAACCTAAGACCCCTCCATTAGTGACTTCAGTTTGTTAATATAAAGATTCATTTGAAAAAAAATAGTCTAAACTTAGAATCCAAAGAGATTTCCTGCTCCCAGGGAGCAAATCCTCGGAAAGTATTTCTCCAGGGTCAACAAAAACAAACTAATCCAAGTGAGGACCAAGGGTAGGCTGGCTCCATCCAGAGGAGGCAACATAATCCAGCAGTGTTATCTACATGTGTTGTTTATTCAGGCATGAAGACTCAAGCTTTGGGATCAATGAGTCTTAAATCATCATTTCAGAAATTCATTGAGGCAAAGTAACAAGTAGTCTCTGAAAGAAAGTTTTGAGAGACTGCTGTGTGAAGCTGTGAAGATGAAACCTATGTATACATAGAAATTATCTGGTGTTTGACATGTCAGAAACATATGGTAGCCACAAAGAGAAATGTATACATGGAGTTGAACCAGCCCAAGAGAAGGGTTATGTGTGCTATAGGACTATAGGAGGCAGAATCAGAGGACTGGTCTATAAAACCCTTTGAAACAAAAATGAGTTTATTATGAGCCCACAACACTAGACATGGATGTAATTTTTTTTTCTGGAGTTAAGACTTGCTTTGGTGTGATCATTCCTTATACTGCCCTCCCCCCTTTTTCTTTTAGGATGAAAACATATATGAGGTACTGTTATTTGCTGGAAGTACACCATTTGTGCTTTGATATTCAAAGGGTCACAGACAAGAGATTACATTCAGTTTCAGCATAGACTTTGAACATTTAAACAGTATTAGGATTGTTAAAAACTATGGGGCATTTGAAATTGGAATGAAGGTGATTTACAGCATAACAGGGTCATAAATCATAGGGCCTTAGAACAAAATGCTGTGGTTTGAATGTGATCTGTCCTCTATAGTCTCATGTATTTGAGTACTTAACTCCCACACAGTACTTGTTTAGAAAGTTTGGAGAAGCTTTAGGAGATAGACCCTCACTGGTGAAAGTGCATCAACTCCAGGTTTCTTGACTGACCCCTCTTCAATTTCCCCTTGACTTGCTAAGATAGTATAAAATACATCATCTGTGGTGGAATAATAGTTTAAGATATATTACAATCTATTATGCTTTGGAATTCTTGTGTAATGATACAAAGATGTGCTGCTGCATTCTTTTATGTTGCATTTGTTTAACTCTTAAAATTGTGTTATTTTGCTTGTCTAAAATATTTGGTTGGCCTAATAAAGAGCTGAATGGCAAATGTCTAGGCAGGAGAGAGAAAAAGAAAGGGCTTCCAGGCAGAGAGAATAAATAGGAGGAGACATCTAGGCTTGGGGTATCTAGGTAGTGGAGAGAGAAGAGGGAGGAACAAGAAGAAAAGGAGAAAGAGAGGAGGACTCCAGGGGCCAGCCACAGAGTAAGTAAGAAAGAAAGGTATATATAATAGAGAAAGGCAAAAGCCCAGAGGCAAAAGGAAAATAGGATAATTTAACTCAAGAAAAGCTGGCTAGAAACAAGCCAAGCTAAGGCAAGATGTTCATAAATAAGAATAGCACTCTGTGTATTTATTTATTTATTTGGGAGTTGGGTTGCAGGCCCCACAAGAGTTAAAAAAACAAACAAACAAAAACACCCAACAACTACAAACATCTCACTCCCTGCTTCTGCCCCCATGCCTTCCCCACCTGCTGTCAGGTCCTCTACCACATTATAAACTGTTGCCTGCTAGACCTGTAACTCAAAATAAACACCTTACCCATTAAGTTGCTTTTGTGTATTATCACAGCATGAGGAATAATGGAAATAATGGATGGACTTTTCAAGTCTGAAGCAGTTATTGTAGATGCTGTTTGATGACAGGTTAATGCACCAGTTGATAGCATCCTAAAATTTGGCAACCGTTAGAAGTATGATAAAAGATACTAGAGTAAACTACACTTGTTTATTTGAAGAACCAATCAAGAAGTGACCTTAGGGCTGGAGAGATGGCTCAGTGGTTAAGTGTAGCGGCTGATCATCCAGAGGTACTCAATTCAATTCCCAGCAATACAACCACATGGCAGTTCACAACCATCTACAATGTGGTCTGATGACCTCTTCCGGCATGCAAGCATAAATGCAGTAGGGCACTCATACATAAAATATATAAATAAATAAATAAATTTAAAAAGTAAACAGACACTAAAGAAAAAGAATTGACCTTGATGGGTCTGTGTTTAAGTTTCATCATTTTAAACATAGAGTATCAAAGCACAGCATTGAGTTCAGCATTTTTCTTTGGCACAGATTGATTCAGAAACAAAGCTGAAACTAGAATTCACCTTTTTTTTCTCTGCCCTAACACAACTGCAATTTATTTTAAAGCCATGGACTGACAATGCTCATACAGAATCTGCAGAGCCAGAAAGGTAAATGGCTAGACCATGAATTTTAATACTATGGTTTTAGTCATTTATATTCAAACAATCTGTTCAAATTTGATGGGAAATGATACAAAGAAACTACCCAAAGCCACATCCTAAAAATGTAAAGTTCTTTGTTGAAATTATATCAAGACAAAATGATTTGTACTCTAATTCTATCTTGGCAATATTCCATACTTCAGAAACAACCATCAGTCTTGGCCACACTCCATTCTCTCTCATAATAATAATACAATTAAACCTTTGATGACATGACATGCATGGAATATTCTCCATTTCATTTTTATCATATAGTTTTAAGAATGAATGTTGCCCATACAGGAAAGCAGGTCCTGTACCTCTCTGGGTAGCACAGAGGAGTTGACCCTGCTTATCGGGGTATGTGAGCCAGCCAAGGTGAACATGAGAGATATGGCTCTGCCCCTTATCTGCCATATAACAGCATGAGGAGAGATGTCCTCCGCTGCCACCTCTCTATGCCTGGAGCAGTTGGGAGAGCTGACCCTGAGGTCATAAGGGCAGAAAAGCTGCTCCTGTCCCCTCTTGAGCTGTAGCACTTGGAAGATAGATCTAGCACATCCCCTAGGCAACACAGCAGAGCCAATGCTATTGACAGAGGTGTAAGTGAGCCAGCAGTCAAGTTATGAGTATGAGGGATCTAGCCCATAATTTGTCTGTCATGTGGTGCGATGGGTAGGAGAGAGATATCCCTCCTTACCACTCACCCTTCCGTGCCTGCCACTGACCAGGGAGCCAACCCTTCTCCTTACCAGCTGTAGCACTCAAGGAAAGCAAGCTATGGTTCATGCCTGGGCAGCACAGTGGAACTTACCCTGTTGATAGGGGTGAACAGGCCCCAAGACATGAGCATGGGAAATCTGGCCCCTGCCCCTATCTGACATTGGTGGTGTATGAAAGAGAAAGAAATGCTCCCCTCTCTGACACCTATGGCAAGTAGAAAAGATGGCCTTGAAGTCACAAGAGTGGAAAAGCTGTCCATGTCCCTCACCAGTTTCAGAATGTCAGAGAATGCTCCTACACCTAGCAGAGGCAACAAGGTAGATCGGTTCCTGATTGTCTATGTATGGGGGAGCTGACCCTGAGGTTATGAAAGCAGGATAACTGGCCAAGCCTTTTGCTTCATGCTCATCGTTACAGTGAATAAATTAGCTGAGGCAATGCTGGAGAGCATGAATCCTGTTGGAGAAATCAGGGAAGAGCCAGAAGGGTGATCAATCCTGTAAGTACCTGGGTCCAAAAGCAGGGTTATGAGTTGGTCTACCCCAACATCTACTCCATCTATACTATCTGTAGGAACACATAAAGGGGGGCGTGTCTGAAACTCCAAAGCTGCAGGATCTTCAGGATACAGGACAATAACAGGATATCCAAGAAGAGCTGCAGTGAGGGCTCAACCTTAATAGTGTAGCAGAAACCAGAGGCCTCAAACCAGACCACAGAGCAACGAGTCTTTGCAATGAACACTTGCAAGTAAAGATATATGGACAGAAAGGTTTGCTGTGTCACACTACAGCCACTATGACAAGATTTTTTCCTTTTTCCCTTTTTTTCTTTTCTCTTAAATTTCATTCTATTTGGGGGTGGGGTGTGTAAGTGTAGAGGGTACATATGAAGAAATGGGAAATGAATGGGGTGGGGATATGTGATCTGAAAGACACAAAGTATAAATAAAAAGAAAGTTAAAAAAAGAAATAATAGCTTAAAAAATGAATGATTGTTGCCAAAATTAATTTTCACTCAGTTCATGGAGCTAAAATTAAGGTCTGCAAACAAAATATGCTATCTGACAATCCTTTGAAGAAATCACTAATACATGGAGGAAAAATCCACTTGTTTCCATGATATATGAAGCAAGTTTCAAAACACATATTAAAGATGGAATCTTCAGTTCTTAATGGAGACATTATATTTTTAATTGTCTTTAAAGTAAAATGCAATTTCAAACATTTTTTAAAATACCAAGTTCAATTACCTCAAGGATAATTTAATAATTTCACAATAAATTGGATATAGAACATGCTTTTTTGCATGTTTCAATGAAGTTACTCACTTTTGCTAGATACTTAACACAGCATAGATTATTGAATAATTTACAAGCTAAGTCCTACAGTCTGTCAAGATTTATAAAATTAATCAAAAAATATTGTAGTTTTACATTCTGACATGACTCATAAATTTAGTGTGAATTCAATTATAAATACATGGTCAAATAAAAAATGTAATTAGAAAACTGTTAGAGCTACAATGTAGACCCACATAGAAAAAAAAAGTCTTTCATCTTCAAAATCAAAGTATCAGAATATCCCTGCTTGATTTCTCTCTTATGTCTTCATTCTTCCCCCCTTCCCTTCTGTTCTGACATCACTATGCATTTAGAACTGTCTGTTACAAAAGTCCTCATCTTACATACTGAGGACCCAGACACTGGGCTATGCTCTAAAGATCCTGAAATGCACATTGTCTAGTCCAATAGAAAGAACCTATAGGGTAAGGAAGAACTTATATCAAGGACATGAGAATGGAAGTGCAACATTCTGAGCCAGGCATAAATATGCACACCCTCCATGCATGTGCACACTTATTTATATGCACACATATAAGTGTGAACAGATATTTTCAGACATTTATAGGTGTAACAATAACAATGAAAGAAGAAAAAGTCTTGGATTTGAATTGTTGACATGGGAGGAGTTTGGAGAACCAGAGGAAGGTGATGGGAGATGTTATTCTGTAAATATGCTTCTCATACTGGTTAATTAATAAAGCACTGTGGCCAATAAGAAACAAGATAGGCTGGGCTAGGAGACCAGGAAGAGGAAAGAGGAAGTAGTTGGGAGGAGTCAAGATGGAGATCTGGGAGAAAGAAGATGCCAGCGGCGGCTCCTGGATAAGATGACCACGTTAGATAAGTAGAAATGGTTTAATAATTAAGACAGAGCTAGCCCATAAACAATGATGGTAACTGGCCAACAGGATTGTATCAAATACAGAGATTCTGAGTGTTATTTGGGGCTCACCTGGCGGCTGACCGTGGCGGCAGAAACAGGAGGTCGGCAGGTAGGAAAAACCTGCTGTAACAGGAAGAAGTAGTGGAATTATACATAAACATTCATACAAACATACATACATACATACATACATACATACATACATATACACACACACATACATGCGCATATACACACACACACACACAGTACTCATTGATGACATTATATAAACCTTAAATTTTTCAATAAAAAGAACAGAAATTTTTCACAATTTTGGACTCTAAGGAGTTTAAGAATAAAATAATATTAGTGTCTGATGAAGGCAATGTTTACAGTCTAGAGAGCAGCCTCATTACATTTGCATAATGGCAAGAGCATGCTCTCATCACTTTATCTCACTGAGATCCCCATGCACATTCTCAAGAGTCCCACATTTATGAGTGAATTATATTCCAAAGCTAACATCTCTTAATATTATCACATTGTGTGTATGATCTCATCACTTGATAGGGGTGCATGAACAATTGAAAATAATGTTAAAGGGAAGGAATTCTCAAAAACTTCACTGTAATTTACTTTACAACTTTACAATATATAAAATCAGGTAACAGTTATACCTAGTTTTCCTAACAAGAAACTAGTGTTTTTGTATATTTTATTAATTTATGTCCTAAAGAATATTCCTTATTAACTAGATTTACAGAGATATAGTTTACATCTGAAGAGAATACACAAGAAATTCTGAGCAGGCATCTTCCTCCTTAGTTCCATTGATTGCAAAGAAGAGCTATGTTATAACTGAAAGGGTAGAGTCTCGCTTCAGCTAATTTGAATGCAATAACATATTCTACACAACAATACAATGGGCAGGCACCTTAAATCTCAACATTGCAAATATCTGAGTAAAATTGGTGTATAGTTGGTATTCTACATAAACAAACAAGCAGACTCTTATTACTGCCATTGTTTTTAGTGAAAAAAATCTAAGAGAAATGCAAGGTCATACACAATATAATTTCAATATGAACAGTAATTCTGTCCGAATAAATTCTGGATTATTAAACACAGATTGTGGATTACTAATCAATTGTGGACGAGTCCAACACTTGTTACACATAATGTAAACTGCCCTTAAAGGACATTTGGACATCTCTCCTGTCTCTAGATTAAGGGAGTAACCCTCCATGGGGGAATGTGTCCTCAAGGTCCTTTTGTGCACCAGGAATACATCCTGTTTCTACTGTCTGAGGTCCCTTAGATTGCTCAGTCCTTCCAGCTGAGACCCATATTCAGGGGGTCTGAGTCCGTCCCATGCTGGATTCCCAGCTAAATGACTTGACAGATTTACATGACCCCACCTGGATAGCACAGCCCTACATGTAGAATGGGGGTAAGGGGGTGGGAGGGGAGAGTGGTCAGGGTACATGAGAGGGGGGAAAGAGGGTAAGTGGGAGGGAAGGAGGGAGGGAGGGAGAGAAAACTGGCATAGACATGTAAAAATTTTAAATTATATTATTAATAAAAACAAAAAACTACAAACAAAAAAGATAATTTATACATTTAAAAAGACATTTGGACAATTCTTATAAAGGAAACTTCTTTAAAAAATGAAAGACTGGCTTAAGTATGTATTTTGAGAAGAATAGCATACATTGTCTAGAAAAGGTATATATCTTATAGTAGGGAGTAAGGAAGACTGGTAATGTTAATAAAGTATGATTCCTAAAGCACATCCTATCATGAAGCACTTTGAGAAGCAGGGTGAAGATCTTGGATGCTAACTTCAGGTCTGTAAAGCAACACTGACTCTCTTTGCACATGCTTTCTACAGTTGTGATGAGGGCCATCACAGGATGCACACTGACCCCGTATTACCAATGTGACCTCACACCTGTACTCAGTTCTAACCCTCCCACCGCAAGGAAACCTTTTCTCTATATATTACAGTAACTTTTTGTATTAACAAAAACTATCATCTATAATTTTCAAGAGAGTAAAAATATTGTAACCTGGCATTCAGAAGCATGTTTTCAGTTCTTGAAACTGTTCCTAGTTCAAAACAACTTTTACCCTGCTCATCTCATGGCGCTGATACTATAGTTCTGCCTCCTTGACAGGAGTAGGGATTTTATGGCAATATTTTTTCATGCCAAAAACGTACACTAAATTCATATAATTCAGTGAGAGTCTAATTTTACCAAGCCATTACCTTCTGTCACAAATCCATTTATCTGCCCTGAAACAGTCCACCTCTAGCTCCCACAAGAGCTCACAGAGGAAGTTCTGGTCACTCACATGCCATTCTTCTGCAATATATCTTTCTCTAGATAAACACACTCCACAAGGCCTGTCTGTTAAACAGAATTGCTAATGTTTAATAGCCAACCTGTTTTCATTTAGCATGATTTTATTCAGTAATTATATCTTTTAAATTTCTATTTATTTACCATCATTTACTTCATATACAACTTAAATTCTATGGAAATAGGACAGACAAAATAAAGACAAGATAAATATCTGTACCTTTTCATCCAAATGCAACCTCTCTCTCTCTCTCTCTCTGCACTCCATCGTCCTCCCTAGCCTATTTCACTGTTGTGACATTTCATCACCGTTACTTCCCCCTTTCTCTTTTATATATCATGCATTCTTTTACCCTTTATGACCATTCTCCCTTAATTTTTACATCATGGAAGTTATGTTACCAGAAGTTTCATTTGGGTGTTATAGCAGAACCTATGAGAACCTGACAATTGCAGTCTAGTTGATTTGAATTATATATTATACATTCAAAAAACAGGAGGTAAGGAGGAAAGGGGAAAGGATGCTAAATAAAGCTCACAGATGGAAAAATTCTATATCTGTGTACCTGTCTATTCAAACTTTCCTGATGTACATATCTTATTGGAGTTACCTTCATGACGGCTAGCTACTGCCTGTCCATAGTAAAGATGAATGAACTGTGAATGTGAAACAATCTCTTTGTTATAGCACAGAGAGTTTATGCACCCTCACTAGAAAGCCAGAGTAAGAAAGAGCATGACAGTTGATATTTCTTTTTTTCCTTTCTTTTGTTCTCAAATAGCCCACAAAGCACATATCAGGAACTTCTTGACTATCAGTCTGATCCAGGAATTATACAGACTTAAAAATGAATAGGTGAAAAGAACTTGGACTGCACAGGGAGTTGTTGGGATACTTCTAGATACAATGTGGAAAGACTAAAAGCAAAAGATCCTCAGATTCTGGAGCTTTATTGCACGGCAATGTGTATTTTCCTTTAACAGTGTATGCAAGACTCTTGACCAAAGCAGTTCAAATAGCATTCCGATGAATAGAAGTTTTCCAGTGTGGAACATGCATGAGTGTGCTAGTGAGTCTTAACTTGCTTGTAACCCAATCACAATGTATTTTAGAGCAGCTGTCCAACATTAATGGGGTTGTACCTGAGAAGATCAGATCTCAACATTCTCCTTGTGCAATAAAGGAATTTGCAGGTAAAGGGATGCATCCAACAACATTTGTGTTCTGGAAAATATCTAAGCTTAATAACACAGAAGAAAATAAGTATTCTTAGAACACTCAACTGGCATTTATGTGTTATTACATTTTATAGGAAACTGTTGTTCACTTTTAAATGTATGTATTATAACCAGCCACTAGATTCTGTATTGCTTTGATGTGAGAATAGATTCTGTATTACTTTGATGTGAGACAAATATTTCACATACTTGTAAAACGAGGAAAGAAGAATTCAGAGAAAAAACTATATTCACCACCAGGAAATTGTTCTTGACTATACTATGACAAGTATGTAAAAATATGAATAACAGTTACTTCAATATGATTGTGTCCAAATAGGATTGTATTTCACTTGCAAATGGCAGGTGCCCTTTTCAACATAGTCTTTTCAGTACTATTGGAAATGTAGAATTGATTACTCTGGAATTATTATGTGTAGCAATACGGGAAGCTTGTAAAGGCCACTATACATTTTAGTTCATATTGATTGCACTTGTAAAATTTCATTTTTTACTATGCAATTATTTCCATAAATAGTTCCATCACTGCCAATATGGATATGTTAATAAAAATGAGTGTGTGTGTGCGTGTGTGTGTGAGAGAGATTCACACGTTTGTGTGACTGTGTATGTGTGTTCAGGTGTGAATGGAGGACAGAGATTTCTTCCTTGCTCACTTCTCCATATTGCATTTTTTAGACAGGATCTTTTACAAAGTCTAGTGCTCCCTGATAGCACAAGTGTAGGTGGCGAGCAAGCCATGGGAATCCTCTTGTTTCCAGTTTGCACATATAGGTGTTTGGGATCTAAATTCAGACCATAGAGCTTGTACAGCCAGCATTATGTATTATACTACCTGGGCTATTTGCCTGTTTACAAAACAAATGTTTTTCTTTTTCTTTTAACTTTAAATTGTGTTGTGGGGGTCATATTAATTCTTATTTTAAGGTAATTTCCTTTTGTTTTAACAACAAAGCTATGTTCTCTTTAACTCAACATGTTTTAAATAATGCCTATATTCATCAACCATGTATACAGCCTTTCATATAAGTATGAAAGTACTTTGCATGAAGTAAAACATATTTTGTGGTCATAGGCCATATTTGAAGTCATCTAAACAATTTGACATGGAATAAGAAACAGAAAGAACTTAAGAGGAAGTTATAACATCAAACAACAAAATAAATTCTAACATTAAATTTTGCAATAATGCAAGAGATATTCAAATAGTATTCACAGATAAATTTCATTGGTAAAAAGCATAAACATGGTTATAACATTAATCAAACATCAAGATGCTTTCTAGGGTAAAATAAACTAAGCTTTTATTAAATAAAGCATATAGTACCAAATCATAAAACCCCTATTAATTTCAGAAAACAAAATAATAATATAACCATCTATTAAAAATTTTTAATAAATATCTATAAAATAATGACTTTATATTTGGATTAACTTAGAGTGAGTTTTCACCACTTTAAATTTTACACTTAAAGACTTTGATATTTATCTTGGTGTTTGTAATACTGTGCATAAATATAAAGACCTTGAATGGAAGATAAGTAGCTCACATTTTTAATTCCTATATTTTTAATAAATAGAAAATATTATCACAGCAGTCTCTGGTTGTTATGCACTTCAAGAAAGTAGTAGATTCTGCTGGTTGTTACTGGATGGACAGTCTGTGGAATGCTGAAGGCGAGGATGTAATTATATCACTAGACCTAAGATGAGTGATAAATGAGTATTTATTGGGGAACAATTACACAAAAGATACAAAAAGACCCTGGAGCATTTTCCTGTTCTTCCTACCAGATCTGCTGACCCACTAAAAAGCATGCAAAGGAAAGTCACACTGCAAGCTCCTCTCTTTCCCGTTCCATCAACCTGAAGCCACATCCAAAGTGGTGTGGACATTGTTACAGGTTCACAGATCAGAAGCCTATAGAGTGCAAACTCAATAATTGGAAAAAAGCATATTTTCCCTGGAACCTAATAACCAAGACAGTGCAGAGACAACAGAGAAAAAATGCAATGCCTCAGAAGTAAGAGATGAGCAAGAAGTCATGTTCCTCAGCACATCTTAGGCCCTTAGCTCAAACTCCACTAAATGTGGTTAGATTTTACCTCTTAGGCACTAGTTAATGTCTACCAAGACATAATATTTATTTTTATTCTCAATAAACAATGCATTATTGACTTCAAGAATTGCTAAAATTGTGTAAGTATTCAGTTAAATTGTCCCTACATGACACAATACTGAAGTGGGAACTAGAACAAGTGCATATCACACATTGTATGTTTAGAAGAAATATATGCCAAGTCTTAGATATGCTCATTTACCTAGATGCTTACATAGAAGAGATTATGACTAACTCGCCCCCTTTGAGTCATGCCACCATTTCAGTTTCCTCAAAATAAAGACACTATAAAAAATTGTTTTAACAATATAATGTCATGAAAACACAGAAAATATTAAATACTACATTGAAAACACCATAGTAGAATAATACTCTGTTTCCTCCTTGAAAAAAGAGTGTTTTCTCAGAAATTTTTAGGTCTCTAAGTATGTTTGCAATTTGTATATTTGAACTTGAACACCGGCAAAGCCAAGTACTCCTGAGAATTTTACTCTGTATGAGAGCTTTCATATTTAATAAAAATAATCATGTCAACACCCAAAACTCCTTTTTCCCTTCCTTCCTTCCTTTCTCCCTCCCTTCCTTACTTCCTTCCTTCCTTTCTTCCTTCCTTCCTTCCTTCCTTCCTCTCTTCTCTCTCTCTCTCTCTCTCTCTCTCTCTCTCTCTCTCTCTCTCTTTCTCTCCATTCCTTTCTTTCTTTGATTTTGTTTTATTGAGTTTTGTTTTATTTATTACTTTTGTAGACCTGGTTGTCCTGAACTCACTCTATAGACAAGGCTGGCCTCAAACTCACAGAGATCGTCCTGCCTCTGCCTTTGAAATGCTGGGATTAAAGGTGTGGACCATCACTACCTGGCACCATTTTCTTATTAAAGTTTATTTTTTCAAAATAATTTATTGTGACTGAAGGGCTTGAATCTTACTTAGGACAAACAACAATTAAATATTTACAGATAATCTTTTGTTATTTTAAAAATCATATTATTTTACATACCAATCCCAGTTCCCTCTCCCTCCTACCTTCCCACTCCCCTTACCATCTCAGGCCTGTCATGGGTAATCCTGGAACATCTTTTGGGGCAGGACCTAGGAGTTCCCCCATATTTAGGCTGAGCAAGGTACACTTCCATAGGGAATCGTTACCAAAAAGTCAGTTCATGCACTAGGGATAAATACTGGTTACACTGCCAGCAGACCCATAGACTACCTAATCTCCCCAAAAGAAACCCACATATGGGTGCCTAGTTTGATCTTAAGTAGGTTCCCAGGCTATCAGTTTGGAGTCAGTGAGCTCCCACTTCCTCTGGTCAGCTGTTTCTGTGGGTTTCCCCAACATGTTCTTGATTCCTTTGCTCATTTTATCATTCTTTCCTCTCCACAACTGAACTCTAGGAGTTTGGCTCTGTGCTTAGCTGTGGATCTCTGCTTCTGTTTCCATCAGCAACTGGTGCTCTGTGATGGCAATTAAGGTAGTCATCAATTCCATTACAGGGGAAAGACATTTAAGTTTCCCTCTCCAGTGTTGCTAGATTCTTAGGTCCCTCATGTTTTCATCCCCCTTCCCCTTCTCTCCTCACTATTCTCCTATCCACCTCACCTCTCCCCCACACTCCCACCTGTTAGAGTGTCTAAGATTGAAAAAAACACTAATGAAAGAGTATGCTAGAGAGGATGTGGCATAAGGGGAATACTCCTTCATTGCTGGTGGGAATGTAAACTTGTACAACCACTTTGGAAATCAATACAGCAGTTTCTCAGAAAATTGAGGATCAATCTACCTCAAGACCCAGCAATAGCACTCTTGTGCATATATTCAAAAGATGTAGACTCATAACTGCAGGACATTTATTCTACTATGTTCATAAAAGCATTATTTGTATAGCCACAACCTGGAAGTAACCTAGATATCCTTCAACCAAAGAATAGATAAAGAAAATTTGGTATATATAGACAATGGAGTACTACTCAGAGAAAAACAAACAAACAAACAAACAACAAAAAGCATTTTGAAATCCCAGGGTGGAACTAGAAGAAATCATCCTGAGTGAGGAAACCCAGACACAGAAATACAAACATGGTATGTACTCACTCATAAGTAGATATTAGACATAAAGCAAAGGGTAACCAGCCTACAATCCACAACCCCAGAGAAGCTAGAAAACAAGCAGAAGTAAGAGAAATGTACATGGACCACCCAAGAAGGGAAAAAGACAAGGCTCTCAACAGAGAATCTTAAAAAGCATATCTGAATGTCATCACTGAGAGGACTAAGGCAGGAAGATCAACAGTTCAGGCCAAAGCCAATACAAGATATACAGTGAATATGAGTGCAGGGCAGATAGAGTGTGTAGTAAAAGCCTGTATCACAAAAGCCAAAAAAAATCTAGGAAAAATACCTGACAGCATCAAAAGCCATTGTAACACTCCATGTCACTTAAGAGTTATGATCTTACTTGGGTATACTGTTCTTTCTGAGGTAATAGTTCCATTTAAGCCATCAAACCTATTTACAATCTAAGGATGGTGTGTGTGTGTGTGTGTGTGTGTGTGTGTGTGTGTGTGTGTGTGTGTTCAATTCTGAATAAAAAAATTGTGCCATTTTAAATCTCTAATTTTATTTGATATATTACATAAGCTTAATTACATTACATTATGAACCCAAGAATCACCTTCAAACTTGCTAAAACTATTAAAACAATTTTGAGTATAAAACAAATACCTGATAAGAATGACAGCACAAACTTTGGGCAAGAGAATAACAAGTAAACAATATCCTGTATATGACAGAACATAGACAGACAAACACACAGTGTACAGGAACGTATATCTATTTATGTTACCTATATTTTATTTACTCATGTAAACATAGGTACAAACACATGTAGAATTACTAGATTTGTTGCAATAACCTAAAGACTATACAAGTTAAAAATGATGTTATAATTGTTCATATTAGCATACAGTCCATACCCCTCTAATCACAGGACTCCAGAGACAGAGGCTGAGGATCAAGATGTAAATGACAGCCTGGGACATGTAAGAGAGTTTGAGGTTATCTTATGCTTAATAGTGGCACCATATATCAAAAACACAAAATACACACATAGCAAGCACACACAAGCATACACACACACACACACACACACACACACACACACACACACACACACAAACACACACACACAGTTTGCCCTTTGTCTTAATCTAGAATATATTTTCTGCAGTCTGTCCAACATATCTCTTACTCCCAGACTATGTGATATTTGGTAATTGTCTATTTTAATACAACTTGCAACTTTTCCAGGATTGGTCCAACTCCTACATGTTACTATGATGTGTTTTCATAATGTATCTCATTAAAGTAAACTACATAATAAATTTTCTAAATATATAGCATTTGAGAATTGCTTTAAACTTGCAAAATAATGTATTGTGATCAAGCTTACTCCCTTTCCATCCCCACTCATTTCTCAAACACATACCTCTCTTTTCTCTTCCTAATTTCATGTACTCCTTTAAAGCTACTAAGTCGACTTAATGCTGTCAGTATGTGTGGATCGTAGAGAGCCAATAATGGGTCATACCTATGAACCAAGCTGACACACTCTTCTCTCCCCGAAGCCATCAATTTTCACTAGCTCTTTGCCTAGGGGAAAGAGATTCTAAATCCTCCTCCATCCACACTGGGATTCTGGCAGGCTTATTCTTTTTGCATGTCTTGTCCAAGAAGTCACAGCTACCATGAGTTCATGTGTGCAATGGAACAATAATGTTTGGAAAATATCATTTCCAAGGAAACCACTCTGTCTGGATTTAGTTATCATTCAAGTGTCCTATTCCATGATGAGTTTGAGAATTGAGACTGAATGTCTTTTTGGGGGGTGAGGGTGGGGGTGGGGTATTATACATTTGTCCCTGTTAGAGCTGAGCACACCACAGTTTCTTATTCTCAATAGGTGGGCAAGTTGTCAGTCTCTGTACTAATTTCCATCTATTGCACAATAAAATATTCCTGGACGAAGGTGAGATATGGACTAATCTTTAGATGCAAAAATATATTGTTGGGATCTAAAACTATGTTTATGTAGCAGAATAATACTTGTGGGTTATTAGTTGTATGTTGTACTTCAATCCTCTGATAGTCCCAAGCACCAATTCTTGGTCAAATAAATAGTAGTAGTCATGAGCTTCATCATTTAGAATTGGCCTTCAATCATAGAAGATTCAGCTACTCCTATAACATTTGTGCCAATTTACAACAGTGTCAGCCATTATTATAGCTCACAACATTTTAATATTAGATACCTTATTATTTATTTACATCTTACTGGGTGTGAATATCCAGCTGCACAAAAAAGCAAGACTTTCAGAGATAGGTGTGAGGCTGAATATTTTCTTTCAATTACTATTCAAGGTTATACAAGAAATATCATTATCAGAATATTAGATGTAATGAGCTACCTTGATTAGCAATGCCCTTCTGGACATGTGTTTCTCTTATTGGTTGATGAATAAAACACTGATTGTCCAGTAGCCAGGCAGGAAGGATAGGCAGGGAATTCTGGGGAGAGAATGTAGAGAATTGCCAGAGAGGTGCCATGTAGCTACTGGGAAGATAGGATTCATTGGGCATTCTCTGGTAAGATAAGGCCATGTATAAATGCATAAATTAATAGTTAATAATTAATAATTAAGAGAGAGCTATCCAATAAGAAGGCTGAGCCATTGACCAACCCCAGTAAGCCATGTGGACCTTGTAGATAGTCTACTTTAAGGTGGAAGCAAACAGGATGAACAGGCTTAACCAAATAAGGACTTATTTATGCCAGAGAGCATTCACCATCGGGAAGGTGGAAGGCGGAAGACAGCACCATCTTTAAGGGGCAGAATTTCACAGCTCTCTACAGGTAGGGAGGGATGGAGGGAGGGAGGGATGGAAGGAGGGAAGGAGGGAGGTAGCGAGGGTCTGGGAGAGACAGAGAGAATGTGAAGCTGAGCATTTGCATCCATCAGTCTGGCTGAATATGGAACTTCAGTTGTCTCAAGCTCCTACCATCAGGACTGCCCACCTATGATAAACTGTAACAACTAAAGTTTTTGTCTTTGTGGTTGTTTTTGTCTGGTTATTTTATCATAGCAACAGAGAAAATAATATAATGCTCAGGAGGTCAATAGATCTCCAATTTCCAGTAAGGTATAATCTTCAAATCTAATTAGAAAAGGGTTTGCATTGTCTAACATTCCTCACAGAGAAGTCAGAAGGATAATTTACACATTTTTATAAGTACAAATGTGAAATTGAAAAGGTACATAAATGTTTGAATAACTAAGTTCAGGAATAATAAATCTCTGCATAGTAAGCAGTGCAAGTATATAGTTGGACAATAGCTTTGAGGTGCAAGTGCCATGGAACTATTTTGGTATTTTTCCTATTCAGACTGGCAGTCTTGATTCATAAAGGAAAAATAAATGATAATACAAAATAGGAACTTTAATTTCTAGTCAGAGTCCTATAGACAAAAAATAGTTGCAACATATAGAATGTTAATGTGTAAATCAGATATTTCCAAGTTCTTAAATATTTATAGTATTACCTATAAACATATCACTGGGTCATTTCCTTGATATAATTATAATTTAAGGTAGAGTATCGGGATAGGAAATAAAGACGATGCATCTGTATTGTGGTATGAGATGTTAATGCAGACTTGAAAAATTCCTCTAGAACGTTTGTGGATAGCTGTTCTGTTTATTGCTAGCTAGACATGTTCACACTTGCAGGTAAATCCCCACTCAGGAAGGTGAGAAAAAGTAATGAAAAGCCTTACAACAGCATGGCTCTACAGAGAGACCTGTGTGAAAAAGAAAGGAAGTCTTTCCTCCACTGTTTCCACAGTCTAAAAGTATATGCATAGTCTTTTAACATACTATCAAGACTGGAAGTTCCTACTTCAGTAGTAGCGTCAGAAGTTCTTAACACTATACTTATGATCAGTCATTAGCAAATGGAATGACAATTCTGGTCAAGAAGAATAAATACTCAGTGTATGGAGTCATCAATAAGGACTACTAGTGTTAACAATATAGTGTGTGTGTGTGTGTGTGTGTGTGTGTGTGTGTATGTGTGCTGGTGAATGTTTGGACATATACACACTTTCAGAAATAATGACTGTGTGGAAGCAATTAATCCTTAAAGTGATCACAAAATTACAAAACCTATTCATACAAAACAACTTAAAGCCCAGATCAACCAGTGATAATATTTGAAAGAAAAGACACCTTTTAAACTGACTCATTGATGGGTCAGACACCAAAGACGTAGCCACGATTCCAACTAAAATATTTTTGATGAACTACATGCATGAACTTGGGACCTTACAATTCTGAACAAAGAATATTATTATGGCTTTATTATTTCTTGCTGAGACATCTAGAATATATATGATTCAATGTATTCATAGGGTAGGTATTGTTTCAAAATTTCCTTACTATAGACCCTCTAAACTTTTAGGTCATAGACTTTTATATTTATATTATAACTTATGGGGCAAATGACAAGGACACATATCACCCATGGAAGGCTTCACCTTCTCTAAGGATTGGATGAGGAGGGGTTGATAGAGGTATGGCATAACAAATGACAAGTACATCATATACATATTCTTATGGGGATGAAAATTCATTAAATGATACACAGAATTTATTGATATTTTCTCACTTTTATTTGTTTGAAAAGGAAGATATCAACAATTAGGATCTCATTAAGTAAAACAAGTTCTACATCACAATAGCTTATGTATAAAATATTAATAGTGTAAGTGTAAGCATAGTAAAAATAAGAGTATTTAAAAGCACTTTTAGTATAGAAAGTGAAGATACTATGAATCATTATGGATAAGGAATATTTCAAAATTTAACTCCATATCTTCAAAACTACCTTCTACAGTGATCTATACATGAAATAATATTGAATCTACATATTGGTTCTATTTTTTCTTGGTTCTTTACAAAGACATTCTGTTATTTGTGAAAGCAATAATGCAACGTACAAGGAGTAAATATCACACAAACGTAAAGCTTAACTAGCACCTAGAAGAGCTGAAGTGTACCATGAGCATTAGCTATCTCTACTTTTATCATCTTTTTCACTCAGTCTGACAAAGATAATGAGTGCATTAGAAATAAGACATATCATTTTCTAGGAATCAAAAATTTCCTCCTAGAAGTGCATTTTTTAAATTATAATGTAAGCTGATGAGGAAATAAGAACCATTACAAAGGAAAAATCATTTAGCAAACAACATTTTTTTTCAAAACAATGACAGTTATTTTCTCTCTTGTCTTATAACTTAGGTTTCTTGACTATGTTTCAATGATTCTACAGCATTTGACATGTTGATTTTGATGATAAGATGAGCAGAATTAAAATGACATTTTACATGTCAGCAATAAGAAATAGAAAAGAGATTTAAGATTTTATGCTCCCCCCACAAATCAACTTAGTTATGCACTTTTGCTTCATGGGAGATAACTCTTTCTACTCCACAGAAAATCAACTTAGTAGCAGGCATTTGTGTCTTGAAACATCTTCTGTGCTAAAATCTATTGTATTTTTTAAAAACAGATAAACGCTCCCATCAGATGCTATATCACCCACCAGTAAATACAGTGTATTGAGGCTTCAATTTATGATACCCTCCTACTCTATGGTTTTCCAAGGGTCACATTTATTTCTTTATACTCCCCACCCCCTCCTTGACCTTCTCTCTGGTGGCTGTCCTTTGCAAATGTTCTGCAGTCCATTACAACTCTGTTCTGTGTTAATTAAAATAACATTCAATTCATTTGGGGGGACTGGCTCCCACAGATGCATTGCTCCAAACTATTTGTAATTAATCCTCCACTCAACACTAGCAGTAGCCATATCATCAGCCATGAAGGTACTCGGAAGATTAATGAAACTGGATGAAATAAATGGAGCTGTAATTCCAGAGGACAAGCTAAACAGCCCCACTATGAAGACACTGCCAAAACTAGCAGACTGTAGCTCATCTCTTATTGAGCGGTGACAGTAAACATTCATCAAGCAAAGGAAAATAATGTGCCAGCCGTAAAATGATATCTCACTCTATGCATAGAGACAAGAACACTCTGGCTCGTCTTTTCTAATTAACTGTAAATAACAACGAGACCATGTTACAATGCATACAGATATTTTTCAGACAGTTCAAGTGCAAGAAGTATGTACTCAAACTGCTTGATTAGGGAGCAAGCAGCACTTAAAAGCAGATGGACAGCTGATAAGCCAGACTGTAAGACTGACTAACTTTGAATGATTGGCTAGAGATGTTACAATTCCAGTGAACTTATCCCCTGAAAGAGGCAGCAAATCTCAACCCTAATTACAGAGCCCCAGCCCATTTCCTAATAAGATTGCCACATAAAAAGGATTTCATCATTTGAAGGGAGAAATCTGAATCTTTTGTTCTTCTGTACTAATCACAGTTCTTACCCATGGTGACGCTTAGAGGGCAAAGCTTCTTGGGATTTGCAGGAGGGATGAGCTGACATGTTTAAGGTGGTCCTTGCCTCCAAATATTAGTTGAAAGCATCAAGTGAGTGTATGTTTTCCAGGAATTTAAGAAATGGAACACTAAAAGTTATTTTCAGCAGAGACATGTCATGACTCTAATTAGTAAAACTTCTTTTCATAGATACTCTGATTTTAGAGATTTTGGCTTCTACTTGCTTCTGTCACATGATGTGATCTGACTTAAGAATGTGAAATTATAGTCTCCAAATGAAGGATTGTGGATAAATGCAAATGTGATTCATTATATATCCATTGCCATCAGCTCAGATAACTCTCAGGCACTTAAACTTTTACTTCACTACTGTATACTTTTCCAAGCAGAAGCTATGCTTATACTGCTTCCTAATCATTTGCACATCAGTTAAATGACTCTTCAGTTAGATAAAGTGTATTACACATTGAAAGAGAGGAGTATGCAAGTGTCAACCGGGTCTCAGATACTAGGAAGCTATAAACCTTGTAGAAGATCCACATTCATGTTTGGCTTAAGTAATAACATTACACAAAACACACACACACACACACACACACACACACACACACACACACACACACACACACACATATATATATAGTAAAGTAATTAATTTATAGTAAAATATATTGTACCCACAATAAGAATTCTAGACATTAAGGATACCAACATACTAAATAAAAATTTCTTGCATTTCCATAATTCTAACATAGAAAATGTCAAAAATATTGGATAATTTATTTTTGTAAACATATATAAGTATGTATACTTTAATAAGCATAATAATTCCTAAATGTGTATTTTTAATATTCAGTTACCAGTCAGTGAATGATTTGTCTGCTTTTCCTTCTAGAATATAGATAAATATTTTATATTTTTCTCCTGTGGTATATAGTACAAGAACTGGGGTGTAATGTCGTACAGATATTTAAATAGATCAAAATATCATATTACATTTATTCGGGTGGTAAACAGAATTCCATGTGTTAGAGAGATGGCTTGGCTGCTCTTTGAGATGATCATGGTTCAATTCCCATGACCCAAATAGCAAATTACAACGGTAGATAAATCTCAGTGTGGGTATTGTACTCCCTCTTCTGGCCTCAATGGGTACCAGGCATGCACATGGTACTCCGACATTTTAGTAGTAAAAACAAACAAACAAAAAACAAAAACAAAAATACATATAACTTGTGTGTATCTGTGTGTGTGTCTATGTGTCTCTGTGTGTGTTTTCATGTTTATGTGTTTGTGTGTGCATACATGTATGTGTGCCTCTGTGTGTGTGTGTGTGTGTGTGTGTGTGCGTGCATATGTGTGCTTATGTGTGTGTGATTCCAATCATTTCACATGATAAGATCTTATGAAAGTGTCAGGGATAAATTTCTGAAAACCTACATGGCTAAAAGGAGAATTTGAAATCTATTATGTGGGAAGCTGCTTAATTTTACTTAATGGAAAAAAATCTACACTTTATATTGCTGCTAATATACACATCCTAACAAATTTAAATGTTTTATTTGTAATTTAACCATGCAAATAAAAGGATAAAGAATTATTTTTCTGCCAGAATGATTAGATATACTCAGCTATCTATCTATCTATCTATCTATCTATCTATCTATCTATCTATCTATCTATCTGTCATTTATCATCTCATATTGGGAAGCATGGTGTGCTGTTCACCAAGCAACCAAAAGAGTATTTAAAAATTAAAATTATACAAGGTACTAAAGCATTACTTATAGCATTCCCACTCCATTATTTATCTGTGATGTAAAGAGAAGACCATCACTTCCTTACTGCTTGTGCTGAAGCAGTAAGAGGAAACTCTAACTTAACACTGAAGTTGTTTATGGTAATAAGCACAACCTGACATTTTAGAGCTTTCATCCATGTTCACTAAATATTGACTATGATAACCAAATGTTCAGACTGGTTTTACAGAATTTTTATTCTCATTGTTTCCCCCAAAGAATTCTAGGAGGTGAGTTGCTGCCTTCTTTTATTTTACTATACATGGCAAGTTATCCATCTTTGAAATTAGAGACTATCCTTACAGAAATGACGCATTTAAGACTATATTCAGGCAACAGTGTCTCTTTTGTTAAAGTCTTATTTTTTTATTCTTAATTTCTTTTAGATTCCTGCTTCCTCAGTTCCCTAGCCCTTGCAAATTATGACCATAAAACTTAAAATTTGGGTATTTGAGGAGTTAAGAGGTTAGTAAGAACAATTGTAGCTATTTTAAAGATTTATGTATGTAATTATTTGGCTTTCTTATTTTCCCTCTCCACGTTCTAATTCTCTGTCCATGTCAGTGGCCATCTACAAGGGCAAAGGAACTGTACAAAAAAATGTTCATCAAATTGTGTTAAAATGGCATTAGATACTATTAAAGATTAGTTAATGTGACTAAAGATGTGATCATTAGCTTGTAGAAGATGGTCAGATACTCACTGAGTGTTGTCATTATTCAAAAAAGCCATATTTTTTAAATTTCTAGGGCAGAAGGGATGGCTCAGAAATGAAGAACACTTGCTACTTTTGCACAGGTTCCATTCACAGTAACCACATAATGATTCAAATGCTTCTATTATCCTGTTGAAGTGCATTGGAGGCCCCTTTTTGGCATCTATGGGCAATAGGCAAGAATGTGGTATACAAACCTCCATTCAGGAAATATACTTCTGCACATACAATAAAAATAAAAATTTGAAATTCTGAAATTTCAATGTAATATAATTTTTGTTTAGTTCAGAAAAAGAAGGGGCTAGGAGAGGAAAATGAGTTCCTTATGTGATTGTAATTTAAATTCTAATAATTGCAAAGTATGTGTAAGAGTTGTCTGAGTTTAGAAGGAACTTGAGGAAAATAGTAAAGAATAAAATTTAATACATCTTTTAATCAGAAGGAATTATGTGTCTTGCTTTAAAATAATGTGTCTATAATTTAATATAAAATAGAGCCCCCCAAATCCAAATATTTCTCAAGATAAGCAACCTTAAAAGTATAACATTAGGGAAAGCAATATTTCAATTGTTATTTATGGCAGAGATAGATGGAGTCTTCTGGAAAAAGAAGCCAAATTTAAAGTTTCTTTTGTAGAATTTGTAATATCGTTATTCTTTCTCTTCCTTTGAAACATAAGATGTATTTAATATTCCTGTCAGTTCTCATGCTCGAGTGCCTTCAATTTTAAAATGATGACAACAGAATGTATGAAAGTATCTCAGGAAAGGACTAAAATTTCATGGTAATTATTTCTAAGATTGAGGTTCTATACAATGCATGTCAAAACATGCAGGACTTTTTGTCCTTTAAATCCTGTTCTGTCATCACTTGCCTCTAAAACAAATGGTGCTACTAATTAATTAATTCCATTGGGACTTGCTTGTATGTTGAAATGTGATACTCTGGGTCATTTCTTGGAGTTAAAATTGAAAAATCCACTATTATCTCATTTTCCCTGGCATAAAAGACACACATATTGCAAATTGTTAATTTAGTATTGCACAGTTTGTAGTTTAGTGGTTAATAGCTACCTGAATTCTAGGACTTCCTTTGCCTCTAAATGGTTTGTTGAACAGAAAAGTGCTACTCTATTCTGGTATACTGTTCACCGCTCTCTGTGAATTTAATGAATTGACATAAATATTTTTACTGTAAAGATTTTCTCTGTTTCAATCACGTTTAGCCACTAAAGTGAAGGCACTAAGGTTTAGGTGAAAAAAAAAGTGGTGGGGGGAATTCTACAGTACACACAAGCACTTTGTTCATATTATAATCCCATCTCACTTAAAATTTCACCTGCTTTGTCCATCATCCTCTATAAGGGTCTCATGGTAAAAGTACTGACTCTCTCTGATGTTTAGTGAGATCTACAAGTCTTTGATTTGGCTCCTGAAATCAACTAATTATGACCACTAAGTATTTCTTGGTACAGTATTCCACAGAAACTATCTATTATAAGGAACCAGTGGGTACTTCAGAGGCAATACCATTAAGATTGGGATAAGTAGAAATATGTTTTAAAAAATGCAAGCAAAAGACTAAAACCAACAAACCAAAAAACACTGATAATTTTCTAGTAAGAACAAACATAAAACCAATTCATATATAAATGTTGTAAATTACATTGATTTTGGTAGATATAAGTGAAAATATAATCCTACCTGATACCCTTATAATTATAATTAACTTTAATTCTACAATGACACATACAGAATGTGTATAAACATCTACCTTCCTCTAGATACATCAGAATTATGGGACTTTTGGTATTATTATTATTCAAATTCCATTTGATTGAGGTGTAAGCCTGGCTGAAATGCAATAATTCACCTGTAAGTAGGTACCTCCCTATAGTATTTTAATAGGGAGTAAAAGTTCTACCAAACATATCTTTGTAATTGATCAAACAAATGATTTCCAAAAATTTCATGCTTGATGTTTATCAAACTGTCTTGGCGGCATTTAAAACAAATAAGCAAACTGGGAAAGCACATTCCAGGGACTGTCTCTAAAATACCTTACAATGTTAAGTTCATTTAATGTTTAGATTCATGATAAGATACTCTAGGTTTTAATAACCATACTGTCAAGGCCCACAAAAATGGCTTCCCTTCATCTTGGCTTAAGGTCAGAGAGTTCAAAACTATCCTTACTCTGCCAAGGTAAAAATCATAAGGTCTAAGGTTGAAGTGATAAAGGTCTAAGGCGTGGCTACTGTATGATGTTTGGTCTTGGTCATGAATGTCTTATCTAAGGTATAGCCACTCTTAATCCCTAAAGGCAGATGACGATAGATTTAGTCTAAGATGTAGTTACTAAATGGTTGTGGAGAATTAAGTATGCTTCTTCCTTATATCATGATAAAGAAGTCTTTTTCCATTTCCCCCTTTTAGGTTGGGGTACATAAGGATGTTGAAAAATAAACGTGGGGCATTCAGTATTCACTATATGGCCCTCCTGATTCTATCCTGTGTTTCTTGTCTTTTCCTTAGCATCTTTACCTACTGTTACTCAATCCATACTCGCACTCTGAGGTACAAACTGGACAAGTTGGCTGGGTTAGACTGAAGCCCCACAAAGAGAGGTTATTACATATCCTGTACTAGGAAAGTGAAAAACTGAGTTCTAATATCATCCCTTGGCTAATAACTTCACAGCTTAGGCTCAGTTCCTGTTATAAAATTAGTATATTTCCATAAAAATAAAAAAAATGTTTCTTCAAACAATTAAGATACACACAGCAAATGTATCTGCTCTTCCCTTTAATTGGAGAACTAGCTATGAAATATAGCTATGGTCACTTTCACTAAAATCCTCACACAAGAAATCAGGAAGCAGAATGATCTAAAATAAGGTAAAAGTTATTTCCTTTTTCAATTATTCAGGCAAATTAGCTCTTTAGACATGTTCTTCAGTAAATTCAGAAAACTTTTCTGCCTCCTCTTTAAATGAATTTACATTTTAGACATTTCACTCGATCATCATGTTATTTCTTTCCTTTATTGATTTGCTCTGTTCTCATTTTTTAATTCTATTTTTTCCTTCTTTGTTTAACTTTGAAACAAGGTTGTTTTACATGTCAATCCCAGTTCCCTCACCCCAGGGCATTCCCTTTCTGCTCCCCAGGGAGGGTGAGGATTTCTATGGGGAGTCTTCAAAGTCTGTCATATCATTTGGGGCAGGGCCTAGGCTTCTCCCATGTGTCTAGGATGAGCAAGTATCCCTCTATGAGGGATGGGCTCCCAAAATCCATTCATATACTAGGGATAAATACTGATCCATTAGTAGAGGCCCCACAGACTGCCCAGTCCTCCTAACTAACATCCACATTCAGGGATTCTGGGTCAGTTCTATGCTGGTTACCTAGCTATCAGACTGGATTACATGAGCTCCCCCTTGTTCAGGTCAGCTGATTTAGAGGATTTCTCCAGCCTGGTCTTGACCCCTTTGCTCATCACTCCTCCTTCTCTGAAAGTGGATTCCAGGAGTTTGGCTAGTGTTTAGTTGTGGGTGTCTCCTTCTGCTTCCATCAGCTATTAGATGAAGACTCTAGGATGGGATATAAGGTAGTCATCGTGGTTATTTCTTAACAGTTTGTCCAGCCTCCTGTAAAATTATGTTCCCAGTTGCGTAAGTACTATGAGGCTTTAGTGCAAGTCATTCTAAGAAAAAAAACATGATGAGATTTCTTCTACATTTAAGTGTAAAAAATATAACATGACTCTCCTTTTTGTGTGTTTGGTCCCATGAGAAAACCTGCATTTAAAGTGGAGAGCAAAAAAAAGTTTGTCCCACTTAAAGAGCTAATAGGCTTCCTTTCTGATAAAACTTTAATGTAAATTATGTCTCTCCCTCGTGCGCTCTCTCTCTCTCTCTCTCTCTCTCTCTCTCTCTCTCTCTCTCTCTCTCTCTTTATTTATCTCCAGATTTCTGAGCTCAAACCAATTGTAATCAATTCGATGGCATGGACATCATTTGGTATTGTTTTGTTAAACAAACTTCTGGCCTTGTAATAGGCAGCCTATGAGCAATTGAGCTGAACTTGAGTATCAAACATATTTTAAATGGTAAAAATCAGTAATAGAGAGAAACATTTACTTTAAAGAGGACTTTGATAAAATAATTGGAGCCAGTATATGGAATTTTAGGAAATCAAAATAGAAGCTGTCTTGTTACTATGTTTTATCAGATAACATATTCTATACAAAGAATTCATAATTGCTCATTTATTTTATGCAACTAAATTTTAAGCTTTGTGAAAATAGAAATAGTGTTATGCTTGATATCTCCAAGGGTTGCGTAGTACCTAACACAAAATAATAAAATCAAAGGGAATAAAAAGGTAAGATTAAAACAAATGTGGAAATATAACATTCCCTATTATATATGTTTATCTTTTTGAGTATGTTACTACCATGATATAGTGTACTGCCAATGATCATAGTCATGACGATAACCAATAAAAACAAAAACAAGCAAAAAAAATGGTGGTGGTAAAAACACCTCAGTTCTCAACATAGTGCAATTTTGAATCATTCTAGTTCTTTGACTCAATGCATTTTCAGTAATGCTTTACACTTCTGCAGAACCAAAAGCTTTTAGAGGTAAATGCATCAATTACACATAATCTTGTGATACAATCCTGCCGTGAATCCTTAGTCATTCATCCTCAGCCCACAGAATGCCATCTGCTTATTTTGGATGTACCTTGTTACAAAGAGAACTAGTGGAAATGAGTCTCATACTGATCTCATTCCCTTGAACATGTTACTTTAAAGTATATTTTTGTTCAATGATGCTATTGTTCTTATGTTTTCTATGGCATTGTTGACTATAAATGTTCAAGTTCGTGCAAAGATACAAACATCCAGATTTATGGGTGAGTTATCTTACATATATACTCTCTGCAAATTAAGCCAGGAAAACTCTAACTTTTCCACGGACCACAGTCTTGATTTGAGTTTTCTCCTGAGGTTATGTTTGTTTAAAATTCTAGCATTGTATGGATGTTGTTTGAACAATTTATTTCATGGAAAAGTCTTTCAGTGATAAGGTGAAATATGAGTAATTTAATATGACAAAGTAGCCAAAAGCATTGCATCTTTTCATAAATAGTGACCACTCAAAGGAGAAACAGATTATCCTATTCTTGTTTGTCTACACTTAAATACTCAAATAATTTATGATAAATATTTAAGAAGTCTTACCAATCTCTAAATATCTCTGCCATTATTTCTTCCTTTGACATTCATGACAACTGTGTGAAGACAATACATAGACATAGAACATGAGTTTTCTTTTGTAAATAACATGGAAGAGTAAAATAAAATTTGAGGCTGAACTAGCTCTCAAATTGTTCAGAATGGAGATGGCTCAATACACATCCGAGCTATATGTAAGTAGATGGGATTTCTTTGACTTTTGGACACAGATATAAGGGGCCTTTGTTAAAAAACAAATCTTGAAACTAAAATTTTTTTCATTAAGCTTAATATTTGTCATAATATAAGGCAGATACTGTTTTCTGGCACAGTATGTAAAATTTACGTGGAAAATGATAGATACCAAACATAATAATAATGTTTCATTTGTATGTGTTTTGTCTACCAAGGATACATGTATTGGTAGTGTGGCCCCTAATTTGGTAGCGCGTAGAATCAGGAAATTGGATCACTGACAGCTCTGCTCTCAGAACTGAGATGAGTCTCACACAGAAACTTAATTGGTTCTCCAAGAATTAATTGTAATAAAAACAACAAATTTCAGTCACTGTTTCCTCTCTGGCTTTCTGCCTCATATTATCTCTCTCTTTTAAGGATGAAGCTTTCTTTGTAATGCCACATTGTGTGGTAGCCAAGGGGAACCTGGGGAGAGGATGTCAGAATCATCCTCTTGAACCTTCAGAACCTCAAGAATCAAAAATCTAAAATAATACATAATCTTTACAAATATTCTAGTTTCATATGTTTTATTGTATCAATAGAAAACACAGTGGGAGAGAAAGAAGGCAGGATGAGAGGGTGCAGGAACTGGGTTTGAAATGTAAAACAAGTTTGTTTCAAGTTTAAAATGAAAAAATATAAAATGGTATAACACAAAGTCTCACCTCTCTCCTGTACTGTTCTTAACAAAACATCAACACGTTTCTCCAAACCACTGTAATATCCCTTGGAAATATTACTATGTCCATTTTTTCCCATCAAACTATTGTCTGTTCACTGCCATAATGCTTTTGTAAAACGAGAACATGACTTACTTCTTGTTTTCATGGCTTCTGTTTGACTCACTGTTTACTCTTCACTGTGGCTTCCTGTACTCCATGTATTTCATTATCCCTTCAGTTCTTACATACACTCCAAGCTCTTCTTCATCTCTTACTTTTCATAGCATTCTTTACTTTCTTCAGAATGAACTCCCTCTAATCCTCATCAAAACCATGGACCATCTCAGTATACCTCTACTTATTTTCAGCCTATAATCTTTGCTCTGCTCCAAACCCCAACAATGTAATCAGACCCCCTGATTTCAGATACTTATTTATTTTACCTGTCTAATTTATCTTTATATGTAAATCCTCATATAAATATTTAATTTTCCAGTTAAAAGAATTATACAGTCAACATAAATATTGTATGTATACATGTATATGTGTATGTATGTATATATATATGTATGTATGTATGTATGTATGTATGTATGTGTGTATGTATGTATGTGTTCCTTACTGCAAACATATATTAAAAGTGGAAAGTTCTATTCAGCCTCTTTGATATGAATAAATTGATTGGTGTTATATTTACATAGTGAATTAACAGTTTCTAGGATGCTAAAATATTGATTCAAGTCCAGTCTGGTGCTATATTCCTAGCACTTGGGAAGCTGAGGTTGAAGGGTTATGAAGGGTTATAAACCCATGTTATAAGGTGACATCCAATAGCCCTAAAACTTGAATTCAGCCCCTGATATGAAGTGATAACTAATCCTCCAAACAGTCAAACTGTGTGGGTGTGTGTGTGTGTGTGTGTGTGTGTGTGTGTGTGTGTGTGTGTGTGTGTGCAAGAGAGAAAGTAAAAAAGAAGAGAGAGGGAAGAACTCCCCAGATCATATCACAAAGGACAGAAACTAAAACTACAGAGGACAATGTTAATGAGAACTATATTATCTTCAACCATGGTACATACATTTCTATCTTTATGTCTTGGTATAATTTGGAAGACATTTCTCAGTGACTGTATTGTTTGTTTCATTCTGAATTTAGCGTAAAGTCAAATTATCTAATAATAAGAATATATAAATTATTACATATGTACTTTTACTTCTTATATTATTCATTTAAACTTCCAATTTAGCACTAATCATTTTCTTTTAACTCCTTTATTTAGTCATTAGTCATTTATTCAATAATTTGTTCTTTAACAAATAAAAATGAAATTCATGAGAATAAGTAACTTGTCTAGGTTATTTAACTCTACCATACAAGATATGCAGAGTAGCCATCATTCATGCATCGTCTAAGTAAGCTAAAATTCTGTATGTTTTAAACCACTTAACATGAAATCAATCTCTTTTCAATTCACTGCAGCCTATTTTAAAACTTTTGTTTACTCTTGTGATAATTTAGGGGGTGTACAAATCTTTCTAGCACAAATTTGCATATGATTAGAATGCAATTCACTATGTAAATATATATTTGTTAGAAAAAACAACTGAGGTAAGAACTAAAGAGAGCTGAGGGGGTACATGCCAAGCTAAAATATATACTTTAGTTTCACTATGTGATTATCTGATAGTACGTTCAAATGACTTTCAATAAATAAATATTTTCATTGGAAATGACATAGATGATGCTTTTCTTCCATTAATAAATGCATTTGAATTGAAAAAGTGAAATGTAAATGAACTTCTTTTTAAACCCTCCTTTGGTGATGTGCAATCATTTCCTATTGTTCTGGGTACATCATATTTAAACTATGCCCTATTCACCTGACAAAATCAAGTTTCATACAGTATGAAGGCTGTCAGTATAAATCTCTATGCTTAAGGGCTCATTTAAATACTCAGTGGCAAGCCTATCACTACAAAGTGTCATAATCACACACACCAGCACAAAGTTAGTATGTGTATATATCACTTACCAAATATGAAGAGAGTCTAAAACACACTTTGAAAGAGTGAACTCTATAATAGGGAGCTAATGTCCCAAGAATAGCTACTTTTCAAAGTTTTCAGATTATTTCCATGAACATGATTTGCAGTTACAGAGCCAACAAGATGCACTGGACATCGTCCTTTCTCTTTTGTTTTTTTTTTTTTTCCCTTCCTCCTTCTTCAGTAGTACACACACCAGGGACCTAAGATACTGAACACAATATCTTTATCTCTTCATTTGTACTTATATATCTGTGTATATGCCACATATATAGAATGTCATATATGCCATACAACATATATTGTATTATACATATGATTATATACACACATATATACACATATGGTATTTTATATAATATATGGAGTAGATATGGGCCATTCATGGAAGGATTACCTAGAACATGTTTAGAAACTCAATATATACCTACCTTCTCAAGAAGCTTTTGGATCCCTCACAAATCCCAGTTGGAAAACATCAAGAATGAGACTCACAATACCATGCAGGACCTGGCAGGGGTGTCCTCCAATGAGGAACTCCTTACTGTGGGTATATTGGGATATGCACAAAGATCTAGATAATGCTTCTGCAGAGGCATCATTAGGGGAAATAGAGGAATAGACACATACAAAGTAGGTCTTTTTTATTCATAAATTTTATTTAAATTAGAGACAATATTATTTTACATATCAATTCCAGTTCCCTCTCCCTCCCATCCTCCTATGACACCTAAAGACCTCCAATCCCATCCCCCATCCACTCTACAAGGAGGGTGAGGCTTTCCAAGAAGAATAATGAAAATCAGTCAAGTCATTTGGGGTAGGGCTTAGGCCCTCACCTATGTCTCTACGATAAGAGAGTATCCATGCAAGGGATATGGACTCCAGTAGTCCTTTCATGCAGCAGGAATACAGCCTGTCCTAGCTGACACCCACGTTCAGGGGGCCTGTTTGGTACTATGTTGGTTCCCCAGCTGTCAGACTGTGGTTCATGAGTTCCCACTTGCTAAGGTCATCTGTTTCTGTAGGTTTTCCTAGCATGTTCTTGACCCCTTTGTCATGCCTCCCTATATGAAACTAGATTCCAGAAGTTTGGCTCAGTGCTCAGTTGTGGTTCTCTGTTTCTGCTTCTATCAGCTACTGGATGAAGGCTCTAGGATGGCATTTAAGGTAGTCATCATTTTCATTATAAGGGAAGGACATTTAAGATAGTTTCTCCATTATTGTTTTATTCCTATTTAGGTCATCCTTGTTGACCTCTGTATAATTCCCTAGTGCCAGATTTTTCTTTAAACCTATATTGGCTCCCTCTATTGATGTGTCTTTTTTCTTGCTCTCCTCTATGCATCTCCCAATTCAATCTTCCTGATCCCTCATGTTCTCCTCCCCAAAAACTTTAATTAAAAATTGGGGTACAGAACTAAACAGAGAATTCTCAATACAGAAATCCAAATTGTCTGAAAGACACTTGAGAAATTGTTAAACATCCTTAGCCATCATGGAAATGCAAATCAAAACAACTCTTAAATACTATCTTATACCTGTCAGAATGGCTAAAATGAAAAATACCAATGACAGTTTATGATGGAGAGGATATGTATAAAGGGGAACACTCCTCCATTGCTGGTGGGAGTGCAAACTTGTACAGTCACTTTGGAAATCAGTAAGAGTTCCTCCAGAAACTGCGAACCAGTTTACCTCAAGATCCAGCAATTCCATGTTTAGGCATATATCCAAAGGATGCACATATATCCAAAGGATGCACATATATCCAAAGGATACAACAAGGTCATCTGTTCAACTGTGTTCATAGCACCATTATATGTGATAGCCAGATCCTGGAAGCAACTTAAATGCGCCCTCAACTGAAGAATGGATAGAAAAAAATGTGTTACATTTCACAATGGAGCACTCCTCAGCAGAAAAATACAATGGAATCTTCAAATTCCCAGGCAAATGGATAGAACTAGACAAAACCATCCTAAGTGAGGTAACCCAGTCACAGAAAGACAAACAAGGTATGTACTCACTCAAATATGGATTTTAGACATAGAGCAAAGATTTTTTAGGCTACAATACATAACTCCAGAGAAGTTAGGAAACAAGGACTACTGTAAGAGAGATATACATGGACCCCAGTGAAGGGGAAAGGGACAAGAGACCCTGAACAAATTGGGAGCATGGGGGAAAGGGGATGGAGTTAGGAAAAAGAGGAGGGGAGACAAAGTAGGTGTTTTAACAACTAAGTTTATTCATTACCTTTTCTTCAGAAGGCATTGATCCTGTTTCCCCTGTGGTACTTTCTAATTTCTCCCCAATTATAAAGTGGCAACTTGAAGTAGTTTGTTAACCTACTATCTTATGAATTTATTGTATTTTCCATTATTCTGAACTTTCTTTAAAATGTTTGCACATAGTAAAATACATTCACTTTGATGTCCCCCCATCCCATTTAGCTCTTTTCATCATGTTCTTTCTTTCACTACATCAGATAGAACATAATGTCAGCTCTTCAATATAAACTTCATGTTTATTATATTTGCTTGTTTAGTTTCATATCTGCTTGCCCTTTTAAAAATTCAAATTATCATGATAGTATTAATCTATGTTTACATGCATATAAGCTGCTAATGGAAAAACCTTTGAGACCATGATTAATCAATCAGCTAAAATTTCTAAATGAAATAAGTTGCACAAATGAATTGAATACTGCACCTAGAATATTTTAAATTAACTAGCAACCTTTGAGAAATTTCAGATGACAGGTGCACTCGACATCCAAAAGTATCCCACATCAGAGAGAAGGTGAGGTTGATCAGTGAAGATTTTTCTTCAGAGGCACTGAAATGTTCAGAATCATTCCTAATTGATTCTGGCAGGAGAAAAACACAGCCAACCATTCAAGATGGCAACAGATGGATGCTTATGTCATGTCTGTAAACCAGCATAGTGAGATAATCGCATTTAAAAGTCAGGCATTGTTTTAGGAGGATTTTCTAAACTCCTTGGATTTGGTAGAGACATGAACCATAACTAAGTATCAGAAGATACAGATGGATAGAAAAATACTCCCTCATTCCATGCCAAAGAAAAGGAATACTTCCTATTCAAATGTATTGACTTGCTAATGTTTCACTCAGAGAATCACATGCAATCCCTGTCTCTTAAATATGTTGGTTTTAAAAAAATTACCTGTAAACAATTTCCTAAAATAGTCACATAAAAACAAAACATAAAAATGAACAATCTCTCTTAGTAAGTTTGTGTTTACTTAAACAAATATAAGGAGAAATCAACTTGTAGGCATAAAATTTCTCATTAAAGATACACTGTGAAGCTATCAACAAAGGGATAGAAGGGGCATTAGAACTGGAAATGAGGAAGTGATGAGGGGTTCTCATTGTTTAAAGGGAAAAAGTGGGGAAGAAGTGAAAAATAAGTTCAGAATATTAGCAAGTAAAATAATGTGAAAACCACAGTACTCACACAAAATAGATAAAGTACATTTAGAAAATATTAAATTGTAGATATTTTTAGGCCAAGTAGCTGTTGAGCTAAGGAAGGAGATGATTGTTACCACTTTAAAAATTCTGCTATGGTGAGGTACAACCCACTAAGATAGAGACATTAGTTTCTAAAAGAAGTTCTATCAGTAAGGGTGAGATGCAAGGACAGTAAGCTGAGGCCTAAGTGGACCACACTGTACACAGTTACAGAAAGTCACGAGCCATCCAAGGCAGGAGACAAACAATAAACATTTGCTAATGTTAAGTGATTTAAAGATGGAAGAGATATTAAGGATTTATATACCCAAGAAATTCTTATTGATAGAGAGGGGAATTTAATCTATAGAAAACAGAAAGTAGATTGAGCTTGATTAAAAAAAAAGCCAGAAAGAGACAGAGAACAGAAATGAATGGCTGTTCTCTCTCTCTCTCTCTCTCTCTCTCTCTCTCTCTCTCTCTCTCTCTCTCTCTCTCTCTCTCTCTCTCTGTCTTTGCAGGTGTGCATGCATATGTATGCAAGTGCAACAAAGTGTATATGCCTGTGGAGGCCAGAGATTGATATTTGGTATGCTCCTTGTCAATCATTCTCTACCTTATTTAATTAGCGAACTAATTTTGATATGAGGTCTCTTCTTGTAGTCTGAATTCATCAATTCAGATAGACTGATCTTCTCCTGTGTCTGACTACTTAGTACTTGGTTTATGCTTGCTGTCATGCATGGATTTTACACAGTTGTTCATTATTTGAACACAAGCTTGGGTGTTGCCCTTGTACTCACTGGGCCATCTCCCCAGCCCCAACATCACTATTAAAAGAACATTATTTTCCTAAACCTACCTGACTTTTTGAATGAAGTTTTCCATAAATTTTAGAATTTTATTTGTCTTTCCTAATCTACATACATTTATGCTATCATAAAATAACAACTGGCATCAGAATAACAGAAGAAAAATATCTTGTGATAGATTTCTCCTTAACTTATAGTAACAACTTCTACCACTACCAAAACTTATAAAACCAAAGTTGGAAGTCTCTACATTTGATCTTTCAAAGGACATTAACATAGCTTACTTGATTAGGACTTTTCTTATTAAAGAATTATCCCAAAAGAGTTCAAATTTTGATGGGACATTGGGTTGTTTTACAATGATGTATCACTTACATGGCGATATCGAGAAGAAACTTGAGTGAACTGAATTCCCATCTTGGTGCTGAAGATTGTTCAATGGGAAACCTCGAATGGAATGATTGAGGTTGTTTCCATTAGTGTCTGTGCCAGGGAGGCAGACTGAGTGTCTTACATAAAGGCTTGAACTGACTCATCCATCATCATTCACCTTTAAAAACTTAATATAAGATTCATTGTTACATTTTTCAACCTCATTTTCTTTTGAAATTGGGAATTAAGATATTCTTTGCAATTTAAGCAAATTGTGGGTAGGAGACCTAACTTACAATTGGACAGAATATCCCATTTAGTATGCCACTAAATAATAACCTTCATTCATAGTGGCTAATTTTACATCTGAGCAACTGTAATATCCATTATTACAAGGTGTCCCTGCCTCTACTAATTTTATTCTTAAATTTTTTTTCTCTGAGAATATTTTGCCAAGCATCATAGGAGTTGCCTGGCAACTGCAAGGAACAAATTCAAAGAAAGAGAGGAAATTTAATAAATAATTCAGACACAATCAAAACCTTGTAAAATGAATAATGTATGTGCTTTATTCAGAAAAGATACTGTACCTTGAGCCTCTTGAAATTAAAAAAAATTAATAACTTATTGTGAATTATGTGTAATTAATAAAAAAGTACAACATTGGAAGTAATGAAAAGTAACTAATAAAGCAGTTAAGAAATGGTCTTTCTTATATTACAGTACAGTGTTCTCTGCTATTTAGATCACAGAGATCATTAATGTATTATACTCACAAACCACAGTTCATAGAAATTTGTCTGTAATTGCAGGAAGCCAATAAGCTACTATAGGAGCAGGCTTGGGGAGTGAGTAGATTCACAGGTTTTGTTGCAGCACTGAAAAAGTCAGGGCCATTAAAGAGATGGGAGGTTGTCAACAGCAGCTTTTAGGACAAAGGAAACTTAGAACATTGAGCTTAGTCATCTTAGTGTAGGGAAATATTTTAGTTAAAGGTTAAAGAGACTCAGGTAGATTGGAGGGAGAGGTAACTGGGATTGATATGTAAAATAAGATGATTTATAATAAAATTTTTGAAAAGAAATTTAAAAAAGAAAATTCTGGTTGTAGATTACAGGCTAGTTCAACAGGAAACAAAATGCAGTGGTTTGTTGGTCAGGGAGCTGTTACTGCTTCCCTCAGCATTGAAACAAAACTGTGAATGTTTTATTTTCCTCTTCTTCTGTGCCACTTTCTCTCTGCAGTATTGTCCTTCCCAAGTTCAGTTGCCCACATCATAGAAAGTGACCACAAGCTGAGCACAACTACCAAAGGCAAACTGTTTTTCTCATCTCCTTCAGTGTAGTGTACACAAGCTTAGGAAAGCATATTAATCACTCAGGCTACTGGTACAGAATTGAGACAGCTAAGTATGTGCCTAGGTTGCTCCCAAATGAACGCAACAACTGTAATGAAGAGCAGATAGCTGACTCTCGACCATGTCCATTGATGTCTTTCTCTGGTCTTCTAAAACATTTTACTCTTTCAACTACGTATTCTGTGTAAGGAATGAGGGAGGGACAACTGAGGGAGATCACACTTGTGACTTTGAAATCACACATCATTTTAGAAAAAAATCCTCACATGCAAAGTCACATATAAAACTCCTTCTTCCTTCTCTATTTGGATTTTGTCTTCTTTTCTTATTCTGTCCAAGACAGGGAAGGGCCTGTGTAAATACTCAGAGAGCAGTGATAGCATTATTAAAGCAAAGGACCTACAGAGCGGTTGAGAGCTAAGTCAGATGCTTTGGGGTAAAGGAAGTATAATTCACTTGTCACATTAACTTTCCCTTCCAGATATCAAGTCACAGTGGTATCAGTATATTGGAAGTGAAGTGAAGGGCTGCTCCGGGGACTCTGTGCCTGTCAGTCATCAAATCTGAACCTTGGAAAGATGAACTTTCTAATATGTACTTTGAGTAGGAATGCAGATGAAATATGAAACAGAACTCCTGTGCTACCACAGGAAATTATGAATAAAATGTTCAAGATAGCAGTACTTGCTAGGTCGAGAAAACTTTTGTATACCACAAGCTGCTCCCAATCTTTAATGATTCACAGTGAAACAGCAATGTAGGTACTGTCCAGACAAATATATGCATAAACATTCATTTGTTTTACTATTTGTATGGTTCTCAGATGAGAGCTCACATATTTGTCTGGTCTAGATGCCATCACTACCTCACTAAATTATCAAACACACTAGTTTCTAACATCTTTATGGGATAGGCCACAGATTTTGTAATTTGATGTCCTTTCAAATTTAGTACTTATTTAATCAGTAGGAACTTGGCCTGAGTCTAAGTGCACCTTATTTGGTGGTGTTGGTGCTCTTGGAGCTATCATCTTCTTCCATGGGACTGCTTTCTGATTATCCATCTTTGGAGAAGCCACAGGTAGAGTCCAGAACACACTGGTATCTTATCTGGGGACTGCTTCAAAGGGTGATAGTCACTCCCATAGCAGTATCCCATGTATCTTCTAATTTCCCTCTGGTGTGGGATTCACCTGTCTCAGATGTAAAGACCTAAACTCACCACTCAATGAAGGCTGAAAATTCACAGCAACATACAGATTCAACTGGTCTTAGGGCTTGTATCTTCAGATTTCTCTTCTATAAAAATCAAGATAATGCCTGGACTCACAGGAATACTGAATAGATAAAATGATAAGATGTGAGGGAAGTGTTACTCAGTACCTAGTACAAACTATATATTCAAAATAAAAAGCAAGGTTACTTTTTATCCAAAACATTTCAAGACAAATGTCCACTGGGCCATTTCATGACTGTACTGTCAGATATGGCAAAAAGGAGACAAGAATGGGAAACAGATAAGGTGAATTGTGTTACTAAATTTAAAAATAAATCAATTTTAAAATCTCAATTTCACTGTAAGAGACTATGTTGCTGGTGAAGAGCCAACAGGAAGTTTACACAATAAACTCCTAAAATGTTATCTGTTCTCTCTACTTTTCACTTAGAGAGTACAACAACTATTGTATATAATAGAGACTTTAGGGACTTGGAAATGTTTAGTTATAAGAGTCTGAGTGAAGAAGCAGAGAAAGGTGATTAATTAAAAGGAGTGGAAAAAATGGGAGAAAGGGCAAATTACTCTTTGCTCAAAGAAATCATAACACACTAATGCAAAAAAATAAAATATGAATATCCTGAGTGAGTATTTTAAATGAAAACTGTGTGTGATATAACTTTAAATGTAAAGAACAGAAAGCAAGGTGTGGGCCTTCTAGTTTCAAAGAATAGAAAACTGAAAAGAATATGGATATATTTAATGATGGTCATGAGCTCTATGACTTTATTTTTATATACAGAGATAACTCACAAGTCTTAGTATAGTCCAGCTTGGAATTAAAAGCAACTTATCCAGTCTTCACATTAGCACAGAAGCAGTGACCCTACCCCCCCCCCGAATTTAAAGACCACAAAGTTCAGAAAAAAATGCAGAAAGAAGAGTGAAAAGGAGAGAGAGGAAAGCATCATCCTAGTGCTCATGCCAATTCAGAAGCTCAATTCACAGTCTACAGTCCTATGGCTACATGACCCACATCCACATCTTATTTTTTCTTTTATTGTTAGGGGGAAGGAGGTCAATCCTTCACACCCAGAAGAACAACACTAAGAATTATTTTTCACTAATGTACATCACCCCCTAGTATACATGATTAGACTTTCAATAAATTATTTCTAAAATTATGACTATTTTAAAGATACTCAGGGTTAGAAACTTGTGGAGAACTACGTTAACTCTGATTTATTACTATTTTAAGAAAACATAGCCCAACAATGGCTAAGCAGAATATCACAAAATAGTAAAAAATGCCAAGACGGGAAATGATATAGTCTCAAAGCAAAGTTTGCTTAGGCATTCTAGAATATTGGGATGAAGTGGTCCTGGCTGTGAGTGGGTGTGTGTTGAAGAGTAAGAGGTCAATTCCCAGATATGGGGAAGTTCAACAGGAAAGAAAAGACAATATGGCTTTGGAATTGCTAGTGAAACTAAAAACAACATTTCCAAATATAAGCCAAAAAGGGTCCCACACACAAATATCTCCATCCCTTGTGAAATTGAAACAGGAGGATCCCAAGTTCAAGACTAAGCAACTTAAAAAGTCCATTTTAGTCAATAAGAGTCAGTTTAAAGACAAAGCAAAAATAGCCTTCAATTTCCTTTAAAGATAATTTAAAACATCCAACCAGTTCAACACCTTAAAATTGCTTATCAGCCAATCTCCTATGTTTATATCCATCAAGCACAAGGTAAGAGTAGAGAGTAAAAATCAGGTTTTTTCATGGAGTTTATTATAAATTTGATTGCATTGGTAGTTTTAAAAATCAGGAAAGATCTCTTTAAAAATGATTTGCAAAAATTTCTGGCAAATGTAGCTGGCAAATATCAACAAAAAATGTAATAGATCTCTCATTCTAGATGCAGTTGAAAATAGCAGTCCCGGGGCCATTGTTAAGTCACAGAGTGGGCACAGAAAATTGGAAGTCTCCCCAGTTTTCACTCTCTGAGAAACAGTGGGGATCTCAGTTAATAGAGCTCTAAATATTCAGTGAAGGCCAATAATAAGTTTGCCACAAAAAATAGCAGCAGTCACAGCTGCAAGAGCTCTATAGGCTTGCCAGAAAGGGTATACCATACCCACACACATCCTCAGGAAAAGTTGGAGGAGACACCATCTTCATAAATGAGCCTACAGGACTTTCTTTTTGATGATTCTGTCACTGAAAGGATGAACAATATGAACAATACACAATTTCCTTCACTGCTGCTTTCATAGCAAGTGTTTTAATTTGCCTAGGATCCCTGGGAAGTTCTGACTATCTAGCTTAAATAAGAGCAAGCAATGCTTTACATCTATTGTTGAAAAAAAATTGCCAACATTACACTGATTGCACACAAACATTTAGCCCTTCTGTTTAAAGTAAGCCTCACACAGTGACTGGCCATGGGCATACCTGGGAGAAGCCTCCAATTATATTCAATTCTTGTTACTTTCAGGATGTTCTTGTTCCTATGAATGTCTGAGGTGATTGTTCCCTTGGGCTTTCACCTCTGCAAGGCATGGGGTAAAGGAACAACAGTTGTGCTGAAAGACTATTATTTTAAAAAGGAGAAGCAGGAGCAAAATCATTCCTTCTGGTGGGACAGCCATGCTAACAAAAGCATAATGTGGAGAAGGTCCCAAGAATTACTCAGTCAGGGCAGTTTGTAAAAAAAAAAAAAAAAAAGTTGTTGATAACTTTAGTCTTTGAAACAGTAAACTCCAGGTATAACTACAACTGACCTACATCCGTGTGCTAAAAATAGATGAACACTGGGAAGGAGTACCAGAGAAACATGCTTTGGAGTTTGGGAACAATGGCACTACTCTGTTTTCCCATTTGCAGATCACTGAAATGGTCATATTTGCTTTGGCAGAGTGTGCAATGGAGTGATAAGAGCACTCATGGAGTAAAGTGTTTGGGACTAAACGGTAGGAAAGTATTCTCTTTCCTATTCTTCAGCCTGGGTATTCTTCTGGAACTCTGTGAAGCATAGAATGTAGAAGATTTAGAAATAGTGTTTACTCGACTGCCCAGGTCAGTCAAGATAACAGTCATTAATTAATTACAGAGGGTGCTGTGTGTAGTTGGATTGAGGACATGACAAGACTTCATAAATGGCTCCAAAATCACAAAAGAAGATAGTAAAGCAGCATAAAACATTTTTAAAAACAGCCTCCATTAAACAGAGTCTGCAAAATGCAAACAAGACCACACTTGACAAAGAAAGGGCAGACACAAATCTGAATGACTCAGACCCCTTTCTTTTCTTCTCCTAATTTCTACATGTGCCACTCTCACTTGACTTTGACTCAAAAAGGGAGACACAAGAATACTACACCTAACTACAATGAATCAAACTCCTAAAGCTCTGTGTTTATAAGAAATTTGTTTCTATTAGATAAAGTAAAATAACAGACCCTTGCTACCATTTACTCTAAGTTCCTCAGGAGAGGAGCCTGGGTAGAGGAAAAGGATAGTTGAGGACAAAGCATAATCACAAGTGATACCTGAGAAAATGCAAACCTTTTATAATAATATAATGTCTCTTACACTGTGAAACAGCTCTGTTGCTATACAAACATTTTATCCTTACAATTATAATTCACAGAAGTCAGAAAACTATTAGGTGGTCATGAGGAAAGAAGGAAGAAAAAATGTAAGTGGTATGAAGTAAGAATTGGGAAAAATAGAGTAAAACAGACAGGATATGGGAGGACAGTGTAGAGAAAGGGATATGAAGAAGGAAACTAATATTAAAGACATTTGAAAAGCCATGTAGAATCCTACTATTGTAAAGGCTTGTATACCACCAACCCAATGCAAAACATACACCTCACCACCACACAGACACATACACTATGACTCCCCCGGCCCACACCACCTAGACACACAATTAACCCAACCAACATTACACACACACACACACAGCCCCTACCCCACAGCACCACACACACCAAACAGGCACATAAAAACACACACAAAGAAACATATCCAGGCATACACACATATGTACACATAGAGACAAAAAGAAAGAGAAATGGGGCAGAGATGATGTTTAAATTGAGGTACCCATGAAAATCAAGCAAAGCCTCTTTCAGATCACTTAGGCTATCAGTTTAAAAGCCCAATGCCCAGATATGTGTTACTTCTTCTGAGTAGTTTGATAGTGGGGTTCCATAGATCCTCCAAACACATACAGATAAGAAGCTTTTTAAAAAACACCCCATAGTCAAATTAACTTCTAGACAAATCAAACTGATAAACAGTCGATACAACTTTTATTGGAGAAAATCTGTTTCAGAAAATCCCTACCAAAATCATACGTTTATGCAAAATATTAATCCTCCCTATTTTCTCAAACCTGTAAGATTGGAGTGTAGTTTGTCTCACAGGGAGAGAAACCTGGTCTACTGACATACACAGTATATTCTATCATGTGAGGACAGAGAGGGAGAACTCACGATAACAGATGAGGAATAGAACTTAACACATGAAGAGCTTCTGGTACTGGGACTTTGGCAAAAAGTGAGGGCTGAACTGTAGGGATGGAGGCCCATTAGTAGGTATCTGATAAGAGCAAGTTTAGCAAGGGTGATGTAATGTTTGAGGAGTTAATTAGCTTAGGATATGGAACCATGAAGGGCTATCCATAGGGACTAGAAATTAAGGATGTCATTTTGAGTTTGTACTGGAACATGTGTCACTTCAAGTTTATGGCTTCAGATTGGCAAGTGAGTTTCAAATTCTGAAAACTCAATTGTTTGCTTGGAGTAATACACAGAGAAAGACTAAGAGGCAGCACTCAAACTCAGCAGGAAAGACTTTGGTAATGGATTAAAATCAGTTTTTTTCAAAGCAGAAAAAAGCTACTCAATTTCCCAGCCATCTGTTAAATGTGACCACTTGCAACTATGAAAGGTGGCCCCAACACAAGACCTAAATGGAAATCACACACAACCTTAACGGATTTTCCTAATTCAGTATTAATTATCTACCACAGATTGAGGGGAAAAGGAACTACAATCTCAAGCCTAGTGACACTATTCCTTGAGAGATGGGAATGAACATCTACTTGCCCCATACAGAGAACTGATGACAGATCAAAGTGCACACAGCAACCAAATACAAATTGGTAGACCAATGAGTTTTATTAGGGTCAGATACAGTAATATTTGTGAGGGTTTGCTTACAGGAATATAGGTGAGTGAGGGGTTACTTATAGGAGCAGAAACTATCCAAAGACAGCTGCATCACCAAATTTCCACATCAACATGAATGATAGTTCACAAAGTCTGGAAACACAAAATGCTGCATTACCGTGCATCAGCTCAGCATTTTGTAAAGTGTGCCTGTCAGACAGCTCTGTTGGTCTTCTTCCAGGCAGTTTTGCTGGTCTTCCTCTTCAAGGCAGTTCAGCTGATCTTTGTGTCTTTCTATTCCCCTGATCTGAGACTTGTTATCAGCCTGGCTTGTCTGTGGGCCACTCAGCAATCTTTAAAGTTGCTATGCTCTTGGGGAAAGAGGAGACTGGTGAATTGGATCAGTTTCAGGAAGTTCCTGGAATTATTTTGAATTGTTTACTTCCTGTTGATTCACCTCCTTGTAAATACCCTGCCCTAAAATAAACGGTTTCAACTTCCTTTTACATCCTATGCTTAAAAAATTTCCTTCCGCATTGGAAAGTTTTAATCTCAGATGAAACCACCAGTATATATAAAGTGTCACATTGGTTAGTATTCTGAACTACCTTGATCTCTCTTTACCCACTTTACCAAACCAAACCAAACCAAGCCAAATGAAAAACACCAAGTATTAATGTGTTGTTATTGGGGTAAATAAGATGACTCATTATAATCTGTTTTGCAAACCGTGACGGGCAAATATTGTTTGATAGCTGTCAATATTCAAATTCATTTAATAAAGTACATTTCTCAAGAATTTGGTGCCAAATGGTAACTAACACATTCACATTCCTTCATCGTTGTGCTTGATCTACCACAAGTCCTTGTGTATCTTCCATTATAGGTAAACATGGTTTTTCTTTCCTATCCATGAATGAATCTTGCTACGTATTCAAACTATATATATACACTCTACAGTTTTCTTAGTCAGAGTTAATATTCACACAGGAAAAAAAAAGAAGCATAGATATGTTTAGTTTTGAGACTATGAGTGAGAAGTTGATTTAAGAGAATGGAGAGAAGAGGGCAGGCAGGCTGGTGAAACGCAGCAATATGGAAGTAATTGGAAATCTCTGCGGTGGGGCTTGAGGTCAGAGTCTAGCCAGCAAGTTTCAGATTGAAAGGTGAAATAGGAGAGACTTTTTCTTATAAATGCCTGGCCATAGCTTGGCTTCTTTCTGACCATCTTTTCTTAACTTGAATGATCCCTGTCTATCTTTTGCTTCTGGGATTTTTCCTTTGCTTAAATTGTAATCTTAATTTCACTCTTACTGGGTGGCTGGCTGTATGGCTGGCCTCTTATTTTCTTGCTCCTCTCCTTGTTCTTGCTCCTCCTTCTTTCTGCCACATTTCTTCTTTTTATTCTTTGTCTGCCTTCCCTGTCTATCCCTTTTCCTGCCTCACTAATGGTTGTTCAGCTCTTTATTAGACCATCAGGTGTTTTAGACAGGCAAAGGAACACCGATTCATGGAGTTAAACAAATGCAACATAAAAGAATTCAACACATCTTTGCATCATCAAAGAAATGTTCCCCAGTTTAAACAAATGTAACACATCTTAAACTAATATTATTAAGTGGATATAATATGTAATTATTATCATATGCAATAAATTTCTTGATATGTACTTTCTCTACTTTTTAACTATTTGGAAGTTTAATACACACAAATAATTAATCTTAATCATTTTTACATATTTCTCCCTTGTCTGGTAAAAACTTTCTTCCAACAAGGGCCCTTCCTCACTTTCAGGTCTTTTGTGAATAATCCTCTATTCACTGAGTTTAATTAGAGCTGCTGAAAGAAGTACTGGTAGGATGTTGTTTACTGAAGCATTAGCTACTGATCAGCAGCTACACCACTAAATAAACACCATTCCTCCCCCCTGCATCTATTAATTGCCATAGTGCCTTTGTAAATTAATGAGTCCAAAGAATCTGCTATGTCCAGAAGAAAACTTTATCCAGCCCATTTCCTCATTTTTGGGTCTTACATTCTTTCTGCCCCCCTATTTTCACAATATTTCCTGAACCTGGAGGGGGTCACATTTTATTTACAATGTTTAAGAATTTAAAAATTTCAGAAGGGTGGTGGTGGCTTACACCTTTCATCATAACACTCAGGAGAAATAGGCAGGTGGATATCTGTGTTCAAGGCCAGTCTGTTCTACAGAGAAAGTCCCAGGACAGGCTCCAAAACCAGAGAGAAACCTTGTTCCAAACAAACAAACCGAATTCAAAACATTCTTATTAAGAATTTGAAAACCAACACCCTACATTAAATTAGATCTGTCTTTTTCCTAAACACTAGAACATCTGTCTCTACTCACAGCTGGTTCTGTACACCACCCCAAAGCAAACGTCTTCCTTCTTCCTAGTTTCTTTCCTTGAAATTTTCTCCATAGCTAATATCCACCACTTTTGGCTCAAATTCTGAGTTAGCTAGAGGATTTTTCCACTTTATCTTTCCAATGATGTCAACGTCATGTATTTGGCAGTCATCCCATGTAAGAGTACAGACATTTTCCAAATACAGATTTCCTAATACTGGATGCTAAGTTCATTCACAAAGACTCTCAGGAAGTCAGGAAGAACTGGCTTTAAATTTCTCACACTGAATTATACCTACATATAGATTCCTCAAGTATTCAAGTAGATATATATTGATTAAAAAAAAGTTTATCAATTAGAACTCCATTTTAGTCATTTTTCAGTATGGACATATTTATTATTATAAGCGATATAATTTATTTCCAGTTTTTAAAAGTGGACTCTATCATTTCTCTTCTCTTCCTATTCTTGTACTCCTTTTCTCTAATCCCGAAAGCAAATTGGGTTGGCCTTTTGCTTTAGGGGTTTATTACCATATGCTAATTATGAACAATAATGGGGTTTGCTATGAAATTTCTATAAAAGTACATAATCTCTTTCAATCATGTTTATCTCTCATTATTCTTTTCTGTCCCCTCACAGTTCCAAACAGCACTCCTTTTTTGTTAATTCATTTTAAAATTTCATTTTATATTCCAATGACAGTTCTCCCTATCTTCCCTCCTCCAAGCCCCCACCTCCCCCTCATCCCACCCTCCATCCACTCCTCCCAATGGGTAAAGACTCCCTTGAGGAGTCAACAATGTCCAGCATATTAATATGGACAGGACTAAGCCCCTCCACCCTGCATTAAGGCTGATAATAGCATCCTACCACAGCAAATGAGCTCCAACAAGCTAGCTCATGTATTAGGTATAGATCCTGGTCCTACTGCCATGGGCCCCTCAGATAGACCAAGCTTCACAATTGTCTACCACACATGGAAGAGCTATGTCCTTTTGCTTTTCACCTGTATTTATTTATTTATTTATTTATTTATTTATTTATTTATTTTGGTGAGCCAATGAATTTCACCAGTGTTGCTTACAGTGAATGAAGGTTTGTTTATAAGAGTAGAGACATCTTATGGACTCCATTATTTTCAACCTACATGACAAGATATTAAGAGTCTTATTTTCTACTAATTTTAGACAAAAATAATAAGTGGCCAATAAATATGAAAAGAAAAATTACCTTAATTTTCAGTTTGTACAAAAATACTCAAACACTTTAAATTTAGTTTTTGCTTGTATACATGTGTTGATATATACATATAAACACATAAAAACACATACACACACACACACACACACACACACACACACACACATACAGCACACAGGTGCATGTAGAGGTCTAAGGACAAATTGTTTCTCCTTTCACTTTGGGTGTATGGGAAATAAAACTTGCTTGGGTCATCAGTTGTGGCAGAAAGCACCTTTGCCCTCCAAGCCATCTTGCCGGGCCCTCATACCTCAATATGTCATTACCCTAAGCATAAAGCATCATTCATCTGAGCATATTCCTATTATAAGGTGGGATGGGTTTAAACACATTTGTCCTTCATTTGGGTGATTTCAATTTGCAATTTTAAATTTAGTAATCTCAGGAACAAAATTTTTCTATCACCTACTCCATCTTTTAGACAAACTTAATGCTCTTTCTTTTTCATAATGACAAAAGAATTTCAAAGAAATTTTATCCTTACCAAACTTTAACTGCAGAACTATTGTTTTAATCACAAAATATGCAGGTTTAGTGAAGGTTGTACTAACAGTCACATTAATAAAGGATAACGCACAGAGAATTTACCTAATGGCTTTGTTTAAAAATCAATTGTGGAAGAACTTAAAATGAAAAGCAATGTAGTTCTCTAGGGAGGGTGTGGCAGAGGAAAAAAAAAAACATTAGTGTTGAAAACTGTGTATATAACTCAAGGGAATCTGGTAACATCCTAGTTTCTAAGTGTCTGTGCTGTACACAGTCTAGATTCCCAATCTAGAATTTTGCTATTTTTTTCTCTCTAGCCTATTTTTTGCAGTGACAAGATACCATGGCCATGGTGACTTTTATAAGAAAACATTTAATTGGGCACACTTAGAGTTTCAGAGGTTTAGTCCATTATCAACATCATTATGAGGAGCACATTATAAACAGATGTGGTGCTGGAGCCAAGAGTGCTACAACCTGTCTTTCAGGGAACAGGAAGCTGACTGACAGTCACAGTGAGGAAAGCTTGAGCAAGAGACCTCAAAGTCTGTCCCCACAGTGACACACTTTCTCTAACAAGGACACAGCTCCTAATCATGCCACTCCTGTTGGGGACTATTTTCTTTCCAACCATCACATTCTAATATTGTACCCCATGGTCCCTACAGACTTTTTTCTCATATCATAATGGAAAAATTGCATTCAGTCCAACTTCAAATATCCCCATAGTCTATAACATTCCCAGACTTGTTGCAAAGTTCAAAGACCAAAGTAGCTTCTGAAACACATGGCAATCTCTTACTTGTAATGCCCCTGTAAAAATCAAAATAAAAAAGGAGATCACATAAGTATCTCCAACCTAAAATGAGACAGGGTAAACATTGCAACTCTAAAATGCAAAGGTAGGGTGCATAGTGAGAAAATGCTGAAATGCAATACTGAGAACCAGGTGGGAAAACTAGAAATTCTGCAGCCTTATGTATGATATCAAAATGTTCTACAGATCTCCACCTCTGTTCAACTTTCTTCTCTTGGCCTAGTTCCACTCTCTGTTAACAGCTCTCCATGACAGTTACTCCATGGCTCTGGCATCTCTACTCCAAGGCAATCAAGACTTCAACTTCACAGCCTCTCTACTATGCCACCATTCAGGGGTACAACTGATACATGGCTGGCCGAGGCAGCTTACTTTAGGCACAGAGGCAAATTCCATATCCCATTTCTTCTATACTTAACTCTAAATCCAGAACCACATGACCAAAACTGCCAAGTTTTGCTGCTTTCTGGGGGCTTGAACTTTGCTCCCTCATTCAATTAGATCTTCATCAGCTTTCTGTCTTTGACTTTTTAAGCATGGCTCTTCCTGAACTTACTCTGTAGACCAAACTCATACTCAGAGATCTGTCAGTTTCTGCCTTCTCTGTGCTGGGATTAAAGGTGTGGCAAACCACACCCAGCTCTAAGGCTCTAAGCTTTATTTAAGTTCCTTTTCACAAATTGGAAATTTAGTTGGGTAGCAACTCACCCTAAGGTTAGCACTTCTTTATTCCATTTCTTAACTGAACATAGAGTCTATCTCTATCCCACTTCCTGGTGCTCTTTTTCTACTCAATATAATTATTTTGTAATTCAACCTGCTGAACTTGCTCCTTTTCACTATACACACTCATTAGAATCACAACTAAAAACCACACGGCAGAGTCTACACTAGGCAGTTTTCAGGTTTCCTCTGCAAAAGAATTAATCCAAATTCGTCACTTTAGCTTCCAGCAGACTGTTTGGACAGAGGCAGAAGGTTGCCACTTCCCTTTACCAAAATATAAGAAGAATGATCTCTAGGCAACACACTAAAATTCTTCTCTTCTGAAACCTCTTGAGTAAGTGCCCAACAATTCAAATAACTCTTAGCCCCACTGTCTTCTTTGCTTCTACTAGTATAGACCATTAAGCTGTGCTCAAGCATCCCACTGCTTTCCAAACCCAAAATACCAAACAGACTTATGGTCAGGCCTATCATAATAACGTCTCTGCACAAAGTACCGACTTCTACCTTTCTTAGGTTTTTAATTGCTGTAAAAAGACATCATGCCCATAGTGACTCTTACAAAGAAAACATTTGGTTTGGGAACTCACTTATATTTTCAGAGGTTCAGTCATGGCAGCACAAAGGCAGATGTGGTGCTTTAGGTACATCTTGGCTTGCAGGCAGCAGGAAGTTGACTAACAGTTACATGGAAGGATGCTAGGGGAAAACAGACTTCAAAGTCTATCCCCTCAGTGACATACTTCCTCCACTAAGGTCACACCTCCTAATCATGCCACTGCTGTTAGAGGCCATTTTCTTTCAAACCACTACATATGTATTAATATCTGTCAAGGTAATATATCCATTGTACATAAAGTTGAGTTTTCATTCCCCAATTTATCTGTCATGAATACTAAATAAGGAATGAGATATCGAGTGAAACAAAAGTAGTTTAAATTAAAGTAAAGAATATCGAGTGTAGTGAGAGAAGGAAGGTGGGAAAAGTAAACTTTGGCCACCCAAGTAAAATGTGACTGCCACACTTTTTCTTTACCCCCAAATTTCTGTGTTGGAGCTTTCTTCCAATTCTTGAAGGAACTGGGCAAGTTATCTTAGAACTGAGAGAATGACTATGAATTTTTAAATGCAACCAAGTTGAAACATACAAGTAGCTTTTGTAGCACACACAAACTTTATATTTCAATTAAGTTTCCTTTGATGTGATCTAGTAAAAGTCTCTTAATATTTTACACATTGCCAGGCATGTATCTGGCATATGGGGATTAGTTACTATTTGGAGATTATTTACCTACTATAGTAAGAAAGAAAGGTCAGGTAAAAACTAAAAGTTTTCAGTCAAATTCTCTTCAGTAGTCCCAACACTTTGATTTTCTAAGCACATCTGACCCTACCTGTGGTGATATCTAGCTTGTACAAATAAATCCTGTCAGTAGCCAGCCATCTCACTGTCTGTCCATCTGTACAGACCTTCAGGTTTCTATGGGTATCTAGTGGTAAGCTCCATTCTCTGATCTTCAGACAGATTTGTTTGTACAAGCAAGATATCATCACACCTACCCTTCCAAGAAGTTGAATATGGGAATCTGCAGAACCTAACAGAGGTGAACTGCAAGAAAGTGCCACCAACAAATGACATTTCCTCAATCTTATCACATGCTATTCAGCAGAAAGAAAATTTGGTTTGGATCACTGCTGGCTCTGTTACTGATGATAATTTGAATGAATGAAATGACCAATTTAATGATGATATTAATACTGACCTTTATTTTCAGGGAGACTGTCAAGATGAATAGGCTAAATGTTTTTTCAAGAAGTCAGCCTGCATATAAGACAACAAAGATATTTATTGGACTCATGATCCTTTCATTTTATTCTCTTTAGAATTAAGAAGAGTGAAGGTAAGATCCAGGATTATGTCATAAGTAGTAAGGTGTCTTAATAGGCCATCAGCAGCACTAAATAAAATGGGTTTATACTACAATGATGGGACAATTATAAGAGTTGATTGTCAATATAAATCTGGCAACTCCCTATCTCCATCAATTTGTTTTTTTCTGAAATACAATTTCAAATGCTTTAAATGCTAAGATTAATTATATGAGGTAATTATTTTAAAATAATATTTCAATATCTATGATTAAAAAGGAACAAATCACTGATTTTGTATATAGTTTATTCTCATGAAAAAAAGATTTAAATTTTATGAATGAGAATGTCAAGAGATTAAGAATTATTGTCAGTTTTAGCAGAACTTCTTAGGTACCAAGAAAGTTGGGCTGTATAAGTCTAAGCCATAGAAGCACAGAATAAAAGAGAATGTGCACCCAGTTTTAGTGCTAAAAAGAAAACTCCTCAGTTTTCTTCTATCTATTAAGCACTTCCATCCAATGAAACTATGCTACTTTAAGTATTTTATAGATACAACATTATAAGAGTTAAAAATAAAAGGAAAATGCAACCTAGATTTACATTAATGAAGATACATGTTCTTATCTATGTGCTCCTTGTCCAACTAAACCTTGTAATAGTATTTTCTTCATGTCATTTTGTAGTCTGATTAATAATAGTTTTTCTAAAATTAAGTGTTTCAAGAATAAAATCACACAAAATTTTTATTCAATCAGTTTATTATGGGATTATTGATTTTCTATCTTGGATATGGTAGGAATGTTAAGGACCAATACCTAAACAAGAAAGGTTTGGAGAAGGGGGAAAAAGACAGGGACAGAAGAAGGGAAAGAGAGAGAAAGAGAGATCAAGAATGTGATGAATATAAAGTCTAAAATTTTAACATTTCACATTTAGAACAAATAATGATTCAGATGCATACTGCCTTTTTCCATGTATATGAAATCAAGGAGACCAGTAAACATTTGTATATATATATATAGTTTAGATATATCAGGTATACTATATATTAAATAAAAATGGGAGCATAAGTTCAGAACCAACTCAAATAAAACTGTCTGACAAGGTCGATTCTTCTGTCAATTCTAGGATGAATGTCACTATTTCATTCCTAAAATAAATATTTTCTAAAAAAGTAGTACACATTTTTTTAAGGGAATGAAGCATTAGGTCTAGAATAGATACCAGAAAAGTACCAAGGAATGAGCAGCTTCATAGGAAATAAATATGAAAATAAATGTTGTCTCTAGGGGCGATGAAAGATTGAGCAGTACAAGTCTTTTCTTGCAAGTCTATTGTTGGATATAACTACAACAAAGGATGAGTGGTATAGGCTCAAAGGAGAGAGGAAGGGCAAAGGAATTGAATCACAACATTTGATTGGCAGTAGTTTGTATGGCTTATAACCATTGCTAAGTGATATGGGTTTTTATTAGAGAAAATGAGAATCATAGAAGGGATTCTGAAAATAAAACTGAGCTGAATAAAACTTCTTAAGAAAGTGAACTCTTGACATTCCTTGAAGTACAATGTAGACACACATAAAGATTACAAACAGGAAGATTGATAGGCTTGTATGAGTGACAAGGTAAAAAAATATTAAGTCCTTAAAAGAGAATTAAATAAAGACATTTTAATGTAGCTAAATAGATATATAATACATTTATAATTTATGTGATATGGGTTTTAAAAACTTCATACTTCCTTCTTTCAGAGATGATGCTATTAGAAATAATTTTGTATGTCCCCTACACCTATATTCATGCATATGCTTACAAACAAATACATACATACATACATACATACATACATACATACATACACACACATATACACACACACAGACACACACACACCATTGAAAAGAAAATGAACACCAAGGAACTAATAAGAGAGTTTTGGGAAGTCTGGACAATGGTGGACTTTTAACAGTGAAGTTTCTGTCAAGAAATGGGCAATGCTATCTTCATGTGGAATATTAATCATTCAGCAAATACAGAAATCTAATGACTCCTTAAACCCCATTAATAAAGAACAAGCATAGAATTCACTGCTTAGTGATTTAACTTAACACAAACATTAGAAATAGCTGCATAATACATCAATTTACATGTGGTACTTATCAATTTCCCACTGAGTACATGTGTATCAATCCTATGGGGAATTTTTAATTCCTCCAGTAAATAGACGAATGTGAAAATATTGTCAGGTAGAATAATATGATCTAAGCAAAACCAAACCTAACCTGACAAGAAATTTCAACAGACAAAACACATGCAGCATGGTGGCAAACATACTCATGCTGGGACACAAGATATCAACTACTCTGACTCCCTATAATCCCAGTTTCTTTCTTTGCACTTCATTTTTAACTTTTAAGAACAATATTACCGGTTGATCATAGCAGGTGTGCAATCTTAGTTTGGAATCTATAAACATGAGTCATGAATGAATTCTAAACTGAAACACAGAAGTGATAAATGTGGACTCCTTCAAAGGAGTAGAAGATGCTGAGAATAATAGTGGTAAGGAGTCTCTGTTAGTAGATCAGAATTTATTCATAGTATACAAATGGACTTTGGGTGCCCATTCCACATAGAGACAAACTCTCTCAGGCTAGAAACATGGGGAAGGCCTAGGCTTTGCTCCAAATGATATGACAGACTTTGAAGCCCCTCCCATGGAAGGCCTCACCCTGCTGGGTAGTAGAAAGTGGATGGGATGGAGGTTGGGGACCACAGGGGAGGAGGGGAGGATGAGGGAACTGGGATTGACATATAAAACCAACTTTTTCCAAATTTAAATAAAAAATATATTATAAAAAATAGTGATAAGAGGGCTGAGTTTGGTCACACATGGCACAAGATATATATACATGTATATATATATATATATATGTATATATATATATATATGTATATATATCTTGTGCTAAGGAGAGCAAAGCAGGAAAATAAAAGTTTTATGACAACCTATTTTATGTAATAAGTTCAAGGTCAGTCTGGGATGCACAGTGACAGTCCCAACTCAAAACACATAGAGACAGAATTCAGAAAGCAATAATTGGTGGTATATCTACATGAATGTCTGGCTGACTATACAAGGAGAAAAATAATAAAGAACAATAGCAATAATGCATGTCAATTGTAGTATCTTTCCTTCAGTAACTCTTCTTTAAAGAAGCACTACAGGGCATCTCTGTTTGAAAACAAAACAAAACAAAACAACAACAACAAAAAAAAATTCCCCAAATATTTAGATTTGTTGTCAATGTTTAATGCTTATGTTAACCTTAATGTTTTATTGATTATTTCAGTCTTTTGTTTCACATTGATTGAATTTTAAAAACCCTATATTTAAACAAATACTATACTAGGCAAAAGAATATAAAGTTGAACTGGGGTGTTTTAAGAAATTTTCTTTCCAATTTGGCTTATACAATGTAAATTTCTTTCTCCCATACTTTAATTTTAGAATTCTTTTGACTTGATAATGTTAAGTGAAAACCTTTTAGATAGTTTAAATTTGATTTTAGCAAATTACTTTCAATTTAGTGGTAAATTAATATCAATACAGAAAGCAGTTGGAGCTGTCATGGTGTTAAAAGGCACCTCATTCTTATTAGCATTTCCTTTCATATTTATCTGATGTGATAAAAAAACGAATATAAAGTTTCTAGCATTTAATGTTTTCTTGCTGATGACTTTCTTACTTTTATATGTTTTTATAGATTGCTATAAATGTTTAATACCCTATGTCCAACTTATATTTCTTATTGAAAAAGATAACAGGAAGGTTATGTGGCAATGAGGCCAATGACTCAACTCCAGTTCAATAGTGGTTAGGCTGTTGGAGAGAAAATGATATTTTGTCAAGCATGCATTTATTCTTCCATGTTCTGTTGAAATACAGACTTTTCTTATCTACCCCAGGAATATATCTTAGCAGAATGTGAACACTGACTTTTTCTCCAAAATCTTCGAAGGGATTAAGGCTTCACATTACTCAAATCTACCATTTTAATCATACTCTGATTTTTAAAAAATAATCATTATTTTAACACTCAAATGCTGTGTCATCCACATTACTTTAATATCCCATTTTCCTTACCCACCTGCATCTACTCAGAATTCTAAATAAGTAAAAGGCACCACAAAAGTCAAACTTGTGCTGTATCTTAATCAGAAATTACCCTTTTTTGTTGTTGTTGTTTTTAGGGTACTTGTGGAGATTTGAATGAATGTGGACCCCCATAAACTTATGTATTTGAGTGTTTGATCCATAGTTGTCCAAACTGTTTTGAAAGGATTTGAGTTGTGGCCTTCTTGGAGGAAGTGTGTCATTGGAGATGGGCAAGGAGGTTTCAAAACCCATGCCATCCCCAGTAATTTGTTCTCTGTCTTTTGCCTGTGGATCAGAAATAAGATCTCTTCTACTACTCAAGCATCATGCCTGCCCTCCTGCTGCCATACTCCCTGCCATGGTGGCCATGGCCTAACCTCTTGGAACTATTAGGTCCAAATAAATGCTCTGTTATGGGTTGTCCTTACAGCAACAGAGCAGTAACTAAGACAGTGCCTCTCGGAATTTGAGTAATAGGACTATGAAGTGTGTTTCTTTGGACAACGGGTCACTGAATTAACCCATATGTCAATAACTAGAGAAAAGGAATGAGCAGTGGATGTGCTGATGCTCAAATGTGAGCAACATTAACATCTACAAACAAGAGCAACTACCTGAGCTACTTTTCTATTGACAAAACACACCAACCAGGGCAAGTGAAAAAAGACAGTGTTTAATTTGGCTTATGGTTACAGGGTTAGAATCTATTATTGCTAGAATAGAATAGTTGACAGGTTATATCTTCATCTATAAACACCATGCAAATATCTGCAGGTTGGGAATGGTACAAGTCTTTTGAAATCTTCAAGTCTGCCCCTAATGACATATTTTCTCCCATAAGGCCACACCTCTAATCCCTGTCAAATAGACCCACCCACTGGGAAACAGATATTCAAACATGTGAGGCTGAGGCTGGGGAGACCTTTCTTATTGAAACCGCTAAAACTTTTGTTTTGTGTTTATAACTAATGCTGCAAGGAACCCAGATACCTTCTAGACTTTTTCCTCTAAAGCATAAATGGAATGCAACATTATAGCTGAATTCTGAACTAGAGTGCCAGAGATGTTCTATTACATCTTTGTGATAAATTAGGTTTTCATCCTTCAATACAGTGAGCACAAAGTCTACTGTCACATATCGTTCGTTTTTTTGTTTTTTTTTTTTTGTGAGTACAGCTCTCTCGATACCTCTTTCTTTTTCTCTCTCTCCCCAAAAATGCAAAACTTCCATTGACTTCATTTTTGTTGTTGTTGTTGTTGTTGTCAGCCATCTGATGATTTGTATACCCAGTGGTCATAGCACTGAGAAGAAAATTGAACATAAGACTCCATCTTTGTTACCACCAATTGATAACTGCACATAGGTTCTTAATTTTAAGATCTGAGGTTAATCTTAATTGAAGAAATTTTCTGCAAAGTTTTTCTTTCACAAGACAATACTGTAAACACTATGTCCATGTTCTAGTATGTAATCCCAGGCTTCCTTGGATGCTACAGACAACCCTTCATCTTGATTATAAGCTATACTTAGTGTGTTAGCAACTGGGAGCTAAGTATAAACTAAGTATAAGTATAATCAGCCCCTGCAGCTAAAAACATAACAATCAAAGAAACAAGTCTCTGAATTAAATATGAAAATGGAGATTGTGAATTAGTCCTTATCCCAGATTTCTGATGAATTCTTCACTTTCAAAGAAAATGCTTTGCATTCATTGTCCCATTCAGCCAGTAAGGATATAAACACATAACTGTAAGATGTCTAGGAGATTCTGAACATTCTCAACTGTTTATACATTTTGGTGGTTTGCCAGAGACAATTGGAGGTTATTAATATGTGACTTTAGCTATATATATATAAAAACAGAAAAGTCCTTGTACATTTTAGACAAATATATATATATATATATATATATTGACACTGATTAGGGACAAATAGCTCAATTCACATTTCCTCTACCCTTTTGACTGCTGCTCAACACCTGTATGATCTGAAGTCCACTGTGTCAAGTGAGTTTTTTCCTTAACAGCTCATTTTATGATGATCAAGCCTACGGGTAAAAGCTCCTTGTAGAAAGAAAATTTTCTTTAATTTATTCTATATTCTTTGACATGCCAATCCCAGTATTGAGGATAGCATAGATGAGTGTCTAATTGGTTCGATAGACTAAGAGACATGTTTCAACAGTAGCAAGATTGGATCCCTATCAGAAAGAAATTAAGACTCTAAAGATAATCAGCAAAATGCTTCATAGTGATTTTTAATAAACAGTTGGAGCTACTGCAACAAACAGGAAATACACGCAAAGAAATACTCTTTCAATAATGAACACATTGCATTCCCAAGATATTTAAGAGTATATATTTTAGTTTAGAGTTAGTTGCTATAGTAACTATTAAAGTAAATTTCCATAGTGATTCTGTGAACATTTAAATGTGGCTATGCATCCATTTTAGAATAATGTGTAGGAAACTGTTATCACAGTTCTTTTGTATTTGCAAGCTAAAGTCAAGTTTGTAAATCCAATCCTGATTAAGACATTGAAAGAAATTGGGGTAGTTTGCTGCCCAAGGGCCCTAATATCTAGCAGCAGCTGGAACAAACTAAATGCCCCAGTCTATGGAAGTTCAGAGACCCTGGTGCTCCCCAGGGTTCTTCTGGCTTCCTCCCTTCTTCTCTAGGTAAAAACTAGCCATGTCAATTTGGAATTTTGTTTATTGTAGTCAGTTGCTTCTCATTAGACAAGAATATTTAATTTTTATTTTTTAACTTGGAAAATTGCCGTCCAGCAAGGCAAATCTCTCAACTTTTCTGGCTTATGTTGAAACCAGTTAGAGGAAGGAAGAAACTATGTTTGGTTTGGTTATGTCACTGTTTTGTCCGTGGTCACTAATGAATAAAAATATGCTTTGTGAGTGCTGTTTTGAATAAATAATAAACAAATAAATAAGTGATTGAATGAAAGAAGAAAGAAAGTAACAAGATGAAGCATGACCAGACAATTGAGAAAGGGTATAGTTAGGAAAGCAAAATGGAGGAATAGCCTTCTGTGTGAGCAGATATATGTGCATGCGTGCGTGCGTGCATGTGTGTGATTTGCCTCAAAACAAGAATCAAGCCTAATAGCAATCATTAAATATTTGTGTCGGGCTATTCCTAAGTATCTCTTGAGCACGGAATGTGATTTTAGCATGTTGTCTTTCCTGGCATGGCATGCTTAGTTATTGATTTTATCCAATGAATGTTAAACCAGTGGGCTCCCCACTATCCTTATTATACAGAACTACAATTCAGTTTTCTTACTAGAAAAAGCATTATGAATCTTGTATTTTCATAATGATTAAGTGTTATCATAGTGGTTTTGATAAATATATAATAAGCATTTAATCATTAAAGTTTTTCTGACTATAGTAATGGGATTGATGCCAAGCTCCCTGGTTTAACATACAAGCTCTGCTTTTCCTGACTATCTTGGTAATACCCATCAGTTTCGTTTCTGTCCAAAAATTTATTTCTTTGGTGTTTCCAGGTGTTCCATACTTATATGCTAAAAACTTGCTAATGCTTCAAAGCCCAAGGCAAATATTATCAGTTCCTATACTGAGTGTCGTCTTTAATTTTGCCACCTATGGTTTTCTTTGACTTCCTTATTCTGCTTCTATTGCTGCAATCATCACACTCTGGGCTTCCCTATCCTATCTACACCTTGCTATTTTATCTGCCAATGATCTCTTTGATTGCAGGAACTACTTCGGTTGCATTGTAGTTCTTCCAGTCCCGAAATACTTTTAAAAGACAGAAATGTTGAAATGAATAAATTACTAAGTAGCTGAAAAATGCTCTACTAAAGTTCTTTCTCTCCTTGTCCTCCCATCCTGTTCCCTCGCTCCCTTCCCTTCCTTCTTACCTCTCCCTCTTTCTCCACAACTGCTCTATTATTGTAGCACACACAGGAAACACAAGGTCTTAACATAGGTCAGGAAAATTCCCTACCATGAGCTATATCCCTAATTTCAAGATGTCCTCTCTTTCCTAGAAGATGACCCATGCACAACAGGCCAGGATAGCAAAAGCAAAATTCATAAAGGAGCATGTTCATAATGGGCTACACCTACAATCTCAGTAGGAAAAGTCAGAAGGATCATGCGTTCAAGAATAGATAATGCTACAAAGTGAGACACTGTCTCTGTAAAACTAAAACAAACAAAACACCTGCAAAGGAAATGAAACTAATAAACCGAAAAATAACAAGTAATGAACAGGACTCTTAGCACAGGGTAGTTGCATAATGCATGTGCATCCAAGAGCATCTAAGTTGTTTACACTTCATATTAAGTAACATGTTACTCTCTTTACTGTCTCAATTAGTCTTACCTTATACTTTTTTTTAACGACAAATTCCTGTTAGCAAAAAAACCCAAGAAAATCTAAGGAAAACTTCTCATCATTCTAAGTGAAAGGACTCTCCTCCCACATAGTAGTTCTATTTGATATGGAGAAAAACACAACCTCTGAAGTAGTATCTAAACACTGAGAAAGTTTGTAGAGTTCTGTAGTTTAATCCCTACAGATCAGATCTCCATTACAAACTATCCTTTAAAAGAAAAGTGTGTTTTCTATAACTGTATTCGAAAGTATGCTTTTGAACTATAAGATCAGCCTCCATAAATATATCTTTCTGTTCTTTTCCATGCGATGTTTATTCTGTTTGTTCAAGCCTAGAGCTAGGACATAAAAGGATGCTTCCTCAAGAGACTAAATATTAGAATGTCATACATCTAAGTGCGAACAGCTTTCCTTCTGCCCAAACCAGAAGCAAATATCTGAAGATATGGTTTCATTTCATGGTTAATAACATTTCATAGTTCCTAGTCCACCTTCCCACAACAGGGCTGATTCTACAGACAGAAGAAACTATTAAAATTCCATTAGCATAACAGAAGATGCACAGGGGTGCAGTGCACACTGGATTCCATGCTGAGAATGTAGTTTATGTCTGTGGAAATTCTTTTTTTTGGTTCTGTGGAACATTTTCTTTCACTCAAAAAACATCAGAAAAGAAGATATAAGGTCAAGAACTTATATGATGGTAGATAAAAGGAGAGGGGATATGTATATAAGATTTCTGAAAAAAAAAACAAGACAAAACAAAAAACAAAAACAGATTTAATTCATAATTTTGCATAATTTTATTTTCTGTCATGTATTTTTATTCTTTGACAGGTTTATTCAGGTATATAATATATTTCAGCCATGTTCACCTCCCATTCCTCTCTCTAGTCCTCGTCACTGTCCCATTGATACCCTTTCCTCCCCTCCTGCTTCCATTCCTTCTGTGTATGACTCACTGATTTTAATTAGAGCAGACTATAATAGTTAAGGAAGTGAGTTTATTTACTGGTTCAAAAAGGCAACTTCTCAATGGCAAAAATCACTATAAAAATGACTCAACAACTATTAGTCACCAAAAGTCCCTCAAAGAGAAGTGTGGCTTCTTGATGTCAATGGGCTGAATCTTGTTCAGGTCGTTAGAAGATACCCATAACTGCAGTGAGTTCATTTGCATGATGGAAATGCCATGCCCAGAAGATGTCCTTTTAGGTACATTTTTCCGTTCCATGGCTTTTACATTCTTTACTCCCACACTCCCACAATGTTCCTTGAGGATTTGGAAGGATAGTGTGGATGTCCCTTTCATGTCTGAATTTAGTTTAACTTTCTAGACAGTCAGTTTGTTACTTGGAGAAGAATAAGGAAATTTCTGGAAAACCATTTCCCTCCCATAGAAGAAAAGTAAAGTGAGAGTGGCAGAACGAATGTTTTAAGAATCATCCACTGCTAAAAGTCTGATAATTTTATATGGCTAAGGGATTCAGAGAACCACTGAATTAATGAGCCATTGTCATTATTATTATAAGACATTATTTGTCTCCACTCACTTTTATCCAGGTGAACAAATAACATTTTCCAGAAGGCATAGATGCACATAAAGTCACAAATTCTGGAATGCTGAAGGGGACTCAACTATCTTCTATTAGAATAGACATTAAAGGGATGATTTAAAATATAGAGCAGCTCTGTATAAAGAAAGCACTAATAGTTTTGATACAATATGGTGTATACTATGCAATATCCATTATTTCCAATTAATTTTGTATTTCTAATATTTCACAATTTAAAATTTCATTAAAATAAATATTGGCATATACATTACCAAGTAAACAAAAGGACTGATAAATTTTTGATTATATCTAAATGCAATCATAGCATCTTTATTACTTTTCTACTAATTCAAATGAAGCATCTGATAGCCTCTTTTTCCTCACTTTTCCACCTATATGTCAACTGTTACCAGAGACTTGATTTCTTTCCCCAAAATCTGTGATATGTCTTCTGCTTTCATTTCCACACCACCACAAATTTAAATCCTTCCCTGATGAGAGTATCTGCTGACTTCCTTGAAATGAATTCTTTACTTGCTCTAATCAATTCTGTTATTAAGCCAAGGAAAACTGAACCAGTGAAAATGCTGCTTATCTGTGAAATCAACAGTTACCTTCCAATGACAGGACAGTGTCTAGGACCTGAAAAATAATCATTGGTAAAACTTGAAAAATATTCCTCAAAACAAATTTAGTAATTCATTTCTTCTTAGCAAAATAAGAGTTAGTATTAATTTCAGAGATTTGTAGACTGCTCCTTGGAGTTCCTTGACAATTTCCAAAAATGATTGTTAATTGTATACATGTTTCTTGTTAGCATTTTTTCTTTTATTGAAAATAAAAATTTTTAATAAGACATATTCTGATTATGGTTCCCCTCCCCCTACTACCCATTCTTCCCCACCCCTACTTTCTCAGGAAAACAAACATGAATCTAAGGAATAATAATGAAATAAAATAAGATAAATCATAAACAAACAAATAGGAATATGACAAAACAAGAAAAAAGAACAGAAGAAAAAGCATAAGAAATGAATATGGAAGCAGAGACACATATGTCACATACTCAGAAATTCCATAAAACATAAAGTAGAAGTCATAACTATCTGCAAAGACCTGAAAGGTAGGAAAAAAACAAAAAAAACTAAAAAACAAAGAACAACAATAAAAATGCCCCGCCTTGCCATTATGAGAAAAAGAGCCTCCAAAGATTCTGTTGAGTTTTTTGTGTTGGCCATCTACTGCTGCTCAGAAAGCTTACCATTAAGAGTGGTTTGTTCCCCTAGTAAGACTCCATTGGAAAAAAACTAATCTTTCATTTATAAGTGGTTTTCAATTGCAGTTAGTTTTTGGGTTAGAGATGTAGTTATGTGTCAACTTTTCCTTTCATTTTCCATACCCTATCTTGTGAAGACCCATGTAAGCCCTGTGCATGAACCATAGTCTCTGCTAGTTCATATGTGTGCCAAACCAATTGTGTCCAGAGACATCAATTTCTTGATGTATTCCAAGAGATTGGCTCTTACACTCTTTCTGCCTTCTCTACCAAAGTGTTTCTTAGCTGTGGGCAAAGGGATTTGCCCACAACTCACTTTTAGGGCTCAGTTTTCCAAGGTCACTTGTTCTCTACATACTGTTTTACAGTAGGTTACTGTATTTTTTCCCATCTACGGCAGGTGCAAGCTTCTCTGATGATCACTGATCAAGACTCTCAAATATTTTGGAGTAATTCTGTCCTTTAGCAGAGATACAGGATTTGATTTTCCCCTAGGTCCGTGGCATCTAGTCTTGGGATTTGTACCAGCCAAACATTAGCGTGGAGTGGGCCTTAATTCAAATCAGATACAGCTGGTTACTACACAAACTTTGTACCACTATTAAAAATATATAATTTATTTAAAATGGCATATAAAGTAGTGAATGCAGCTCAGTTTTACAAAAGTTGTATCTCAATGGGGACATGAGGAAACGCCTACTATGACCGTGATGTGGTGTGAAGTTACCAGGAGAATGGGAAGGTTATGACTGTCTCTATTTTCATACATTTATTTGCCCATCATTATTGCATTCCAATAACACAAAGTGGGTATTGAGTTTAGAGCACAACATAATTCTTTGCTTCTCTGAGTGTGTTCAATAATAGTTAAAGTTAAACTGTTCTACAGAATTATAAGAAGACAATGAATTTTTATTTTTCTAGTTCTAAAACTATGCTTTCTAATTTTGTTCTGAAGTTTTCCTCAGCCATTCCATTGAGAAATGTGTTCTTGGGGTATTCTATGATGTTTAAAAGTTAAATCATTCACAAAGTGCCTTATAATTGTCATTAGATATAGAAATCACTGTTGATTTGTTGTGTGTGTGTGTGTGTGTGTGTGTGTGTGTGTGTGTGTGTGTGTTATTTAAAGATAGGGATAGCTAGCTAGCATGTATATAACTTCTTGGATGGACTTTATCTCTTTTGGATTTTCAAGAAAGGGATTCTCTGTAGGTTTGGGGTCTGTCCTAGAACTTGCTCTGCAGATAAGGCTGGCCTCAAACTCACAGATATCCATCTGCCTCTGTTTCCTGAGTGCTGGGATTAAAGGTGTGCACCACCACTGCTTGGGTGGCTAAAAGAGCTCAGAAGTTATTTTAAGAACCAACAATGCACAGTTCCTTTCTTGTTTGATAATTGTGTCTTTTTAAACAGACATGTTTTGGGGCCTCAAGAACTGTCAACCTGGTAAATATATTCATGTTAATGTCATAATTATTTGTACATAATATATATTTCTTTGGGAACCCTCCTAGACATTAAACATTTAATGACTAAAACAAAAGATCAATGACAGCTAAAAAAGATCTGAACGGAGTCCTGTGAGAGACATGTAACACCACAATTGATTTCAAGCTTTTCTAGAAAACCACAGTAATTAAAATCAGCATGATATTGGCGTAAAAATTGGCATATAGATTAATGACACAGAATCATGTTCCCAGATATTTTTCCACACAACTATAGTTACATGATATTCAACAATAATGTTGGAAACACACACTTGAAAAGCCAGCCTGTTTGACAATTGGTGCTAGAAAACCTGGATTTCAACATACAGAAAAACTAAGTTAGAGCCTTGATTCCTACCCTGAACAAACTCAACTGCAAAGGGATCAAGGACCTGTTTAAAAAAAAAAAAAAAAAAACAGTTTCAGGAATGTACTCTGAATAAGAATAGTTTTTCTGAGGCTCCAAGAAATTTCCCCACACTTGTATTACCATGGTTGTGCTGTGCTGTTTTCTTACTTAAGCAGCCATGTTGATGAGACTTCATAACTGTAGCTGCTCTGAGATTTTAAGAAGGTAAAACTTCTTACTCCTCTGTCTCTTAAAATCTTCCTGCCCCCTCTTCCACTATGATCCTAATACTAAGTAGTCACAGCCCATTTACATACAAGGAATATTACACAGATTAAGTGGGTTGCCTTTATATATTTAGAAGTATAAATACATATGCATGTGTAACAAAAAAATAAATAAAATCAGAGGCCACCAATTTGAGAGAGAACAAGGGGAAGGTGTTTGAAAAGGGTTGGAGAGAGGAAAATAAAGGAGGCAAATTTAAATTTTAATTTCAATTTTTTTTTAAATTGAAAAGCGGCTGGATAGAAAGCATGGAGTATACTTCATGCTTATACAAATAGGAAAAACTTCCTGAATTGGACTCTGGTAGCACAGAAAATAAGATCAACAATTGACAAATGAAGCTCATGAATGCCGAAGATCTATGTAATAAATTAAAAGTCAACTAGTAAGGAATCAGTCAACAGGGAGAATAACGTTAGCAGCTATCTGACAGAAGAGTAGAGTCTTGGGTAAAACAAAAACAAAAAACAAAACAAAACAAAAAACAAAAACAAAAAATTTAAAATAAAAGCAAACAGATAAGCACATAACCCTAAACATCAAGGAAATAAATAAATAAAATGAGCTGTGAATCTGAACAGAAGTTATAAGAAGAAACACAAATGCTCACTAAACACTTTGAAAAGTGTTTAACACCCTCAGCTACCAATGAAATATAGATGTGTACTCTAAGACTCCATCTTACAGTAATTAGAATGGCCATCATGAAGAATACAAATGACACAAGCGGTATGAATGTGGCAAAAGAGGAATCCTTACATACAACTGGTGGGAATGAAAAATATTTTAGTAACTTTGGAACTCAGTTTTGAGAATACTCAAAAGAAACTAGAAAAAAAAATAACCACACAACCAATATATACTCTTACTTGCAATAATCTTCAAGAACTTTATATTTACTTCAGAGCTATGTATATATCAATGTTCTTTATTATTCTGTTCAAATTAGCTAGAAAATGGATCAACTGAAAAATGGATAATGCCATACATACGCATACCCAGTAGAATATAATTAAATTATGTAGAAAAATAAAATCATGAAAGTTGAAAATAGATGGATAGAACAAGAAAAATTATAGTTAGTAAGGTACCCAAAGAAAAATACAGCCTGTTGTTTCTTATATGTGAATGCTAGCTTTGTAGCTTGAGTTTATGTGTTTGCCCTTGAGTAAATAACAAAAGTAGAAAGCTATTAACAGGCCAGTGAGGGTATACTTAAGAGGTAGTATATTATAGAAGATATTAATCTCGAGAGGGGTAATTTGGTGACATACATGGCAAAAAGGAGGGGACAGGAAAATTATTACCCAAATAAATATATATATATAAAGAAGCTACAAGGGAAGTAATTGTCTTGAAATTTAACTGAAAAGCAAATTAAAATGGAGTGCATGTGATAAGAAAGCACATGTTGGAGGGACTGCTAAAATCTAAAGATTTAGTTAAGATGAGGTTAGGGAGTTGGGGAAATGAGGGTAGAGAGTGGGTTAAACAAAACTAATGATGTATGCAGAATCCTTATATAAAATCCCATTATTTGACAAGTTAATTCTATCATAAATAATAACTATAATGAGGCTAAACAGAGATATCTCGTATGGACTAATGAAGTGATACATTTTTCTACATGTATCTCTTGAACCTAAAGACTTAATTTTCAGAGGACCTTTGGCCTAGTTAATAATATGCCTCAAGATCCTTTAGGACTATGTACTTACTCCCCTGTCTTACTGGATACTCAGCCTAAGTTTAACCTGCCTTGAAGAGCATAATATAGCCAAACTTACTACTCTGTGATTTTCCCTTGCAATCACCTTTTGCAATGTAAGATAAATGCATAGCTTTAATCATAAGTTATATTCTTTCCCATACCCCTGATTCAGAATAATTTGTGTGTGTGTAATGGTAATCATATTCTGAAAAGATCCAACAGGTTGAAAGAAACCTTAAAACAAATACCCCATTAATGTTGGAGCCAACATGCTGGTCTAGGTTGATAGTATTTGTTAACAGTTTTCCATGTCATTCTGAGTCAGATGGAGTCAGTAAAATAACATTTTTCCTTATAAATCTCTGATAACAGTTTCTATAAAACATTCCTTGTGCGTTTTCCATGCCATATTTCTTATGTTGTTTAATAAATACAGAGTAAAACCTTTGTCAGATATGGGCACAGATTCAGACATCCAAACACAAGCAACAGGGACAGACAGACTAGACATACACAACAGACTGACTACATCAAACCAGTAAACACAATTATAGATAGACAAAGGACCTAATGAGAAAAATAAAGAATTCATATTTGGGCTTGTTTTGATCAAACTAATTCACAAGGAAATTGCTTTGTTGTCATTCCTTAATGGGACAGTAAATCATTTTGGTGACACTGGTGATTGTATTTTTAATTCATTAACCAATACAGGGAAATGATACTTTTCCCAGAAGAGATGCTTTATCAAATTAAAACTCAAGTGATATGCACAGGTAACCACCCTAGGAATTATTATTCAGAGAGTCCCAAAAGTCACCTGAAACAAGACACACTATTGCCAGTGTTTTAGTTTAACAAAACTTACAATCATAACTAGATGATTAGACCCTACTCTGAATGCACTAGAAATTTTGGTGTAAGACACAGATCAATCTTGAACTGACAAGGAAATTGCCTGCAAATGAGCTTTCACAGGGCTGGGAAGTACAATGTAGGATGATGAGGGAAAAATTATATCAAAGGTCTTATCCAGTGTTGGTCCCTGTATGGTACAATAATGACCTGCCAGGAAGGATGTACCCACTTACAGAAGTGGCAAGATTATTAATGGAGGCAATCAACTGTTCTCTTGAATGGATTTGAGGTCAGCTCCACAGGAGGGAATGTATTCCTGGTACTAAAAACACAGTCAAAAACCATGGCAAAGGAAGCCTATTGATATTTTCTAAAAGGGCACATTGGTAAATTCCTTTCTAAGTATTTATGTTTGTACTCACAGATTAGTACATTTTTCAACCCTGACCTAAGAAGCATCTTACTGCACAGTTAACTTAGGGGCTTATAACTGTTCAAAATGCTGGGAATAAGCTACTGTGAGCGCTCACAAATAGATGAAATATTTATGCCAACCCACCCCAACCCACAATGCCCAGAGAACAAAAAGGAAGGGAAGTTGAAAAGAATGTACAAACTAGAGGATCAGGAAAAATGATGTGAAAGGCTGGCCTCTGGGCATGTAGCTTTTATAAACTTGAACTCACAGCAGTTATGGTTACCTGAATAAGACAGCTGTAAAAATCACCAGAGTCAAAAGTTCCAGCATGGAAAGTGGTGTGGCTCTGAAGAAACACCCTAGTTGAGGGGACAATAGCAGATGATGGTTGCTGAGTGATGGAGAGTCACTTTTCTTTGGGGAAACAGGCATGGTTGCCTGTCCCCAGTGGATATCACCCCAAACCCATATACATGCACGCATACATGTAGGAAATAGTAACTGGGTTTAATGTTTTACTATGAAAAGAAAGACCTGAAGTTCAAAGGATGATGGGAGAAATATTGAAGAAAGGTAGGGTGGGGAGCTAGATGGAGGGAAGGGGCAATGGTTATATACTTGAAATTTTCAAAAATAAACAGAATTTGTTTTCCTCAAGGAGCTTACATTCTACTATCAGGAATCAACAAGGGAGTCAGTAGAGCACATACTATAGGAGAATGTGGTAATAAAAGAGAAAAAAAAAACATCTGAGATGTCCTAAATTTAATTATGGAAGTTTAAAGTTTAAAGGTGGGATGAGGAAGTGATAGAACAATTAATCAGTTAACAGCTGCCTGTGAAATCAACAAGATGTCTATTTATATTGAAGAATTCATTTAAATTCTATCACAGCCACACTCCACCCAGACTCCAGCACTAGTGTTTTATCAACCTTCTGGTCTGCTAACCCCAGTCTCCTCAGAAGCAATTACTGCTTCTCATGGACTATCTTTCTATCTTAAAGCTCCCTCCATTTGCATAATCCTGTGGCTGGTTCTTATCTGCAGCCTATATAGATTGCTGTGATTTTCTTCCCCAAAATTTATTAAAAATAGCCTTAGACTTACTGCTTAAATTGTAGATACTTCAGCAGGATCTGTCCCTTGCATTTTCTGTCTAGTATCTGAAATGGTTCAACAAATCAACTTAATTCCAGTACCTCTTGCCCTCTGGAGTTTGTGATTTAAAGTGGCAAGGGCCACTGGAAACACAAAGAAAAATATAACATTGGGGAGAGCAGTTTAGGAATTGAAAATTTAAATTAGGTATTCAGAAAAGGCAAGGAGATAACATTTAAGCAGATATGCAGAACTATTGACTATTTAGATACACAGAGATTGCATGAGATGAACAAGAATTTCACTGAGTTTTGATTAAGATTGTGCATAAAATACAAGAAAATGAATATAATTTAATGAAATAGTTTGTTTTTGTTTTTGTTTGTCTGTCTTTCTCAATTCACTCACTAGAAAAGGGCAAGGATACCACACATTTATAATTATATCAATAATTTATATCAATAAATGCATTCTTTAAGTTCCTTCCTTATTTGGATAAAAAATTTTAAGGTCAGATTTGCATGGTCCTTGCACCCTGCTGTCAATCGAAGAGTCTTGTAGATGATTTATAGCCAAAGCACTTCCTTCTCTTCATGCTTTTTTACTTCTGTTGAAAATATATTTTTTCCAAATATAAGTTCCTTTAAAACAAAATAAATAAAAAAACAAAAAAAAAAAAAAAAAAATCTTAAGAGAGATCAACCCTCAAGAAACAAACAAGACCTTTTACCAAACAGGCTATTGGTGACAGCATCAAATTCCCTTTAGAAAATAATTGGTTTAAACACTCTATTCCAGTTGATGGACTTTGAGATATCTTCCAGGTGTGTTTAACCTAGGTAAGAAAAAAAATGGTGCTGGTAATTGTCAGTAGACAGATGTAAGAGTGGATCAATAATTGATGTATATAATTTTAGTATGTAAGAGTTTTGTGCTTTTTTATGTAAAAAAATTCAACTTAAAAAAAGAAAATATAATTTTTTATACAATATATTCTGATCCATGGCTTTATGTTATTCCTGAACTTCATTCCTGTAGGTGCTCTGTGGAAAGATATGAAATGTCCTCCCACAGAGCTAGGTAGAATGCGGGAATGCTCTAATTTTGTTGGGCAAGTTGAGTGATTATTATATACTGTGGTTGCAACTGTAGCAGCCTTGGAAGACAGTGGAACTGAACCTCTCCCCTGTGGTCAACACCCTGTAACATAAAAACAATGTAACAGCAGGATGTTTTAAGTACTAATCAGAAGAATGTGACCCATGTCTTATCTCTGCCCTAGTGGGTAACATTACATCTTGAACTTCTTGAAAAATCCTTAATGAGTTAGCAATCTAAACCTGGCTCTGGGAACCTTAAATCATTGATGAGGAACAAAGGTACTATTGCTCCCTTGTTTAGAGACAATCAAAATAGATCTGTCAGTCATCTGCCTACTCTTACTCTAAGAGTGATTCTCAACCTGTGGGTCACAATTCTATTGAGAGTCACATAACAGATATTCTACCCATTAGATATTTATGTTAGGATTCATAAGTAGCAAATTACAGTTCTGGTGTAGAAACAAAATAAGTTTATATTTGGGGTTCACCACAACATGGGGAACACTATTAAAGAGTCACAGTATTAGGAAGGTTGAGATCCACTGAGCTAGAAGGTACACTAGACTCTGTATAAACCCACTTCATCTTCTATCCTTATTATGTGCATTACGTGGACTCTTCAATGATATCATGAGGACTAGGGAGATAAGAGTAGTCAAAACTGAGATCGTGGTGATAACATAAATCTTATCATAAAACCCCTCTCAATTCCTGACACCTCTACAGGGCTAAAAGTCCCTTATGTGTCTGGGTTGGAACAGATGTTAATACATTACTATGACAACAACAGTGATATATTGTCAATGTGGTAGCATGAATTCCTCATAATACTGTATGAAAAGCAAAATATATTGTATGGAGATTTCTTGCCTTTTCCATAGTGACAATTATCATATACTAGAGATCTTTGAGTAAGGGGGAAGAATGTGTCATGTGTGTATCAGGAGAAATGATCAAGTGTTTGTAGTATCTAAGGCAATAGGCCATTCTAAATAACTTCTATATCATGCTAGAATAATCTTAATGCTCTAAAAGAAAAGAAAACCCTCCTTAGCCTAAGAAACTATTGAGACAATGGAATTTAAGGAAGTAACTTTCCAAGGAGTCCCATCTTAAAGAAGAAAAAGCTCAAGATCTAATCCCAGCCAGAATATTTTTTCCTTGCTTTCATTATTATTTTTTTGCTTAAACTGAACTACTGAAGATGGATGGCCATACTTTGTTTGAACTGACATGTTACATGCTATGGTCCTAACAACTCTAGTCCCAATACTGACTGTTAGAAAATCCTAGAATATGTTTGGTTATGAGAGGGAACTGGGATCGATATGTAAAAATAAGAAAAAAAAATTACGTTGTGTGTGTGTGTGTGTGTGTGTGTGTGTATGAAAATCCTTGAGTAACTTATTTTCTAAAATAGTCACACCATTTTCATGCCCTCTTTTATTCTTCCCCTCTAACAAATTAATGGAACATTTACATACCCATTTCTAATTACCTAGGTTGAGAATTATGTCAGAGGCTCAGTTAAAAAAAATTTAGTTTGAGTCACCCTTTCCAGTCTCATGTTTGAAAGATACTTGATTTCTGTCTTCATTGTTACTCTGAGACAGGCAGTAATATGGAGAGAACCTATTGATTCCTGTCCATTTTGGAGTTATTTTTTCTCAGAAACATTATATCCACGAACATAAATTAATATTTTGCTATGTTTCTAATGAGACATAATACCTGATATTTTTAAGGAATGTATAAATGCAGGAATGAAAATGAATTATAGTAAGTAATGACAGCAGGGAGACAAATTCTGATTAAGGCTATTGTACTGCTGCTTCTTCAAGACCTATGAATATCTTTAGAATTTAAATATATGCAACAGCTTAAATACGGGAGCAGTCAGTGAATTCTTCACATACATTTAAAGTTCAGGAAATATTAGGTAGCACACAAGAAATAGTCAATGCTTTATGTTTCTAACATAAAACTGGCAACCTCATAGTTAACCTAAAACAGAAAAGATGTTTGTTTACATGTGTTGTCTTTTATTATTCTTATTTTATATGTGTGGGTTTCTACATATTTTTAAAAATCATGAAATTATTTGTTCTATGGAATTTTAATGATCACATACCTCTCAGGTTACTAGAATAGGCGAAGACATCAGATTTAAAAAAATGTCAAATATACAATGAAAATAAAAGACATGTGAGAAAGGACAAACATGCCTGAAATAGGAAAAAATAATGCAAGTCTAAAAATAATACAAGTCTAAAAAGCCCATGTAGGAAAAAGAAAACTTTCCAGCTCTTTTGAGCTCCCAAAGGCAGCCTTATGGGTAAGGGTAAACAAGGGACTGTGTATGTGACTAGAGGCCTAAGACCAGATAACACATTTCTCAGTCCTAAGAAAGGACCAGATAGTATCAACTAGCAATTGTAAAAATCCCTGGACCAGGAGATAATTAGCGAACTTATTTCCTCTACAATATCCTGGTCAATTGTATCCTGCTTAAACGTACACTATTGTTTTATCCTATGTAACCAAAAAAGTTTTGCAATCTGGAGACTTCCTGTTTTGGGGACTTTCATTTTAATGCCCCCCCCAGCCATTTTTCACTAGCTCCCAGGTGGGTGCAATTATTGCTGCAGCTTGCTAATCAAGGAAGCTTTTGTTATTTCATTCAATGATTTGCCTCCGTGGTGGTGGTCTTTTTAGGGTACCATGAACTGGGCATAACAATGCCCACAGAGAACTTCAAGAGGAGAAATGAACTAAAATGTAATTGGTAGAAGTAGTTGAGGAGAAATGGAGAGAGAAAGAGGAGAAAGAGAGAGAGAGAGAGAGAGAGAGAGAGAGAGAGAGAGAGAGAGAGAGAGAGAGAGAGAGAGAGAGAGATTCATTACCATAGCCAGCAAAAAGAATAGTTTTTTAATGTGGGAAAAATTGTAATTAAAGAATGGGTTACTTGAATTTTTTTAATGTTGAATCAAATATTCAGTCAGGGCTACATATATACTGATATTGAAAAAAATCAACAGACATTGCTATTTTTGAACTTGGTTCTAAACAGATATGCTTTACAATCAGTACCTTACCTGCTGACTATGGGATGGACAGTGTCACAGAGTTGTAAACTCTTCATTTATACCATCTATTACTAAAACTTTGTCAACAGAAAAACATGATTCTCACCACAAAGTGGATAAGAAAGTACATAATTTATTTTGTACATAATTTATTCTGTAGCCAAACATGAGTCACCATGGCCCAGGAACACATTTTTAAGTAGTCTCAGATTCCATGTCATAAGGTAGAAGCAGCTTCATGAATTTTTTATAGTAAAGAAACAAAGGAGAGCCAGAAATCAAGTACTTTACAAAATACATTGGCAAAAATATCAGAGGTAGGTTACAGGCAGGCAAAAAAAATCTTCAACAGGCCTCAAATTCTTTCTGGTAATATTAGCCTTTTGGTTGGTGGGAACTAGGGTTTTGTTAAATTAATGTATTCAAACACTTTTAATTAGGTAGTCACAAGATGTTAGGTCCTGCGCAGAACTGGACAGAGAATAGCCATTTAGGGGGCTAAAAATGTCACAAGATAAACCGAAATTATTCTCTGGACCTCCAACATTCCAACCTGTCCATTGCAACAAAGTCATAATCAGTTACTCAACCTTGCTGCAGGGTCAACAGAAAATGTGAATTTCTCTCTGTAATTCTTTACACTCCCATATGATCACAGAATATTCACCATTCAATTCCATGAAAAGCTAACTCTTCATAATGTTGATCCAACACTCAGAGCTGCCATTTCAGGAATGAACTAATGTTCTAAGATATGTAGTTATGTGTTCTAAGATATGTGCCTGCAGTTTTGGTACTAGATAGATGATTACAGACACATTTCCAGAATGCAAACAGAGCCACTAAATTTGCAAGACATCATAGCAGAAAGACTACTAGGGGCAATACAGGAAAATCTTATTGTTCTCTCTTCATTCATTTTATAAAATCTATCATTACAGGCTAAGTGAGTGGTCATGAGTCCACAGATTGACAAGCTCCCTAAAGGAATCATTTATGAATGGGGAGCATTTGCTATACATTAAGAAGTTATAAATATTTGAAAACCCTTTCCTCAAATAGGTCAGACTAATGCATTCCACTTCTTTAATGTACTCTTTGAGGCAGCATACATAAATGATCACTCAGTTATGGCAAGAAAAGAGTAAACCACATGTTAAGGAATAAAAAGACACAATTGACAGTGTCATATCTCCAGAAGAAATCAAATGGGATTTTAGGGCTAGCTGTTTTTGAAATACTGTACTGAACAATTTTATGGCATGAGAGATTTCTTAATAAAATCTGAGTACTGTGTGAAAGCAGCGAAGTAGTACATTAGCATCCAGACTTCCTCGTGGATTTAATCAGGAACAAAGTCAGAGATGCCTTTTATTGAATTGTCTTCCATGAAAATTAATTACCCCTTGAACAGACCTTATGCAAAATACATACAATGTATGTTTTTTTTATCCTACATAGCATCTTTTCAAAAATTAATTACAGCCAAGAATTTCAATTCAAAAGGAAAAAATTAAAGCAGTATGGGGGAAAAGAAGAGATAATGAAGTCATTTTTAAATCAATTGAAGCATTTGAATATTAACAGATCTTTCATAGATTTTAATTTGTTTTCAAATGTAATTGTTTATATAAGTATTCAGTATTTTTACAAAATCTGATTTTGGATGTTGTAATGTGATGATGAATAATTTGGTAAATATACTTTTTTTAAAAAATCTTTCATTTTTTTAAAAGAAAAATAGAAAGGATTTTTAACTAAGTTTTCTTCAGTTGAGGACAATAAGCTTCAGTGTAGCATCTTAAAGTCAGACAATGCATACTCCATATTCGTGAATGAACTATTGAATACTCCTAATGAATTTTACTGTTGTAATGACAAACTTCTTGGGGGAAAAACAGTGGAACAAAAAGGGTTGGAGATGTAGTTCAGTGCTAGAACACTCCTTTGATTTGAAAACAATCCTTATTTTCATCCCTACCACTGCAAATAAAGGAAAAGAGTGCAAAATAAAGGAAGAAAGGAAGGGAGAGGGGGAGAGAGGGAAAGGGAGAGAGAGAGAAGAAAGAAAGGAAGGAGGAAAGAAAAAAGTAAGAAAGAAAGGGGAGGAACAAGTAGGTGTAGGGGATGCATCTTGTCTAGTTATTGATTCAGTATGCCATCACTTCATATAGCTGGGCATAGTGGTACATACCTGTAATTAGTAAATAGAAGATGAGGCATCCCCAAGTTCAAGGCAAGCCTGAGATACATGGCAGTACTTATATGTATGTATGTGTATACACGCACATTCTAGTATCTGAAATAGCATGGTAGTATTTGTCAATCCAAATCTACCACCACTAGACATGGCCAAATGGACACTCTTCATAATTTCTGAAGGCAATAAGGTAATCACTGAGGATGCATTGCTGAAATTAGGCTTTGTCAGTACTACATTAGTCTATATTGTGTAAAACACTGCTTTTTCAACTGTGGTTTGCCCTGGGAAACTACTGCTCTTCAGAAGCTTTTGACTCCATTTTGAGGATAAAGTATGACTGTACACTTGGGTAGCTTGTAAATGGCTTCATCTACTTGGCAACAGCCACATATCACAGAGGAATAAGTGACTTCTTCTTGGGAGTAAAAAGAGCACAGCTTTCTAAACACATTGGGGTAAATTGAGGCTGTAGGGACAGCTCAAATCATATCAGGAAATCCATGCTGAGCAACTTGTTGGACATACTCTCTTACCCACACCCCATAAACAAAAGGACACCTTGCATCACCTGTCATGATCACCATAATATATATATATATATATATATATATATATATATATGTACACACACACACACATACACACACACACACACATACACACACACACACACACACACACACACACACACACACAATATATATATATATATATATATATATATATATATATATATATATGATCAACAGGCATGCCGAGAAGTCTCCACTGTTCCAGTGACTTCAGCTTGGCTTCAGTCCTGTTGTTGTCGTACAAAGATACAAGACTTACCTTGAAGTGGAAAAGCATTAGTTTATTATGGAGCCACATATAAGTGACTATCACTTGTGAACACAGGTTACTCCAAATTACATGTTCCAATAAGGAAGCCATTTGAGAAAGTTTTTTTTTATCACAACAGGACAAAGAAAGGCATAAACCAAAACAGTTTTTAAGTATATTGGTGGCTTCATCAGGTGACTGGGCTAGAACTAAGGAGGAAAGACTCTTCCTTAGGTTTAGATGCTACGTGACAACATTCTTTGGTATAGACTATAGTCTACATTTCAAAGGATTTGTGTATGTTAATCATAGATTGTTAATTAAGTACAACTTGCAGGCAGGCAAAGAATGGCTGTTTAAGGAACTATAGATGTTCCCAGATAAACTGTACTTGAATCTGTAACTGTCCTAATTTTCTACAACACTGAAGTTCTAATCAATCAGCCTTTGCCAACACAGCTTCTTCCCTGGAATGCCTTTATGCTGCCTACTCAAACTGTCATGGTCTGTCCTATGCTCCAGGCTGGATTGACTGTCTATGTGCCCACCTTTCTGAGTGTAAATCTGTTTGTGCCCTTTCTCCTCTATAGCTGGATTCCCTACACCTCGGCTTTGACTCTGTAGCCCAGCTGGAGGACTTCAGCCTCAGAGCTGCAGAGACCTCACCTGGTTGGTTACCTCATTCATACAAACTTCTTTCCATCCCTATCCCTTTCCCAGAATGGCTTTTCAGGACACCTTTAGACTCCTAACCATTTTATCTGTAGTCATTCTGTAATCTGTACACGTATCATGTAGATGTGGATAGAGTCTCTGTGTGATGTATAATGTGTGACATGATAATTAATGTTATCAATTAAGATAGAAATAAAGGAACTTTGCTTCTGTAACCATGAGTACCAAGAATAGTAGGAGTATCTGCTAAATTACTATCGATGAAACCACCATCCCTGGTGAATCAATTGTTGTCAGCAAATTCTGACATTGTGAAAATCAATGTGTTTCTCTGTGTTTCTGATAGAGCATGATTTCTGAGAGAATGGCAGTTTCCACACTGATTTAGTGAATTTGAGGATAAAACATAAATATCAGGCAACTTTATGTTGTTGTGTCTATATGTGGAATGCATCTGTGTACATTCACTTCGTATTTGTAGGGGTGCATGTATGCATGTGTGCATTCATGTGGAGGTCAAACATTGATGTCAATGTTTGGTGTCTTCATCCTGTGTTTTATGACAGGTTCTTTCACTGAACTCAAGACTCACTGATTGACAAGACTGGAAAGACAGTGAGTTCTGAGATCCTCTGACTTGTGTCTTTCTCTCTGACCCAGAGTTACAGGCATCCAAGCATCATATGTTTGTAATATATGTGCCAGGGATCCAACAAGCACATGTTCCCATGCCGTGCAGCGGACACATTCCTGAGTAGTCTCTTCAGCCTTCACTGAGCTTTTTAAATTGTAGACAAGATGCCTGATTCTGTTCAACCAGCAGATGACTGTGTATAAGCCGCAGTAATATAATTATTCAGTTTCAGCACTAAATTCCCAAAAGGGTGGACAGAATTTCTAGAGGCCAAACGGAGAATATTTTATTTGGAATGATTTGTTATAAACCTTTCTCTGCCCTAGAGCAGCCACTTGCAAAAGCTATCATTTATTATATTTTCTGGAAATTTCCCTTTCTGAAAGTGTATAAAATTTTAATTTGAAATGACAATAATATATAACTGATTAACTCATCTACCAGCTAACACTACAACTAAAGACCTAAAGTGACACCAGAAAAGTGACTAGTTCTTAATAACATCATCCCTAGCAACAGTCTTTACTAAATCTTCCAGAGGCCCTGATTCTATTCTGGTTCCTGGCCCTTGTTCTATTGTCTGCCCACCCCTCATAATTTTGCTAACCACCCCAAGAACCAGTCTTATCCCTCACACTGAGTTAGATTATTTTTTTAATGTGAATCACTACAGACTATGTCATCGTGTTCAAGAATTTTCACCCATTTCTGGTCCCCAGGATTCCAAGACTGGCAAGTCTTATAAATTAATAAGGAAATAAGTACTTATTTTGGTAGTGACAAGCCTCTAAATTTGATAGAATGGTGTCTTCTATTGAAATATGCTATGATTTGATCCATGTTCCCCCAATTCAGGCAAACTTGTGTATACATTTCTGTGGAATTCCAAGAGTCAATTTATGAAGTGTCATTTCATCAAAACTTCAAGAGTGACTTGTGGCAGTTAATTCAGCTCTCCTAGGTCTGTTATGATCATATCCTTCCTTCCTTCCCAAGCTTTTTATCCCTCTGGAGCATCTCCAAATCCACTTCTCTGTTAAATTTGATTTATTGCTTGGGAAGTAAGTCCTAAGAGTCACATGTCAAGACCAGAAAATAAAATGAAGTGAAATTAAAATGAGCCCACTGTGTATTATAGCATCGTTTCAAAATCAGACTATAATACATGAACATTTACATACACCCATATATATATAGTTATTTGCCCAAACACAGACACACACTTATAAATGTCGATTTTAAGTATAAATTTCAGGTGCTATAAGTATGATTGTGACATGTAGATTAGTTGACTGAAATGAAAAATGTGGCAACCATTAAAATATATTTTACCTCTACTACTGCCTACTGTTTAGGGATTTTGAAAAATCTTACATATTTTCAAGGAAGTTGTTTTTCTCTTTTTCTCTTTTTATTATGTAGGTACTGAGGAATAAACTCAGGTTGTAATACTTGATGGCAAGCACAGTTTGATACTGAACCATCTCACATGCTTAAATACCTTTTAAGCTTTTACTCAAAACCTTTACCCAGTAAAACATTTAATATCTCTATTTGATAGATTGATAACCTTCAGTTCCAAAGGCATTGATTTGGGCTAAAATATAAATAAACATTGTATACTGAATTGCAATTACCCAAAGCGACTTTTTTTTTCAAATATTGCTGCAGTGAATCATCTCTAGTGTAGTATTGTATCTGACACAGGAACAGTGGATAGGAGCTTGCCTACCCATGCATTTATAGCAGTCCTGCCCAGAGTACACTTCCACCTACGGTACTGTCTGTTTCACAGTCCTTACACTTCAAAGAAAGATAGAAACTAGAGGGGCTGACCAGAGCGTTGAAACTTTGGTCTAATAGTTTCATCTTGCCTTTACCATGTGCCAAAAGTCAACTTTGATTTTGAGAAGACAGAGAGCACACTATTTATCTAGCCACTGACTATTACTTTGTTGTTACTGTTGTTAATTTGAAACAGGGTCTATTATAATCCGAGGTGGCCTCAGATTTAATTATGAAGGTGTCCTTGATTTTATAAAGGCAGTGGTTACAGATTGAGCCACACCATGTCTATGGCTGCTTCCCTTAAATCCAGTTTTATGACCTCCTTTGCACTGTATATTCAACTGAACCCTCTTTGCCTTGTTTAGTTGCTCCCATCTACAATTCAGCTATCACATTTGATCATTTTCCCCCCAGGAAAACTTGACTTGTTATCACATCTGGAAATCTGGGAAAGGGCAGCCTGCTGTGTGACTTCAGAGCAACTTGTAGTCTGTTTTTGACTGTTGTGAAAATGAAAAAAAGTTAGAAATATTAAACTTAGCAAGTTTATTTCAGGAAAAAAAGAAAGAAAAAGAAAAAAAGTCCACCAATTGGATAGCACTTATTCCAGGGGTTTCTGTTCTACAACAAAGGTGACAGTTTTTTTCTATCCATGTGATACATGCATAGTGTATCACACATACACACACACACACACACACACACACACACACACACACACACACACATATCTATCTTATATCTCCACCCATAGCACCTCAATCTATAAAATATTATGCAGCACGTTAACAATATATATATATATGTTAACAATATATATATGTATATGCATATATATATATATTTACTTTATAGTTAATCTAATAGGGAAGTATAGAGGCAGATTTAGGTCAAATTTAACCTAACAGTACTCATCACAATGCTTTGTAAGTTGCAAGAACAATTATATATTTTTGTCTGTCTGCTCCAATTCCCCAAGTCTTGCATACTGATAGGCTCTTGAATGAGCTTGGCAAAGGTTACTAAGTGAGTGAATGAGTGCTTCTAAGAGTCACATAGCTCCTTTTTTTAAAGGTATATAGATAATTCATGAATATATATTTATTTTTGCATGTTCTCTTCTTGTAATCATAGTGTACATTACATGGATTATTCATTCAGCAGTTTCAAAATAGTAGTATATTAGGTCATAATTCATTTTGATTTTGTATTATTTTATTCATCTTTCATTTTATTAGTAATTTTATAAGTACACTAAACCTACAGACTGTATGATGATAACTTAGAAATTTTGCTACAGAAGTAACAAATTCGCTGTCACAATTAGCAGATAACAAGACATAACTATGTAGGGAACCTATATGTCTATTCCTAGTTTGATCCTGAGAAGAGATGAAAATAGTAATTACACAAAAATTTCTCTTCACCATGTCCATTTTATACCTCTGAGATAGAACATGACCTTAGAGGTAGCCACTAAAAACTGTACTTTCCTTAAGTGCTTGTTATATTAAATGGCATGTATGTGTTTATTTACCTATCTGCCTTTCCAGCTATCTCCTGTTCCAAGATTGTAGCAGCTTCTTTAAATGAATACTATGGAAACTCCACAAAAGGCATTAAGAAACAGAAAGAACAAACAATCTGAGGTTACAGGAGCAATGGTTTATGACTCTAGTCCTAGAGAAGTTTCACAGAGATGGACCATACCCATCTTCAATGCCAGAATGTGAGAATCCTCTTTACTAAATCACTTTCACACTTCCTTCTGACTCTTCTACTTTTTAGAGGCCTTGTAATTACAATGGACTTATTAAGACAATTACTCAGAATTGTTTCTGCATTTTAAGCTGATTTAATAACTTTAATTTTATCTTCAACAATTAATCTTTTTACCATGTAAGGTGGTACATTAACAGAATCCAGTGGTCACTACACAGAGGCTTTGAGAACAAGCACAAGAAGGCTTTGATTCATTTAGCCTATGGCACAAAATGTTTGCTTCTCATCTTCCCGTGGGATATAATGCTAGAGCTATTACTTAATATAGTCTACAAACATTCCCCTTGACATGAGTCATTCTCGCTTCTTCTATGGGAAAAATCATAAATTACAGTATGCAGATAATTCATAGAATGTAATTCAAAACAAATTGATATATTTAAGTCTTACTAATGCCGCTAAAAAAGATTCATTCCACCTTAGCCTAGATGATCATTTCTACCAATCACTCATCTTCCAGTTAGTTCCTCAATATTTTTAAGAAGTCACAATAGCACACAATTATTCACAGCCTGTTAAGTAAAACTTCTACAAACCTAGGAAGCAATTGTAATGTCCCTAATGTTCACTAATGGGATTATTTTATTTATTACTAAGACAAGGAAGTTGGAATGTTGTTGTTAGTATGTTTTTCCTTGAAATAAGTTCCCAGTTCTTAAACTTGTCTCCATTTAAAAAATGCAGCTTGACTGAACAGCAGAGTCTGTTTATAAATAATTCTCATATTAAATTCTTACTCCTGAGGTTTCAGCATCTCTCAGCACTGGATGACAGAGGTAGATACTGAGTTTGAGACCCACAAAGTCTCTGAGAGATAGCAGTGCCGGTTAGTTACATATGCACGATTGGGCCTTCTCTTTATACATAAAAACTTTAATGTGTTGCATGAACCCCTTAATCATCAAATCTTAAAGTTAATTAAAAGTTAATGTAATGGTATATTATTAAGAAATATAGCTACTTCTCAGCTATTAAAGATAAAGAAATTCATCAAATAGGCTGAGAAAGCAATGCATTCTAGTGAAAAAGAATGCAAAGTACAGAAAGATACAGCTTGTTCAGGATCTTAGCACCTCTTTCTTGAATAAACTCAGACATTGGCACTGATTTCTTCTTAGAGAAATATGGGCGGAATTTAGGAAGTATCATATGGCATTTAGCATGAGCAGCCTCAAGTTAATCTACATGAAACAGCTATTTAACTAAAAGACACGTGGTCAACACAGGGGACACGGCACAGCCACAACTTAGGTGAAAGAGTCTGCAAGCAGCCCCCCAAACCAATTATTCCCCTCAAATAATGACACACCTAAGGAATAATAGGAATGCAAGATTATTTTTCATCAAGTTCTCAAGAACTGCAATATTACTAAATAATACACACTAATCACCATGATTTCTAAATTCTGATGTTGCTCATCTGCCCTGGAGAAGTATATTAGGTGCCAAGACAAAACATCATGTTGCACAGTATCATGTGCTAATAATGTCATCTTGTAAGGTGTCCTAAGACTGGGCAGAATAGTTGCCACGAATTTGTAGGAACTATGGAAAGTTCTGGAAAGATAAAGGTTTTTCTTAGAGCCATAAACATAATAGGACTTTGAAATTTATGAATTGTGAGACTGTTGCTATGAAGGATACATGTCTCTGGGATGTGATAAAAATATTCTAAAAATAAGAGGTAGAACATTTATAAAAGTCAATGTAGCATCTAGGTCTTATCATATTTAAAATAGAATAAGTGTATCAGCATCAATGTAGACTGTGATCGGATGTGGGTATGATTCCTGTACTGGAGTAAATTGAAAAGGATGTGGAAGAAGAATAAAGCATTGGGAGAAAATTCCCATATGAGCTTGTACCTATGAGAAAGTGGGATTGAAGTAGGGAATGGAGGTGCTATAAAGGGAATTAGGGGAGTAAACTTCAAGGATATGGTGTTTATATCTTGGCTATCACTTGCATGCTGAGGAATACGGCTGTGGTAAACAACAGCTGGTGATAACATGTTCCTCATAAGCAGTTTACAATTAACATCAGATAAATGTGACGCAGTGTGGAAGAGTATGAATCCCCAGTGCCAGTATTTGGGGAAGCTATGCATTGGTATAGTGGCCTCATGTTGGGGTTATTTTTAGGAATGCTTTAAATTTGAAAATAGAGTTTCAGCAGAGTTGCAATACAATTTCCAAAGCTTTGGGAAATGTTTGGACGTAGGTAGGCTGTACTCATTGTAAATTATTTAAGCATGTAAGTAAGAATAAAGTTCCCTATTTACATGGAAGTACTGGAACTGAAATATAGGACTTTGATTCTATCTCATTTTAATTTTATTGTCTTGTATACAAAAGGATGTGTCAGAGTTTTCAGCATTCAAAATCTATATGACAAGTTCTCTAACTACAACAAAAATAAATATCAGTATGTTCTGTCTTAGAACTCCAAATCCTCTGAGTACTAGGAAAAACTGCTTCCTGCCAACAGTTGCAAATTTAATCGTATGTTTTTTGGCACAAATAACTAACAGAGCCACATATGTGAGCCAGTAATAGAAAACTGCTTGCTTAACTTAAAAAAATCAATTATTAAATAGCAAACAGAACTTCCAATTACTTTCATATGAATACAACGCCAAAATTTTGTGTATTATGTAAAATGTCTCTTTCAAATGTAACAATTACCAATAGCTTTGTGGGTGATATTAAAATATAAAGCCACTAAAGCTTCTGACCGGAATCTTACACTGTCTTCAGAAACTAATAGACATTGGCCTTTAATAATTTCTCTTCCATATCACAGTATGTCTTCATTGTGATTTCACTAAGTTGCTTATTTGGGATCTTCCAAAGCTGAAATTATAGGGATAAAACTTCACTTTCTACTAACTGTATGGGATGGAGAAGAGAACACTCCTTAGTATAGAATGTAGAATAGAAGCAGCAAAGGATTTTAAAAACCAGCTACCTTTAAGGGTTTGAAACATGCCATAATAAGAAGTATGGTGTGTGTGTTGGGGGGACAGATAATGCACTCCAAACATAAAGCCATGTATGACTTCATCATGAATATGTCTGCATTTTAGTCTTTGTAAAATGCAGATCAGTCCACATTTATTTCAAAGCATTGTGAATATTTAATGATCTGATGTGGTATATAATGTCCATAAATAAATTCCTGTATGGTATTTATTTTTATACATTGTAGCCATTTACCTATTCATTCTTACCACTACATATTAATGCATTATATGTGTGCCACAGAAAATGTAACAAGATGGGTGTCCAGACATGTGGCAATAACTCCTTTAACTCCCATTCCTTCAGGAGAGGAAAATACCCAGGGAGCTATCTTAGTCTATGTGCCTGCAGCTGCACCCGCAATGTTTGTCCCCATGAAAGATGGAAAATCTCTAGGACCCATTCAGGTTAAGGTGATCTAGTTTTCTCTCAGAATTTATGGATCATACTCTGAGGACCCTTTCCCACCTGACTGTTCTTGCCTGAGGCAATACTCTGGCTTTTGAGCTTGACTGGATAGAAAGGCCTAGGTATAAACCAAGTTAAAACTTTCTCTTTTTGACTTTGATCAGGATGAAAACAAGGTAACCTAGAGGCAGAATTCCTAAGATGGTTATTTGGAGAAAGATGAACATGTGTGAATCCGGCTGTGTTCCTGGTACGTTTTGAGAATAAAATGGTCTAATTGCAGCAACCTCAGTGAGTAAAAATTGTAAGGCTAGAAAATGTAACAGCTCTATTCTGATTCTAGAATCAGCTGCGGGGAAGAGAAGTTTATTGCAATAGGAAAGTGCTTCCATTTCTATGAAAATTTTGTGTTTCACTTCCAAATCCATTTTTTTTCTCTTGAGATACGTTGCATATACATATTGAACCAGGAACTATGTTTCATGACAAAAATAAAATAGCAATATAGCAAAATAAATGCCATTTATTTTATGAAGTTTACAGTCCATTGTGATCATTACCGATTCTCTCATAAACAATCACATTATGAGTTATGATAGTGTTGTATGTGCCTGGGGACTAGAAATCAAAGTGGACTTCTGCATTGCATTCAAACAGTCGGTGTTTGTACTGATATCTACAGAATAAATACAAACTAAGAAGGATACCAGAGAAAACAGAGAATTCTGATTATACAAAATATATACTACTATTATCCTAACCTAATATTATACATAATAGGTAGGACTACATAATCCCATCTTTAATCCATGATTAGCTGTGGACAGGTCCAGTCATGTTCCAGGTCAAGGGTAGACAACCATAGCTGCTGTAAGTTCAGGTTTACAATGGCTACATAATGCCTTCATCGGAGCATTTTACATATCTTTATTTTCCAGCTCCACAGCCAATATGGTTTTTCATCTAAAGTGTTCAATAAGCCACAATATAATGTTTTGTTTAGGACACAGCCAAAATCATCATTTTTCTAAGCATCTTGAATAGCTATGAGTCTGTGAATTAGCCACCTCTCTCTGCAAAGAACAGTTTCACTGATAAAGGAAGACAGCAGCATTTATCTATGGGTATAACTAAATATATTACACTATAGTTTGGAGAAACTTCAAATATAGATAAACTGCATAACAGGTTTCCCCTGGAATCTGTGATATTCCAAGTCATATTTATTTTATAATCAGTGTTTACAGAATGAGGCATGTATCTCTTGTGGAGCATATTTTAAATACATTCCAAGAACAGTTGGTTACTCCTATAACATTTATGTCACCATTGCACCCATGGGCACATTTTACCTGGCAGCTTGGCACAGTACCTCAAATGGTTCACAGTTGGGTAATAGCACTGATGCCTTATCTCCCCAGCAGCCTGAATAGCACCTTCTGCCACCACAAAAACTAGCCAGAAGAGGTAACTACTGAGGTAAGGACAGTAATTGAATTTAGTTGTATGACAAATTTGAATCTACCCAGCTAATGATAGTTCTAAACCTGAAGTTTCACAGACAGTCTTGTTACAGTCACAGGGTCACAAAAGAAAATAAAATGCATGAATGTAGAAAAGAGACCTGTATGAAAGATGGGAATAAAAGGGGTTGGAAGGGAGACAAGAGGAACATGATATGTTATATACATATATGAAACTTTCAAAGAATAAATTTAGACAATAATAAAGAATGGTGTATGTGATGAAATAAAAATAATTCATAGTGATGAGCACAGGAACAAACTGAATATAGACACTGTTAAATCTCAACTCATCTAAAACACAGTTCAACTATTCACTTTTGAACTCATAAAATCTCACTGGAGTTTTTGAGAAAAGAAATAAAATAATCAGATTGACATTTACAATTATTTTTAAAAGATGAATACTGACCAATTAGAGGACTACTCTAATACTCCAGACTGTATAATATATTAGGGATAAGCTGACAATGATAGAAATAAAGAGGAGAGAGACTGTTTAAACGTAAAGGATTATTTGATGAGTCTATTTAGTGGGTTATGAGAGACAGCATTTCAAGGATAATTTATGGCTTTTCATTCTCATCAAATAAAAAAGGCCAATCCCACTTTTCTTGATTGAGAGTTCAGGTTTTGGTAAGCTGATTTTGGGATATTTCTAAGGGTAAAATGCATGCAGCAGGACTCTATTATTTAGTTCTATAAATGAAAATTCTGATTGTAGAAACATCTGCAAATTGTCTTAGAGATGGGAATTGAGGTAATTGGAATGGATAAATTTTCTAAAAATACAAAAAAGTACAAAGGAACTAGCTTCAAGTTTTCTTATATTCACAAAGTCCTTATTTTATGTTAGTCTAATTAATGGTTGTAACTAAGTGTCTAGAAGTATATATTTTTCTAATGTATGGATAAGTCAATACATGAAGAGGTTATGAAATAAGCCCCAGGGCACACATATCTGATAAAACTAGACAATTCAGCCACTCAGGCCCCAAAGCACATGCTCTGAGTTTTTTCCATGTGAAAGGTATTTTTAAAGATGGACAAAGATTCCAGGTTACACATAACAATGTTTAAACTCACATTTGCCTATTTTCCTTAGACCCAAAAGGCCCAGCCCCACATTCACAAGCACCAGAATTATAATGTAATTGATATATTATGAGTATACGAACAAAATACACAGATTTATTTCCATTAACAGGAGTACATAATATCTCATTAAGGGTTCAGCAATTAAAAGTCATTTGCTTATCCAGAGGATTCTAGTTTGGTTCCTACCAGTCAAATGGCTCACCACCACCTGTAACTAGGTCTAGGAAATCTGCCCCCTACTTCCTTCGTCCTCAGATACCTATACACATACCATATACATCCACACACACACAAAAGACGTCTTTGGAATATCCCATTCACATTTTACATCTATTACTGTTGAAATAATATTTGCATAAAACAGATTAATAAAATTAGTTTGTTGCCTTGGCTAATTACTTAGGGTTCAGTTCTGGGACCTGTAAAAGCTAGAGAGAAAATATTCCTTGAAGTTGGCCTCTGTACTCTACACGTATTCCATTCTATGGAATGTGCATATTCCACCCAAACACACAGTCATTAATGTGATAAAAGTTTTTAAATTAATTTTACTTGATTCTTCTTACTTTTAAAGGCTGCTTTTAGCTTCTTACTATTAGGAAGTGTGGCTATCTCATGCGGCTCACATTATTTCCCGTGGGCTAACTCTGCAGAATAATTCCCCCATCTGCTATCTACATTAGCTGTAGATAAGCAAGGCCAAGCATTCAAATATACACTTTGGCAAAGAGGTTCCTTCAGACTTGAGCTCCATGCTGATCATCTAGGATACAGGCCCTCAGTGCTGTTTCCATGGTTACCTTGTCTTTGGAAGAGAAGGTGCTTTACTGTCTGAATGCGAAAGGTTTCCCCTCCTTGGGTCTTTATGTAACTTCACACTGGTTATATATCTGTATTTTTTTTATTTTTTTCCTATTTTTTGGACCTTACAAAGTTTTCATTGAGCATTCTCGGGAAGAAAACCATTTATGAATCACTTGAGAAGCTTTCTCAAATTATGCAATCTCATCACCAAAGAAGTTACAGTCCTTGTCTTCTTTGAATAACTAATGAAGTAAGTTCTTTATCCTGTGATACATTTTAAACTACAACCACAGGTCCTCGTTTATGTTTCAAACTCTGCTCTCTTCACCCCAGAGTCTTTCCCCAGTACTAACTCACTCACTTGCTCACTCTCAAAGGGCTCCACGTGTGCTCCCATGTTTAGAGTCTAAAACGCTGACATCATCCTACTATGCAAACCTCACTTAATGGAGAATTCAGACTTAACTGTGGGACTTCTGGCAGGTGTAGGTCCCTTCTTACAATCTACAACCACAGAGAAGCTGGGAAACAAGGAGGACCCTAAGAGAGAAATACATGGTCCCCTGGAAAAAAGGAAAGGGACAAGATCTGAGCAAATTGGAAGCACTGTGTAGGGGAAGTGGAGAGGTCGGTTAGGAGAATGAGGAAGGGAAAAGGGGAGAAGGAGAACATGAGGAACAAGAAAGATCAAGTTGGGAGAAGAATAGAGAAGTAGAGCAAGAAAAGTGATACTTTAATAAAGGGAGCCATTATAGGTTTAAAGAGAAATTGGGCACTATCTAAGCATTAGTGCAAAGGCTACCTTAAATGTCTTTCCCCTGTTATGAGATTGATGAACTACCTTATATGCCATCCAAGAGCCTTCATTTAGTAGCTGATGAAAGCAGAAGCAAAGATTCATAGTCAAGCACTGAGCTGAACTCTTAGAATCCAGTTGTAGAAAGGGAGGAGTAATGAGCAAAGGGATCAAGACCATGCTGGGGAAACCCACAGAAACAGTTGACATGAGCAAGTGTGATGCTCATGGACCCCAGTTTGACAGCTGGGGAACCAGCATATGACTGAAATCAGGCACCCTGAATGTGGGTGTCAGTTAGGAGGCTTGGGCAGTGGAACGAGTATTTATCCCTCCTGCACAAATGGGCTTTGGGAGCCCATTCCCAATGGAGAAATAATTACTCAGCCTAGATACAGGGAGAGAGTGCTTAGGGTCCTGCCCCAAATGGTGTGTCAAAGTTTGACAATTCCTCATGGGAGGTCTCACCCTCCCTGCTGAGCACATTGGGGGCGGAGGGGGGATTGGAGGGGGTTATGGGAGGATTAGAGGAAGACAATGGGATTGGTATGTAAAATAAGATTTTTTTTTATTTAAAGAAAAATGTATTTTAAAAATCAATCAACAATAGATTTCATGACATTATTCCAGGCAGAGATGAGTTTTTTTTTACAATTAGTAAAACACTGGAAATACACACACACAAAAAAAAAATAGATGACACTAGAAAAATAGAGAAATATTTTTTCCTTGTATCTTAAGGTTTTTTTTTTCTGTATTATGTAAAACCATATGGATACTTTTGAGCATTCTGCAGACAGCTGTATGAGCTAGCACAGAGTAGAGTTTAGAACTCTGACATCTTATATTTTCTACCTGTAGACTGTATCATAACTTTAGACTGAATAAATGATATACCACAGGGAAATTTCTTGGAACAGAAGACCTCTGTAAATCTTTTCTGAAGGAGAATTTATTTATTCCCTGATGTTTGCCTTTGCTTATGAGTTTATCACATACTATTCTGAAGAAGAACTGCAGATATTTAATTTAGTCCTCTATTATTTAGGAAACAGCCTGTGGAAGTACATTCTTTCAAGGAGACAAAATTAGTACACCGGCTAAAGTGTTTCTCAGTTATAATACATCAGAGTACCCACAAGAAAATAAAGGTTGATATTCTACTAACTGCTAGTTAGTGTACAGCTAATACCCTCAGAATGTGAGTAATTCTGCCCAAGTGTTTTTTACAAGCAAGCATTAAAGTGATCTAGAACTTTTTCAACCAATAGGTTGCTAGCAGGCTATTATTTCATATGTTCCAACTATTACAACAATATTTGGCATAGCTTCACTTATACTATTGTGTTTCCTTATTTTTTCCACATCATTAATTATTAGAGAAAATGGTTGTTTGGTTGATGCATAGGAAACTTTTTAAAAATTCAAACCTAGGATCAAGGACAAGTCTAAAAGTGCAAGCAATGCTGAAATGCATGTTTCATCACTGCTTTCATCTGTTTGTAACAAGGGCAGCATTCAAATCACATATGCTCATTCTGATTTTTATCGTGACTTGATAGCTGCTAAACATCACATTCAATGAATGAACCATAAAAAAATTGTGTTAAAGTAAGGTACACATAGCAGCTTTAACATATACTCGTTCACAAATATTAAACCCACATGAATACATTTAAGAAGATGCACACTATTTCCATAATCTTTTGGGCTAAGAATGTTTCAGTGAGAATATGCCGAAAAATGGTCATTATGAACTGAACTTGCAATTAACTAACTTAAATTTGAATATTTTAAAGTTCCCATATCCAGAGATAAGTTTGTGAAAAGAGAGAAATCTTACAAGAAATATCAAATTGTCATCTTAATGGTAAAACTACATTCTTAGGCTGGGGATGTAGCTCAGTGGTAGAGTTCTTGCCATGTAGGTACAAGTTTCTGGCTTACATTCTAAAATTACAAATTTAGAGGTAATTGTGATATAAGAGTTGTATTTGAAACAGTGGGTTTGATTCACATTTCCCCCCAAAACATACCACACCTATCAGCTGAAGGCCTTTTTCTTAGAGCAAGTATATAGGGATCTTACTGAGATAGGATGGGCTAGAACTTGAGATGCCATCAGACTTGCATTGTTGTTCCTCAGCCTACTGGCCTTTCCCATCACACTTGTGTTGCCTCCACAATTGAGATATATCTTCAAGATAAATAGTTCTTTTATGCCTATATGTGTATATTTGCCCAAATAAAAGTAACAGACAGAAATTTCAAAATGGTTCATTGATGATAATGAGTACAGGTGCTAATTCAATGCTTTTGTTTTCGATATGTCACATTTTTAAAATAAGACATATTGTAATTATTTTTTTGTAATTATTTTTTGACTAAAAACCAGAAGAGACAGTGAATCAATGTAAAATACACATGTAGTTAAAATAAAAATAATTCTGGTGCATGAGAGATGTTCAGATGATACATATATCTCATATACATACAAATGATCTTTTGACAGTTTCAGATTTGTAGTTCAAAGATGTGTTCTCAAAGGCTTACTAAGGGATCCTAGGCTTCGAGGTGGAGATCAACAGCAGAGACACCTGTGAAGCACTATGAATTACTTTGTAAACCACCACACTAGATTTGATATGGTGATTCACAAAGAAATCCACAGCACTTCACAGTTGATGGGAAGCTTGTACACATGAACCAATAAAAACCATATGCAGTAATACCCTAAATCTGAAGAATATTTAAGTCATCTCCTGAATCTGAAGAATATTTAAGTTATATTTATGAGGCATTAACATAGAATGATAGGATATGAGCAAGAGAGATATATTCATGGTTATCCATCCATTTGATTTACAATTTTCTTTCAAATTGGAAACACAGAAAATCTCTGAAAATTGTGACTAGAACATAAAATCAAACTATGCTTTTCATATTATATACAAAAAGTTATTACTTTGAATAAGTAAAAATCAGATATATGAGCCACATATCACAACACACACATTTAAGATAATTTTGCACTAAAGTACTCTATATTAACATTCTAATTAACTTTATAAGTAAGTACAATAATTGTATTTTGCACAAGTTCTTAGATTTAATGGTTTCTCTATCTTATGTCTGAGTAAACTGTTTCATTGACAGCCTGAAACCTAAAGGAGCTACTCATATAAATCTTAGTTTCCTCACTAGGTTCAACTCTGATAAAACACATGCCTATGCAAGTGGAAAAATTCCATAAAATGGCCATGCTTTAGTAAAATCTCAGTAATGAGCTACCTTTCTTTTTCTCCCCCTTTATGCTTGATTCAGCGACAACATTTATCTAATATTCAAGAAGAAACCTAGAACTTTAATTTATGATTAATAAAAAGAAAGCAATCTATACATTTTACTGGTTTAGTGGCATATCACTCAGGTCATTTATGGTTTTGAGAATTTTAGCATTTTTTTACAGTTTATCATGAAATATCAGGATTAATTAAAATATGTCATTTTCCAGAATGTTATGAGTATAGCATCTCAAAGAGTTCATTACTATCACTGGATGTTACTTCACATTACCAAATCAAACACAGAATGAGTCCAGACAGACTGGTCAAGCAATAAAAAATTTAAGTGGCAAAAAACTTGTAAAATGATTTACTTATTCATAAATACTCATTATATGGATGTTATGTAACAGGCACAGATGCTAAGGATATAAACGCAAACCCAATTAAAAGACAAGAATAACTACATTCCTTGAAAAGTATCCAAATTAATACAGATTGCCTTCAGAGTCCACATGATCTAGTAGCAAGAGGCTTAAAGCTGGTTCCACGGCATAATTACCAAATACAAGAAACTGAAAGTACAACACAAGTTAGCATTTGAAGCAGATGGGTCTCATTCCTGTCACAGGCAGTCTAAAGAAGGTATAAAAGTGCCATTTATTCTCTGCTATACTATTGCTGAAAAAAAGAATTCCACAAGATTTAGGTATAAATGAAAAGTAGCTTGTACACAAGGACTCTAGATAACAAATGAGAAAATTTAGAAAATAATGATGCCACATAGAAACAGTACACCTGAAAAATGTGCATGACACAGTCACAGCTATGAGGAAGGTTCCTAGCATTAACCAAGTTGGTCAACATCCAGAAACAAACATTCCGACAAGAAATCTCCTTAGGAATCAGGACCATTTTCTTTTCAGTAATGAGTGGATGGAATACATCTAGAAGCCAAATCATATCACTTTGAGGTATCGGGCTGTCCAAATATCCATAAATAAGCACAAACTAAACAACAGGAGTATTTTTGATGGCTAAACAAAAGCAAGAATTCCTCAGGAACTGTGATACTATTTCTCATCTGCTACAAGGAAATCATCTCCCTTGCCTCTGGCAGAAAGGACTGGTGCTCCATTTACATACACCTATAGTGCCTATTAGTATATCAGTGCATATTCTGGCCTCTAGACTCCCTCAGCCACATAATTACCTTTTACACATTTCAACATCATTGTCATCCTCTCCTCATCTTCTACTCAAAAGTCCTTTAAGTTCACAGGCTTCCTTCTTCCCAGCTATTCATTTTTATTACCCAGACAGTCTCACTATTATTTGGTCTTTTTATTCTTACTACCTGCACACACTCTATCTCTTGCTATCCATGTATTCACTTTCATTCATTTACTTTCTACCTCACTTCTCTCATTGTCCTCTTATTATTTTATCTCTTGCTCTTTCCACTATCCCCTCCTTGTCTCTCCCACTTCCCTATCCCTTACCATGTGCAATCTGCTGTCCTTTCTCTGCTTTGGACTCTTCCAGATGGCTCTGGATATTCTCTCTTGCATATCTACAATTAAAATTCTCTCTGGTTATAGAGTAATCATATAATCAGTTTCTTTAATCACCTGAGGAATCAGGCCAATTTTCTCTTTGAGATTCAGTATACCCGTAGAAGAGATGAGATAAATTCAGAATCCAGCAAAGGTTTGAAAACAGAACACCACATTTAAAAAGACACTGTGAAATTTGGTTGGTCAAGAAAACATAGTAGGGAATTCAAGACTGACTTTATAAAATTTCATCCATCAGGTTGCTCTTATTTATTTACACAAGACAAGTAGACAATCTCAATCCAGCTGTTGGTACTAGGTGGGCATCTGGCTTTGTTTTTCTTATGGTTTTGAATATAAAACGACAACAAATCTGCAAGTAAACTGCTCTTTACTACGAATTCAAGCACCCAAAATAATCCTTCTACTACTTCTTTCAATTATGCTATCAATTTTATAGGAAAGTAAATGCTCAGCAAATGAGATATTATGGCTGAACTAAATTTTTGGTGAACTAATTAAGCAATACAATTTATTTCAAACTTTTGTAGTGTCTGGCATCAAAAATAGGTGAGGCATATTATTCATTAATGAGTGACCATAGTAAAGTGTTTCACTATTTTTTTTTAAGCTGAGTTAGACTTGTCACATTTCCTATTTGCAATCAACATTCTGATTAGAGAAATGTACTCACTGGTTATTCTGGGTTTGAGCATATAGATGTATTTATAAGTACATAGTACACAGAATAAATATATAGTAAAATATAGCATCTGTCTTGTCATAAGAAGACAATATGATGTTTCCATAACAACAATAAAGATGGGATTTTCAAAGGTATTCTACAATGGTATTCTTGTCTTAAAAGAAGCATGGCTATATGTCATGAAATATTTATTAAATTATATAAAAGAACATGTTCCAGGTTCTGAGCCTAAGAGATGAGGGGAGTCAACATCCATGACACTCAAGGCAAAGGATAATGTTGGCATGAATGTGACATGTGCTTTACAATGTGGCATTGCAAGCAATTATAGGGTATTTCTGTGTTTGGCTGGCAGATATTAGTGTGAAAAGTTATTAATGTTAGTATGAATTTGTCTAATTGACTTCAGTGTGGTACTATTCACTAACCTGGGGAGAAGTCCAAACCAACTGTGGTTCTTTTTTAATTAGTTAATCCTAGTCAACAAGCTTATCAGAAGACAAATGACATTGGGGACTTGAAGCTGGTCGCTCAGCTATAATGTAAACATCTAAACACAATGATAGATAGAAAATTTTTAACTTCATACTTTTCAACAGACTAGGCAAAAAACAAATTGAAATCAAAAGGGGAAAGGTGGAAGAAGCTGCTATTCTAAAGGCAGGACAAATATCAGTGCTGTTTAAAATAACTACTGCAGCCAACAAGAAGTGAAGGCAGCGGAACTGTCATAGGACCTGCACTCAAAGGAGCAGTCCTACTACTATGACAATCCATACTGGCAAGCTGAGTTGAAAGCACAGCTCCAAAGGAAGTCTGAGTGCTTCCTGGTGTTGAAAATGAAAATGAATAGGAACATAGCAAGCAAAAATAGCACAAAACAAAACTGGAATAGTAAGTAAAAAATGCATGCTCAGGTTAATACGAACCTCCTTCTGTTGTTCTTCTCCTTTCAGTTAAAATTTATTTCCTGTAAACACTGAAATAAGAGTACAACTCAAGGCATAATATATTATCTATGACTAGAGAATAATCACTTACAAGAAAGTCTTGCACTGTGATGACAGTCAGAGAATGGATGTTCTGGGGATACAACAAGACAGTAAATCTATATATTAATCTATATATTCAACAGAATTACTAAAAGTAACTGAACAAAATGCATTATATACAGCTCTGTCTTTGTACAGAAAAATAATGATGAAGCTATTGAGATTGTTCAGCAGCTAGGAGACTGATGACCTGAGTTTGATGACCAGAATCCATAACATAAAAGCCAGATGTAGTAATGCAGTTTTAACTCCAGAACTCTTGTTGAGATAGACAGTAGAGACAAGAAACCTGGTAATATGCTCACAGAATAGCTGTCCTGGAGCATGCAGAAAAAACATGAGTGAGTGTGTGTGTGTGTGTGTGTGTGTGTGTGTGTGTGTGTGTGTGTGTGTGTGTATGTGTGTTTACAGACAGATGTGTCCCACTGTGCATGTGTGGAAGTCAGAGGAAAAATGTTGATGAATTAGTTCTCTCTTTTTAACTTGTTGAAGCAGGATCACTCACTCAATTACTATATAATATATTTTCTTGTTTTTGTTTTGAGATAAGTTCTCTCTCTGTTATTTAGATTTGGATGTACTCAAATACCCCAATGCCTTAATTAAAAAAAAATAAAAACAGAAGAATTTAAAACACAAAAGTGATTGAAGGGAATTATTTTCAGGGCTACATAATGCTGATTCCAGTGGCAGTGGGTTGCTAAAGAAAATCACCATTTGCAGGTATGTGATAACATCATTAAGAGTTGTTTGTCAGAGAACCCCTGCAACCCTCTACCAGGTTCACAAAGGCTCTTGTTGGCACTCTTCCTTGCTCACCAGAACTAGCAGATAAGGTGAAGCTAGAAAGTTCTTCCATGATAGCTAAATTAAAGGCACCAGAATGTAAGATGAAGAGTGGTACTACAGGTATTAGAAAAGGCATTAACAACAGTCTTACCTAGCTGTATCTTTTATAAACTACAAACTCTACTGGTTATGATATGCCTCCATGCGGAATAGTGGCATGAATGTTATGAGGGAAACCAAGCATTCTGGATTTGAGGCCCAGATCAGACGAGAGAATTCATGGCCAGTATAATAAGCAAAGTGAATAATGAATGCTTGGGAAGGTCTTGTGTCCAATGGGGGAACTTACAGTAAATTGTTTAATTCAACTGATACAATATCAAACTGCCTTCTAAAAGTCTATGTTCACTCCCACAGTCAAAAGCAACTATCAGCTGTGAGAAGTGTAAGCAGAGAAGCCCATTTTACACTGTTTGGTGGCAGATACAGAAATTCATGGCTGACTATGATTCTGAAAGTGATTAAGAGTTTAGAGCATATTCCTAACCAAAACATTTAGATCACTGATGGGAGATGTTATTCTGTAAATATGTTTCTCATACTGGTTAATGAATAAAGCACTATGGCCAATGGAAAAGCAAGATAGGCAGGGCTAGGAGACAAGGAGGAAAGAGAAAGTAGTTAGGAGGAGTCAACATGGAGAGCCTGGAGAGGGTGCACACCAGCCTCTGGCCTGTAAGATATGCCACATGGAAATACTTAGAATAGTAGAAATTGGTTAATCATTAAGACAGAGCTAGCCCATACAATGATAGTAATTGACCAACAGGATTGTATCAAATACAGAGTCTCTGCGTGTTATTGGGGGCTGGCGTGGCAACAGGAACCAATTGGCAGGGAAAATGTGCTTGTAACAGATTACCCTTTGGAACTCCTAGGGAATATTGTGGAATGGTGGTTAGGAAGAACATAAGGTAATAAAATAGGACAAAGATCTGTCAAACGATATCTCTGGTCATGGTACAACCAGTGTATTGAGGATCTTCAAGAAGCTGTAATTACTTGCACTGGGTCTGTACAAGCTTAGTCTTGGCAATAATCAATCATTGATGGAAGGAGATCATGGTTCTCTACCCCTTTCTTCTGAACAGTTGGCTACTCATAGATTTCAGGTAACTCTACAGTTGTAAACCCACTATTTAATCAACAAGACTTGTGTGGATACCTCCAAACCTATAATCACACATATGTTCCTGACTAAATACAGTGGGTCATTAAACAAAATGAGACAGAAATGCCAGACAAAAATCTGCAGGCAAGAGGAGTAGTAGACATAGGGCAGAAGCATCTGAGAGTACAGAAGAGTGTAATAGTATATATTATGCACATGTATAAAACAATCAAAGAACATATTTAGTGAGTATAAAAATAAAAGTTTAAATATTAATACACTTAAATGTAATTATGAGTGTAAGAATGTAAAACAGATTACTCAGAAAATTGTTGTTATTTTTATTTTTTAAAGATAGCTTCAAGGCTTTTGTTCACTGTCCTACAACTTATGTATATTAATTCCTTTATTTCTTGGAAAATAAGAGATAAAAGTATCTCCATCTTCAAGATGCAGAAACTACATGTCAGGAAAACAGGAGGTTCTTCGAGGGCAAGGAAGCAAAAGACGCAGGTCAGCCTGAAGGATAATGCCTTCCCTATTCCCATAAGTTTCCAGTACTCAGAATTACCTAGGGCATTTGTGAAATCTATTAAGGGAAGAAAGTGAAATTGAAATTTTAAAATCATACTAAACTCTGTGTAGCATCAGAATTCAAAGAATGAATAGGAATGATTTCATGTATCACATGTAACTTGAAAGTCATTGCAGAAATTTTGCAAGAAGACAAAATGATCAATATTTTTTGAAAAATATCCATTTACATGGGAATAATATTGATCATCAAGATTCCACATTCTCTGTGAGCCTTACAGATTCATATGATACACACTTATGGACGTCTCTTGTCTTAAATGTGTGATGAGTTATAATTCCTGTGCATTTTTTTTCTGGAAATATCACACATTAAAGTATTTTACTGTATATATTCTAGTACATATTTTTTCAGTAAATTATGGCTTAGCTCACTGTTTAAAACAAATAATCAAGGAATATAATTCAGAGATCCATTTTATGACACTGACACCTGCATTTACTTCCAGACTCCTTGGTGTGCATGAAAGCATGTGCAAGTGGATGAAGCACAAGAGGTTCAGGAAGACTGATCTGTTTAAGATCATCAGTAACAGCAGACCTGCATGCATGCCATTTCTTCTCTGCTTCTTTAAGGCTGAGGCCCTTATAAAATTGTATTTTGGACAGTTTCCTGTCATCTCACAAACATCTTGTCCTAAATCAAACTTCTTCAGATATACAATGTTCTGGATTTAGTAGGTTAATTCAATTTTTCATTTTTTTTTCAGAGAAAGGGCATGCGAGGAAATAAAATATGCTTAAAATACTGAAACTTCAATGCTTATAATTCCCCTCATTAAAGAAAATCTCATAATCGGAGCAAAGCTGAGCAATGGCAAACATAATTCAGTTCCTGTAGGATAATGTTTTCCAAGCCTTAAAGATTAAATTTTGTAGATGAAACTAAAGAAAAATACTTCTGCTTTCACATAAAGGTGGAAAGAAAGTGAATATACCATTTAAGGTTCAATTCATAACATATGGAATAGTTGAGAATTGAGTGAATATAATAAGTAAAGATCCATTATTTATGTAATTGATGGAAGGTAGTGTTTGATAATTTGGTGACACAATGGATTTCCTTGAGTGGATGGTTTCTCTTTCTTTTTGTTGAGGTAGGGTGGTGTCCATTTTAGATTTTTTGTTTTTGTTTTTTTTTTGTTTTTGTTTTTGTTTTTAACTTGCTAGGAATTCCTGATCTTGCTGCTTCTACCTTTAAAGGGCATACATTATTGACATTGGTCACTATGGTGAACTCTATGTCTATTTTTTAACTTCAGAATATTAATTGAATATGTACTAAATGGAGATGATATTCTTCTTAAACAAAGGTTATTATAACTAATAAGGAAGTAGTAGAGTTAGAACCTGCAATTCAAATTTAGTTGAAATTTGACAGACATCTAATTATAACATGTATTTTGATCATTTTTATATGGAAGAAAATATAATTAATATTGAAGAATAAAAAGGAGCTACCACCCCAGTCTTCAAGGAGCTTTGGCATTGGGTATCTTTAGGGTCTAATGTGACCATGACTTAATAACAGGAAAATACAGCATCTAACAGATGTGGTGACTATTAGAGGTCTGGGGAGTATTCAGAAGTAGCTAAATACTGAATGATTTATACTAGTTGCAGAAACACTAGAAACATCAAAGCAATAAAACATGAAAGTGCAAAAGTAACAGCCTGCATTTGCACTGTGTGCTACCCACCCCAAGTCCTAATGAAGAGAACATGGTACACGAGACAGGGTCATTTGCTTTAAGAATAGTGGAAATGGAAATTGTTGTGAAAATTGTTATCCACAGCATCATCAAAACGATCACAGGTTAACTGCCTGAACACTATCTGATTGCTGTTATTTGATTTAATCTTTAACTAAGTGGATCATTACAGTCATCTTTACCATTTGCCTCACCACAGCAAATTGTATGGATCAGATATTATCCCCCTCCACCACTATTACCTATTTATGCTTCCTTAATTGTCATAGCACAAAAGAATTTATGATGAATACTTCACTCCAAATTAAAACTCCATAGCTTCTGTCTGTTAGTAAAGCTTAAACACTAAAACTTAAAGTATTTTTGACGAGAAGACAATATCATCTACTTGTAAGGGTTTTTACCTTCA